>JACDOX010000025.1:350859-380947 GCA_014549065.1 Cardinalis cardinalis
TTCCTTTCCTTTCCTTTCCTTTCCTTTCCTTTCCTTTCCTTTCCTTTCCTTTCCTTTCCTTTCCTTTCCTTTCCTTTCCTTTCCTTTCCTTTCCTCCCTCTTTCTCTTCCCATTCCTTCCTTTGCTTCCAAAATTTACTTTTGACATGTTAAAGTACATCACTGATCTTCTTCATATCTCCTCCACAGAGAGCTCCTACTAAGCCTCCATAATACTTCTCCAGTTGGGGTCAAGGGATGTGATTTGCTCAGAAGTAGAGGGTAGCAGTGGACCAGTGATAGATTGCAGTACACAAGGCATAGGTGAAGAATTGAGCATTTAGATTTGAAGGACAAAATAATAAGTGAAATATTTTAAAAAAATTGAATTTGATTCAAGGTGGCCTTGATGTGGCAAAAAATCCAAAAGTCTTTGAATGACCTAAGTATTGAATTTACTGATGAACATTAGACATGTAAACATTTTTTAATGAGAATTGGGTATTTCTAAAAATTGATACTTTAAAACTTTTATCATTACACTCCTACCCAGGGTTATTTGGCAGTATGAATGAGTAATAATTTTTCATGATTTACAATACCATTACAATATAAATATTGTGAATACAGTACAATACAGTACCATTACAATATAAATATTATGAATATTTCTGTTAATTAAGCCCGTAGTTTTAAAAGAAATTCTTTGATCCACTAGTATGTCAAAAGTCCTGTTTCCCAATGCTAAAGTGGCAAATGACAACATGACTCTGTAGAAAGAGCAGTCTTAATCTTTATGGAATATCAGAGGACACAAATACTGAGCTTGCTCTGTTGGTTAATATATATTTTAACTACAGTTATTTTCTTTTCCCCTATATTCTTCAGTAAAAGCATTTCATAAGTATAACTTTTCGCTTCGAAAATTTTGATTTGGCCTTTTTTTCCCCCCTAATACTAGAAAGGTCAATGCATTTGTTTATCTATGTATGGGTATATGGTATTGGGAAACCAGGGAAATATTTTGTCTGGAGCCCTGGCATTCTTCAGTGTGAGTGCTTCTGGATAAGCTTCCCTCTAAACTCATTACTAACAAACAGCAGTKTCTTACTTCAGTATGTCTTACACTTGCTTTTTTCTTCACCTATTTGATTAACACTTTCTCCCATCCATGTCAAGTGCTACTTGGATAATCTGGTAGAACCAGGCACTCTGACTTGTCCACCAAATACAGACAAGGATCAGACTTCAAGGTCTACAGCAACTTGTCATTGTTTTTAATTGTTAAAATCGGGGCAGCTAAAAACCTTTCTAGAAGCAGATTATTCTCTCAAAATGCTTCTTCTGTCTTCCCCCTTTCAAAAGAGTAATTGTCATTGCTATCAGTGAATGAATCTTTTATTGACTCACATAATTTCWCAATTGAAAATATAATAAAAATAAATATAATGCAGATGTAATGGACMTCTGCTCTTACAAATAGCTTATAATTATGTACAAATATATTTATTTTAAGTATATTATGTAGTACACTTCATGAAGGATCATAAATCTTAGAATATTGAACATTTCTTTTATAGATAAATGGCAAATGTCCTAAACTATGTGCCTCAGACCTCCAAACAGTCATACATTTTTGAGTGTTTTGTTAACAAATTTTCCATTCTTCTAGTTTTTACAAGCTTTTGCACTTCTGGTTTCTATCTGAGACTAGAAAAGCAAGTACCCAAATACCACAACAAAGACAGTGCTCAAGATATTTCAGGCTTGATTTAGAGCAGGGAGTATTCAGATTCTTTTAAGGTTTCCAGTTAAATTTTCAAATACAGGAGTATTCAGATAAGCAACCAAGTTGACTGGTGCTCATCTGAACTGAGCACAAATACTCAAACTTTAAAATTTACCTCCTTAAAGCCAACAAGATCTATTTATGGGACAATTCTGTATTGGTATCATGTAATGAACTGCTGGATTGCATAATTTCTAAGCATTGCTTGTGTGTAACACACTTTGTATTTACTTATAGAAAATACAGACTGCATACTGAAGGAATTTAAGAAATATATTTCTGAGAATATTGGAAAAAGACTTGTCATATGTATACTCAAACACCTATGATTAGATTGGGCCCTTAAAATGCACTCAACATTCRACATTTGTGGTAGAACAAGATTACACTGTTTTGGATCATTACTGCATATTTTTTTTCTATGAAAAAAAAATAACTTTTTCAAAGAAAGGAAATTATCATAAACWTTGGCTGTTTATCACACTGTGGTATTTGTTTTCCTTATGGCATTTGCATCATTTCCTAAGCAAAGAATGGCAAGCATTGCAAGAAGTACAATGAAATAAACATAAGCAGCTTGTTTAAATACTTATCTGAATATGACTTGCATGGCTTGTTATTTTTTATGCAGCTTTAGGTGCCACTCAAATCAGTCTAATTCTTACTGCAGTTTTAGTATTTTGATTTTAAATGGTCAGAGTTTGTGTTTCAGGTAGTAGCTGAAATGAAGTGTATCTGGCTAAACAGGTGTTTTGGAAAACATATACAATAATATTGTTTTTTGAACCAAGATAGTTCCCTAGACAGAAAAATTGTATCTGGAGGAGAAAGGTACTAATTGGTGATTGTGTAATGTGGCCTGAAGCCAGAACKCACCAACTGACTGGGTCAAGGCTTTGGAAGAGATTTTAGAGACATTTAGATAAGGACAGCACTTAACTACCTGGAAAGATGATTAAGAAAGGCTGGAAAAATCTTGATGCTTGCAAGTGGTTAATTTAATCTGTATGTATGGAAGGAGTAAAACTCTTGTGTCCAAACAGATCATAAGGCAGCTGAAGTTTGTTTATAGTATTTTGCCTTTATCTTCATGTGGAACTCAACTTCTAATGCYGAAGCAGAAAATCTGCAACTGCCACATTAAATGCTAAATGGAAAGGAATTAATAAACACATGCAGATTCTGTTAGCAGTATAGAAAACAATTCCCTGCATTTTTGGTGCAAGAATGTTAAATACAAAATTCACATAGTAGAGCTTCAAAATTGTCAGAATTTTAAAGCAATTATGAGACACTGAGAAGTTACTCCACATGATGGAGAAGACTAAGGAAAAAGGCAGTTCCCTGCTGATATGTCTATGCAGCTCCTTTATTTACCCTGAAAACATGCCAGATATCTCAGAACAGGCTGTAAGTTAACTAGCTGAACTTGGCTACTGMGCTGCTAAACCTCACATTTTGAAGAGATTAATTTATAAAATGAAATAACTGATATTTGAAGGTGAGTGGGATCCTACGAGGATGCCTTGAAGAGCAAAGGAACCATTAAAAGCTTGATGACCTATATATAATTTCCTTGCAACACAGGAACAATCCACCCTGCTGTAAAATAAACCAGCTTGACTGAATGGGGAACTAAAAYTGAACTCAAAAGCAGACCTGAAGAGGTGGAAACAGGAGAAGTGTAATGAAGAAGGAATATACCCAAACACTTTGGGAGAGTTAGGAAAGCCAGACCTTGGCTAAGTGGAAATTGGTGAAGGATGCAAAGGTCAACATGAATGGCCTCTACAGGACTTGTTATCAGTGAAGAAAACACTGGGGCAGGTGTAGAGCTGCTCATGAGGGCAGGGAAATGAATGAGGTGCTCAGAGCCTTCACAGAAAAGGTCTTTCTCCAGGTCTCTTGAATCTGCATGCCAAGTAAAATTTGTGGAAGATAGAAACAYATTGAAGCTTTGGAGAGGGTCTCCTTAGAGATAGTTAGGTAAGCTGATCACACAGATACACCAGCTCAGAGGACCTGACAGGAGACATGTGAGAGTGTTGAGAGAGCTTAAAGGCTAATGTCACTTTGTGTTTGATAGAAGAGCTGGTAAAGTCTTCATACAGACAGCATGTGTGAGGGCAACACCAGTCAGGGGCAGTGAGACTGATGACTGGAAAACAAGACTGAAACTGTCCATGCAGAAAAACCTCAGCAGGCTCCTAGAACAGGAGCCTCATGAAGTTCAACAGAAGCAAACATTAAGCCCTGCACTTGGGAAAATGCCTATACTGKGCACCAGTACAAGCTGGAGACTGACTGTTCATCAGCACTACAAAAACAGTATACCTGAGAATCCTTKTGGGTCCAGATAAAACCAGTTCAGTTCTATAATCTCGCAATGACGAAAACTAAATCCAGTCTGGTATGTATCAGCAATAATTTGGTAATCCATCACTAGCACTGACATAAATATATTGTCATTATTTATTACTTWTTGTGATTGCTTGCTTCAAAACTTACAGGACATTACTTGCTTCTCTGAAGATATATTTAGTTATTGTATCAGATCACGTATTCAGAGATAACAATCTGCATGTGGTTCCGAAAACAGATTAATTAAGGAGTTTCAATATGTTCTCATCAGTGATGATCCTGCTTCAGCCTGGCACTCTGATTAAATCTTAAAGCACTTGATGAAGCATCCATTTGTGCTCCTGAAAAGTGGTTTTCTGTTCTTTCCTTCTATATAGAACAACCTGTGCAAGTGAAGGGGCTTCTGGAACTGCTCGTATATATCTATACATTATACATATATGTACTATATGTATACTATACATATGTATATAATGCATACTATACATTATCTGCCCAAAGAAACAGACTGTGGCTTAAGATCAATGTATAGAAAATGGGCTATGTTGCCTAATATAGTAACTCCGGTCTGGTTTTATTCCTCAAATTCTTTCAAAACTATTGAGACATTAAGAACAGTAATATTGAGCAAAGCGCCTAACTGGGCTATACACCTTTCTCTAAGGAAGCTTTAGTTCTTAGCAAAATGAAACAATGAAATCTGCTCTGCATGGGAAACCACAGATAGTAGCTTTTTTAAAAAGCAAAGAGTTTTTAAAGCAGAAAAATAACTGAAATTGTTGAAGCTGCTGCAGCTATTCTCATACTGGAATTAGGCATTTATTTAACTGTTTTACTGGCTTTATCCTATTGAACACTATTATTTAGTTATATTCAAAGAAACTGGAAGCAGAGATGAAAAAATGTCCTTTACATCGCTAAATGTAAGAAAAGAACTAAGAGTGCCTACCCCTTAAAAGATGTTAATTGGCTGTTCTTTTCACAAGAATTAAACTTGAGCAAATACCAAATTTCCAAATCCAGCTGAAAGGMAAAAGAAACAGAAATGTTATGACAGACATAGAAAACTGCTGTCCAGGCTGGTAGCCAGGCCACCTGAGACCAAACAGGAACAGCTGGAAGCCAGCAAAAATCATTATTGCCTCAGTAGAGTCCCACTCATGTATTGCAGAAATGGAGAATGAATAGTACTGGAGGAATCAGTGAGATRTACTTGAATTACTGGAGAAATCTCAGATAACTCTTGAAAATGGAGAAAAAGTTGAAAATATGATTTTTTTTTTAATGGTGCAAGTATAAAGAATGCTATATCCTTTTCAGAAGCATCATTATAAATACCAGGAGCACTGAAATTACCAGTACAAATTGCTTCCAGCTGAGATTGCAGCCTACCAGCCCTTTCATTACTGAGTCATGACTGTTCTAACAAGGTATGCAGTGAATTTAAATTGCACCTTGATGACAATATGTTGCCATTTCAGAAATATATTGATCCCTTAGATTAATTTTGTCATAAAAGCAAAATATTGGTATCTAAAATAATTTATCAGAATGAAATTGAAAGAGTTACATTTTAATGCTGATGTTACCATACTACTGGTGCTACCAAGACTTTGATCATAGGAATGTAGACTGAACATTTTTCATAACCCAGCAAAGTGATTGTGCATTTAATGAAAGGAAATCTTTCCATTTTACTTTTAAAAATGCTGGAATTAAAAATTGTTGGCCCCTTCTGGTATAGATTGAGGTCAGTTAGACTCTACCTAACACCACTTTAAGACTGTAGGGAGAGAGAGAATTAATTTCACTGAATGCTGGGCATCCACACTTGCATTTGACACACACTCCTCTTCTAATGAAAGAAAAACAGTTTGTATACTGTGTTTAGTACCTATTTTTATTTGGGTTGAATATTTGTAGAAATATTTTTCTTTTTCTACTAATTTTCTGCTTGCTTGCCTATCTCATTCACAGAGTCAGTGATATTGATGTGTTATCATGTGGTAAATCTGCATCCAGTGGGTTTAGACAGGTGGCTCTTATGCTTATTGTACATTATAGTTGCTTATATTTGGTGGGATAGATGCCACTACAGATGCCGAAATCTTAGTGAAAAATTCAGCTTATTTAGTATAATTCACATAATTCAATTCTCAGTTACCCTAGGGCACTCAAGCCACTGCGTATTTCTTCCTCTGTTCAAGGATCTAGCAGATGCATCTAAATTTGTCTCTTTTTTACCACATGTATGTAATTTATTGTATTGGAAGAAAATGATGACAGCAGAGAAATACGTTGTTGTCAGTMAAAGCCTCTTAATCTAAATGAAAGAGCTCTTGGCGCTGTAGTCAATGGACGTGGGTTTGTGGGAATAAGGTCAATCCTTTTTCACTTTTGTATTCTTGCTGAAATGTCCATTGTATTTCATGGAAAGTAAAAATGTACGCTGTAAAGGCAGTGGACTGTCCCATGAAATGCAGCAATCCACAGCATGTTAATGCAATTTTTTTCCTTTTCATATTGCCCCAAACTGCAAGAAAAAACATTGTTTTAAAAAAAAATAATACTAACCATTCTCAGCAGTTTCTAAGTAATGGGCTCTCCTTACATTTCAGGCTTTTAATTCTGTTTTGTTTCTTCCAGTGAAGAGATGGAAACAACCCTAGATCAATTCAAACTCATTTTTCAAAAGCACTCACTTCCTAAGCAGAAACAAATTACCACCATCTCTCTGAAATTTAATTGCTTTCGCTCCAGTAAAACACCCTTTCTGCACAGAGGAATGAAGAAAAAGAGAAATGCTAGATGCACGAGTAAAGAATGAGTAGGTTTTAGTTGTTTTTTCCTTCTCCTAAATCAAGATATGGTTACTTGTCCATTAATATATAGGTACACATTGTGAAAAATTCGGCACTTCCCTTAATAAAATTAGGAGCTGAAATATCTGTTAATCTATTCAGCTCCAAAGGAAGGTGCTTCTGCAGGAAAAAAAAAAAGAAGAGAAAATACAGAAAAAGAAGCAGAAAAAAGAGAAAGAGAGAGAGAAGAGAGGAGAGAGGGAGAGAGAGAAAAAGATGAAAAAGAAGCCAGGCAGAAAGCAAGAAAGTGAGAAACTGTGCCTGCGTGAGAGAAAGTGAGAAGGAGGGCAAGAAGGAAAGCAGGAAGGCAAAGAACCAAGAAAGAAATAAGTTCTAAGTTGCAATATTTGTGAAGTGGTGGGTCTAGCATGAAATAACGGGCCAACCAAGTGTAACATAAAGAAGTTCAAAGTAATACGGTTTGGTAAGGTCAGAGTAACGGTTTTTTTTTTTCATGCGAGATATTGTTCTTGAAAGTGAGGCTGAGCTATAGTAGGCAATGTTAGGAAAGGAAACATCTTGTTTACAAATGTCAGCCAGCAATTAGCATCATTTAAAGAGTGGAACCACAACGGCTGTTTTTTGTTAGCTTCGAAAACCCATCTCTTTCTTGTGGCCAAGTTTTAAGAGGCAAAGTAGACAGCAAGACTCTGAAACCAGTTCATAAATAGTTGATTTCATATTTTAAAATCTTGCCTATAACTGTCACCCCCCTCGCGTGGATCACAGATGGTGAAGAACTAATTTGTTACTGTTTGATAACGGCTTTTATGTATCAAAGYGCTTATTTACTACTCTGTGGGGGGAAATGACAGACTAAAAGCAATTATGTGTTTTTCTTTCAGTTTTTCTTTAACCACTATGCTCTTTGGCTTTTTTTTTTTTCCACTCCCGACATGTTTCTTATTTGAAATATAGCATTGTGAATCTTTTACATATGTTGTTTCTCATTTAACCCTCTTTCTGGGTTTTCAAGAATGCATCTGGCCAGGCAGATCAACTGTAATCTTTCATGATTGTTTATAATGGCCCAGTGATAAGTAATAACACTCAGGGGTGTCTCCCGGTAACAGCGTATTACATTACAGTATTAAAAATGCAAATTGGGACTTTGCTTTTGAAGATTGTCAGGAAAATGTTTCAAGAAGGTAGAATAGCTACCAGGACGCCTGTAAGTGAAATCACTCCCTCTCCCCCCACCATCTGGGGCCTCCTGCCTGCAGGTTTTCTGAAGGAGCCCCTCGCCCCCTCCTCCTTCCCCCAAAGTAAATAAATAAGTGAAGAGACTTTCCTCTGTACACGGTATTAGGTAACTGATGCTGGATCTCTGGCCCTGAAAAGTCATGAACTCCTGTATCTTTCCATTTTTTCTCTCTCACTGGTGATATGCAAACTGCTTACTTGGTGTTGCCACCAAGAACAATTTTGCTCTGGGTTGTGCTTTCTGSTGTTGCATGGCAGCAGACTGATGGGGATGAGGGAGTAGTTTGTGCACAKATATTTATTTAAAATAAACAAAAAGTGTTCTAATTTGGGGATGACCACAGCTGATTTGAGGGTGAGTTTCCTTAAAATGAAACAGTGGACCTGCTTGTGTGACTAAAGTTGAGGAAGTGCATGAACACCMCAGTGAATTTTGTCATTAGTGTAGAATTGTTTGTACTGAATTAAGAGTTAAATTTAAAAGGGAAAYGATTCTGTTATAGATAGGAATTTCAATATGGCAATGCAATATCATAATAATGGTTATTGTCTRTTGCTGCTGAAATCAGTCAGAATTTTCCCACTGACTTAAATAAAAGAAGGAATAAGTCACCATGGAAAAACCCGTGGAAAGATTACAAGCTTTTGTGTGTCTTATTACATCCTTTAAATTACCTCCTGGCTCTCTTCGCCTGTTTCACCCTCCTTTTCTTCTTCCATATTACAGTCACACYGGCATTAGGAGATGCCTTTTAATGTCAGTGGGACTGCTTGGGGAGCAATAAACTCAGCATGGAGAGGGACAGAAAGTTTTTGCCAAATAAGAATATATAGAGCATGTACTTCCTTATTTTCTGAAGCCTGCCTTGTAGCCAAAGCTTAGACTATCAAGAAAAAAAAAAAGAAGAAAAATCAAGGAAATGCAGAACAGAAAAGGAGAGTAAAAAGACGATGGAATTTAGGAAGCTAGTTCAAAGCCTATCCTGTTTAAAGATGAAACATCATAATATATCCCTTATTACAACCAAAATATGGGAGTAGCGCTTATTTCAATGCTTTAATACCAGAAAGCTTCAATAGAATCCATAAATCACTTCCACATGTTTTTGAATAAACCTCTGTCCTGCATTGTACAAATTGCTTTCTCAAGACACAGTCTGAGTAAGGTCAGCAGTCCTTCCCTCCTCTTGTGTGACTTTCTCAGGGTGAAATTCACCCTTGGCAGTTGTCAAGAAAATGACCTGTGTCCCTGAACTCCTGCCTAAGCCAATTGATTTCCAGTGAGAGCTATATTTAGGTTAATCAGGTCCACTGTGTCGGGATGTGGCAATGAAATAGCTGAAGCATGCTCTATCAGGCCCCATTTGAAAATGCTGGCCCAAGTGTGCTTGTCATTCCTGCTATATTTCAGACTCTCCATCATTTTGATAATTATACAGCTTGGAAACTTTTTTCTTTTTATAGTCTTTGAAACTATAATGAAGTCTTCGGTGCTGCCAACCCAAACCATCCAAAAATCTTGAATCAGGCTTGAAATAATCATGAGATTGGCCTGAAAATCATACAACTGAATGTACTTGGCTTCTTTTATTTGCCTTCTGGTTTTGAGTGTTTAGGGTGCAATGGGGTCACATTTACAGGGTTTCCTCTGCCTCTGTGTGGGCCAGAAATGCAACCTTTTTATAAGACAACTGAAATTCCTTGGGTATTCACATGACTCTAGGAGCTGGGATTTAATGGGGGTGTGTGGGGGAAATCCACTGTGTTTGGGCTTGTGATAAAATTGGAAGTCTTGGCATTACAGAGCGTCTCACATTCAAAGTTTGTTTATAAGGGGAATATAGTTATATGGAGAGAGAGAACAGAATTTCCTTCTGTTCTCTTCTGACTTGAGAGAAATTCCTCCCAAAGGGTGAACTTCACTTCTCAGACCTAGCATAAGGCCTATTCAGCATCTGAAGTGATGCATAGACCTGGCTGTGTCTTTCTTTGCTTGAATTTAATTCATGCTACATTAAAAGAAGCTGCAGAAGTTATTGTAGCTGAGATAGTTTAGTGTTCACAAGGAAAAAAATTCTTTATAAAACTGCCTATTATCAAAGATTTGGAGGCAAAGTTCAACACATTGGGGTACAGAACTAAAAGCCCTTGTGAAAGGGAATGGAGGAGGCCCTTGAAGCACGGAGGAGCTGGGGTGGAAGTACATGAGCTTTATAACATTTGGTATAATTCAAGATAGGAATCCAATCTTAGGACAAGTATTTGTGCAGTAGAAGACATTTTTAGAGATGCAGGTAGGAGCATCACCTGGAAGCTTTGCATGTAGGACTAAGATATTAAAGGTGGAATTCATTTGCCTTATCCATCATCTGCACAGGTGCTAGCTCTTTGGTAAGCAATGAAAATTATTAGATACTTCTGGAGTGCAGTTCACCTCATCCTCACACAGATATCTAGAACTGTAAAATTCCATAAAAATGCCTTCTTATTTCCACTGGCTATGTAGGAAACTCAAATTGATAGATTTTAAGAGGATTAGTTTTTATGTAGACTATTGGCAGTGTAGAAGTCAAAGTTAAGCATTTTTGTCTATGTTTTGCTTAWGAGTAATCTTAGCTGACACTTTTTGAGCAATTTGGGATACAGCTGTAAATACTCTTGGTGCAACAATATGTGTGTATGTGGATGTGTGCATGCTCAGGGCGTTTGGGTATTTTTTGTTATGTTAATGTCTGAATGAGGAGGTAGTAAGAGTAGGGAGTTTAGTTCTGCTCCTGGAGAACACTGYATTTAACCAGACCAAACTATATGAAGAGGGAGATGAAGGTGTGGCTTGGAGCCATTTATACTACATGATAAATGTCTAGATAAGGTGCAGTGGTCATACTCTGGGATGCTCAACTACAAACCARTCGCAATGTCCTAATGTCTCGGACCAGTCTGTAGTGCTTTAAAATAGTTTGTCTAGTTTTACTTTTCTTTTGTCTTCTTGCTTTTCTTTTGTGACACCTTTAAGTAATGCACCATTAGTGCCTCTTARTCCCAGTTGTGTGTGCCTTAAAAATTGGCTGAATGTTTTCAGTCAAAAGGTATCACATTCAATTTAAGTACAGGATTTACACTGCGCCAAGCCAAGTACTTGTTGCCAGCAATTTGACATCCTGAACAAATAAGGTTTGAATTCCTGCTCTGAAACAGGAAAAGGATCATTTAGTCTGTTTGAATATMATTTAGAGTAGGATAGCTTTATTTTTTTGATGCAGCAGTAGTGTCAAGTGTGGATTCTGACAGATTTATTGAATAGATGCTTGCATGTTAAACATACAGCTTTAGACACAGTTTAAATACATGTTCAATCTTTCTATGAAATTTAAGTTATGAAAATACSCTATGATAGGTAGATTATAAATGTAACATGAAATAAATGACAACAAAACTTTCTCAGGGTATTTTATCCAGCACAGCTATGACTGGGGTTAAGAACAAGGATGGGGGAGATSACACTTGAAGGAATAGATCAGCAGAAAGATGATATTTATTTGCCAGTTTTGTCATAGAAGTCAAACCTCATGTTCTCAGACCCTGACTTTTGTCTTCCCTCAGTTGCACCTATTGCCCATCTTTTGAGACATAGTGTTTAAGTCATTAAAATCTCTTCRGTGCATTCGTTTCTGCTGCAGAAAGAATAAAATATTGTTCTTACTGCTCTAAATAACCTTAACCTGAACATGTGTCTGTGGACAAATGGGGCAGGAGATAGACAGTGAAGTGACAGTATGTCCTTGTACCTGAAAGTAGTGTAATTTTATTAATAAGACAATCTGAGGTAATAAGAGCTGCCTCTTAAACAGGGTCATCAACTTTAGGTAGGGCACCTCACCAACTGACTTAGTATTTCTTTTCTGAGAGTTGGCTTAGTTATAGCTGCCTTGGGTAGCTCTGTCAGGAACTCCACCAGGGAGAGATATATGGATACTCTTAGTGTCAAACAACCAGGTGAGAAACCAAATAGAGGAATTAGGGGATGAGTGCAGGGGACAGCACATGGCGAGTCAGGCTCCTCCCTAATGCTCTGCACTTAGAGCACCAGCTATGGGCTGACTGGTATGAGCACTCTTCCATGGTGCTACAAACCTAAATGTCCTGCTTACATGGCTGGAGGGTGAGGTGTTACCATCAGCCGTGTTGTGCAGCAAGGTGAAGTGATGAGACAGGAATTCAGACAGACAGGAGATGACTTTTGCTTATATACATGGATACAAGACTGTGTCCTCTCTGTTATGACCCTGTCCACTTGGCAGTTTTAGGGGAAGGTTGTTTGATTCACTCTGGGTGGTACATGGGAAAAACAACAACCTTCTCAGGAGGTTCTAGAAYAAACATTTACTTGCAAACTGTAGAACATTAAGGTAGAATAACGTACTTGGCAAATTTTAAAACAACATCCAGGCAAAGTAAGGCACTTAATGAACTTAAACTTGGCCAACTTTAACTTATCCAGGCACAACAAGGCACTTTGTAAGGCATTGACTGGAATTCTTTAATCTGGGTTACAATATATGTTGGGAAGTTGGGAGAAGAAAGAGAGTAAGAAAGAGAAAGCAAGGATAAGCGTAGAAAGTTATTTATGTTGGCGGAGGTTTAGGTTGAATATTAAAAAAAGGTTCTTTACCCAGGGGTTGTTTGGGCACTGGAACAGGCTCCTCAGGGAGTTCCAGTCTGCACCAGCCTGACAGAGCTCAAGAAACATTGGGACAATACTCTTGGGTACATGGTGTGACACTTGGGGATGGTCCTGTGCAGCRCCAGCAGCTGGACATGATGATCCTTGTGGGTCCCTTCCAATTCAGCATATTCTCTGATTCTGTGGTATTGCCACCYGCTGATCCAGAAACAAGACTTGATTGCTGCAATTTTAATGTCCACTGATCAAAGTGATGGTCATAGTCTTGATTTGTTGGGGATGAGGGGAAGCCCATGAAACATAAAGTTCAGTGGTTTAATGCATGCTTACGTTTATGTAGGAACACCCATCTACCTCCCCTGATGAGGGGAATTTTACACTATAGGATGTAACACTGTGGATCAGTGCAGTCCTTTAGTGGAAGGCTTCAGAAGTGAATCTGAGGGCTCTTGAGGGGTCTATGATGGTTTATGAGCCCTTCTAAGACATGACAGATGCTTCTCATGTCAGCATAGCTGAGCCAGTCTTGCCCCATCAGAAGGGATGGACCCCTTTGGGCCCATGTTTGAATGTCCCCACACCTCCCCCCGAGCGGAGTTTTCGCACCTGAGCCAGTTGCGCAACAGAGGACACTGGCATGATACAAAGCACTATCCCAGCACGCAGGATCTGCTTCTTATTGGCCTCTTCCCTTACCTGGCTCAAAACCCAGGTTCTTGCTAAATAAGTGTTGATTTTTTGTAGTCACCCTCTGGTGCTCACATGCCCTGCACCTGTGCTGATCCCATTCACATCGTCAGCAAACACCACTGCTTTTGCACATGGCTGATTGTCTGAGCCATTAATCATGAACATCAGTCTCTCACACCATCCTCTTCCTCCTACTATTAATTTAAGGTTCAAAATTGTTTACAGAAATCCTGGTGAGGCATAGTAACATTTTCTAAACCTCATTTGGCAGACTTTGAACACTTTTCATTCACGGTCAAGCTGTGTCATTGTTCAGAAAAAGAATTATAGCGTTTTCTGTCTCATGGCTGCTGCAGCACAACCTTTGTAAAGAGTTTTAGCTTGTCATCACTTTTTATTGAGCACTTGCAAAAATAGTAATGATAATAGTATTAAGAAGASCTCTAATAACCAGCCCTTCTGTTTGAGGCTCCTTGATTTATATCACTCCTTCAATGAGGCTGAGATTGYTTTGGGAGAGCATTCACCTGTCTGTAGCTATGCATCCATTGAGGGGAATGCATGCTAATGGAAGTCAGTGTGGAAGACTTTGAAAGGCTTCAACAGGAAACACTAATTTACTTTGAAGAAGGGCTRCAAATTGTATTTGGGATTTAGGTGAAGATGCATCTGATTTCTTGTTAATTAAACTTATGATTAAGTCAAACTTGATTTAATTAAAGACATGATCATGCAATAGAAATTGACAGTACACTAAGACAAAATCTTATAAATGCACTCACATTTTTTTAAAGAATCCATAGAAAATTTCCTTMCTTTTTTTAGCCTGAAAGCACCTAAGAACAAAATATGAAGAAGAAGTCACTAGATGTTTACTCTCAAAGATAACTTGAAATACCATCCTTTTCATAAACACTGTAACTTATGGTATATTAAGAAAATAAATACTCAGCCCTCAAATCTACCCAATTTGCACTGGACTTACAATGTCCTGGTTCTTTAGCAACATGGATTTCTTTGCATTGAGGCAAAATGAATGCAAGATAGTCCTTGTGAAAGCAAAAAAAAAAAAGTAATATATTTCTTCTTATTTGTAATCAAATGCAAAAATATAGAAAAATCACACAGACACAAAAGAAACAAATGCACTTATTGTTGTGGTTTTAGCAATTGTTAATTTGACAAAGAAGTGTTTCAGGATCTATCTCTGGCTTTTGCTGCTATGGATCTGCTGTACCATATGCTATTATTCCAGGCTAGTGATGGTGACATGAAGCTCATTTTGTGTCTACTAATCAGTGTAACTTTCTGAGCTTGTTCTGCACTACTGATAAAAAATATCCCTTTTTCTGGGCTCTCTAGAAATTAAAGGTGATCTCAGATGTTGCCATTCTGCATTGCTGCTTGATGTTTATTTGTTCTGTCACCAGCACAACAAAGGAAAGGCAGCTTTAATTTGCTGTATGYTGTGTAATGCAAACGTGAGTTTCTGTATATCCCTTAACAGCCCATCATTAATTTCCCTTGCATGCCGTTTCCAAGTTTCATATATTGCTGGCTGTTGTGATAGTATGTAAAGCATCAGCTGCTGTTTCACAGCTTGGATTTTAAGAGGTCCACAAGGAGATATCAAAAGCTGAAATTCTAATATTGCCTTTAATGGAAGAACTATTACCCAAACAAGCAGGATGTAGATTTCTTTCCTAGCAGAATACTGCTATGGCATTCTCTCACTAATGGCTCTGCAGCATTTAGAACCCTGGCAATGTATGGTTTCCAGTTCTGACAAACAATTATTTTACACTTATTCTTTTGTCCAAGGGAAAAAAATAGCCTAACTAGTTTAGAAACAAATTTATTTGTGTAAATTCTTACAATGTGCTTTTCACTTTAGTATATGGGTGTAGTACAAAAAACAAGGTTATTGACACTGGACATTTGTGGCAAACAGAGATTGAGCCTGAAGCCAGAACAGTGAGAATCTGATTTGTATAGCGACCTAAAACCACTAAAATAAAGTTATAGATCAGGAGCAGTTTTTATACCAATTCTAATGTTCTTCATAAACAGSAGAGCATCTTTATTAGTTGTCTTGGAGGCAATGTGACTCATTTGACTCAGATTCAAACCCTGATTTCTTTTCTGTAAATTCAAAAAATAATAAATAGTCCAAGTGAAATTAAGAGAACTGACATATAATGAGAGTCATTTATTCTCTATAAATGTACTTTGTAAAGAAAGCTACAAGATGTTTGTTTTCCAAAAGAATACCAAAGGGAAGTGTTGAGAGAAGGAAACTATTTTTTGTTTAAGCATAGAAGAATCCCCATTCTTAAAAATAAGGAGATAGTGTGTCATTATCATTTGATTGAAACAAAATCTCATTTGTTCTGTTTCTTGGTTGAAGATACAGGCTCTAGTTCTTGAAGGAATGCTTGGGATTTTTAAYTCAATCATCTGTTCCCATTGTGAGACAAACATAGAGACAGAYACAAGACTGCTGCTGTGAGACCCCTCAAGTCCACTTTGATTCCATGTTTMGGCATTTGGTGCCTTTTAAGAAAAGACCACATGGAACTTCATGTATGGGGTTAAGATTGCTATTTAGTTTACCTATTTCTAAAAAAATCTGTTAAGAATCAGAGCTCATCCTTTAGGGGGAAAGTTATTTAACTGTCAATGACTGATTGCCAACAAGGTGGCTTAGCATCTTCTGGAAGACGTTTCAGAAGATAGGTGACAAGTACAGTCACATTTGAAGCAGAAGGAAAGAAATCACAACAGACGCCWAGAGGAAAGACTGCTAATGGAGAATCATAGGTGTAGGACAGTTTAAAAAGGCATTCTGTACAATGACTTTATAAATATTGCTCTTTTGTGCTAACTTATTGCCTCATCTCCTACTGTAGCTTGAATTTTCTTTAAATCTTTTTACCTTGCTGAACCYAGTCTCAAAATCTCTGTCTATTCTGGAGCAGTGCAAGAGGCTTTTAATTTCATCATAATAAAACCTAGAGAAGCTAAGGATCTTGACACTAAAGTAAAGATCTTTCTCACATAAGATATGTAGGTAGCTGGTTTTCCTTGTCTGTAACACAGAATTTCTTCTAACATTTTTCCATAGAGGCCTTATTTGTAAAATGTGACTTTTCCCTTTGCTACAAAATGACTCATTTTCAAAAAAATCTGGGAGTTGAAAAGAAAAAATACAAGTTGCAAATTTAATGCAAAACTCTGGGTCTTTTTAGCTTTTAAACTTGATGCACAGGGGAACGTATGTGAAGGGATAGAAATCTGGGTCACAGCATGAAATTCCTGTTTTTGTATTCATAAAAAACAAACTCTATATATCAAAGGAAGGAGGTGTGAAGTAGTAAAAAAGAAAAGGAGAAAAGCAGTCTAAAATATTCTCAGCTCTCGATATTTCTCAAAAACATACTGAGTTCTTTTAGGATGTTATATGATTTCCTCAGATCATTATTGAAACAAAAAAATACTACTTTCTTTGCTAATAACTGCTCTAAATTTCTCTTCTGGAGAATTAATGAAACTTATTCAGTTTTCTAGTACTTTTTTCTATCAAAATATGGTCCTAGGCTATGTGGTCTTGAGAAATGCTCAGGTGGGTACCAATTTATATAGAAAAGCAGGACACAGACCCTGAATATCTCCTTCTCTACCCATATTTGGTCAAGAGTTGCAGGGATGATGGTATGCCAACAAATCCTTTTYGGAATCATAATATTACCCTGTGAATAAACCCTTGAGGTGTACAGTGTCTCATGCATATGCCTGAGGAAAAAAAAAATCACAGGTACACACCCCTTTTAAACAAACAGGTGTCTGTATGTCTACTGCACTACAGACTAAATTGTGGACCAGTTACATTGCAAGCTGAATCTCCAGAGTGGACTGATGGAATGAATTTAGGTTACAAGTTAATGATGACTACCAGGTTCAACATCACACTGTAGARTCCTAGAATTTGCTGAGTTGGAAGGGAGTCACAGGAATCAGTGAGTCCMACTTCTGGCCCAAGACAGCGCAGGAATCACATCACGTTTCTGAAAACATTGTCCAAATGCTTCTTGAACTTAGCAGACTATGGGATAAACCTTTGTTTTCCAAATGAACCTACATGTGATTGATTGAGCTAAAAATGTCAGTATGACACTTCTGAGGAAAGCCAGTAAATGAGAAATAGTTCTTAAAGAAATCATACTTCTAGCATGGCATTTGTAGTGGTAAAAATAGGGGGTTTTAGACAGCTGCAGGGAGATAAATTTTTTCTAATGCAATTCTATCATAGAAAGAGAAGGAAATGCAAGTATTGTTTGGAGAGGAACATGCCAGTAATTACATGAAGTGCTGTTCTGCTGCTCTRGGATTTTATTTTCTATTATAAAGTTACTTGAGAATAACCTAAAAATAACCTAATAATGAGTGAAAAAGTACGGTTTTAAGTTGCTTATGAGAGAAAAAGAAACAAAGTGAAGTAGTTGCCACTAAATTTMATTTTTCTTTTTGAAATTCTTGCTCAGTTCACTAATGCTTTTTGACAAGAAGTTTCACTGCCCACTACTGAATTTACATCCAAGAAGTGAGTAACATAAGAGAAGGTACATGACTATATCAATCTCCTAGTGACTTTCCTTGTGTTGTTTTCTTGCCAGTAATTATATTTTTTATGCGCTCATTTGCTGTGGAAGAACACAAGTGATAGCCATCACTGCACAAATCAGATGAGATTCCATGGACCAAGAGRAGGGATAACTTATTTCTGCTTGGTTCTGGTAAAGATTCCCAGTGGTCAGCTCATTTAGGACCTTTAACTTCCAATTGTTCTCTTTTAAAATTTCTGCACACCCTTGAAAATTACTATGTGTGGTTAGTGACAGAAAGAAAGCTTCATCCCTGTATAGTGACCATAYGTATTTTTATTTACAGAAGAGATGAACAAGCTTCCTTCAAATTCTCCTAAAGATACACAACTTCTCAAATGGGGATAATGCCATTCTTTATTATCATTAAATGGAAATAGTATTTCCAGGAATTCATTAAAGAATTATGTCTTCATAAACTTTTTGGCCAAGCTTCTTCTTTTGGGTTGAGGCTGTGCCCTAATGGGCATWATTGCACTCTCATTTTTTTCATGTTATAAAAGTCTGTCAGTAATGAAACATCAGTAGAATTCCAGATGCATGTGTTAGTCCCTGTGAGATACAAGTCCTCTCTGATATGAGTCAGACATAAAAAAATATCTTTTATAAAAGTCACATGCTTGCCTAGTGGAAGAATAGTTAGATGGTGATACCAGTTCACAAAAGTGGTTTATGATGATCTACAAATTAATCACACACTTTGATTGCCAGAGAGAGTGTCAAAATTTGCTAGGATTTACATGAATGCTGATTTAGGCTTGAAAACAGCACTTAGGCTCAGACTAAACTTCAAGCATATCCTTTAGTCCAAGAAAAAAACCTCAGGACCTAAATTATATTGTGTGTTTAATTTGGAGCTAATAAAATGTAGGTACAAAAAGGGAACATTTCAGTCAGTTTATTATATGGTATTTGACCCTATCTACCCTATTAAAATCTCACATTCTTTCTCCAGTGGTGCCGTATGGGAACACAAGATTGCAATTGTGCCCCAAGAGCATGACAGCAGTCCTCATAATAGTTTCTTCAGTCTTTTTTTACTTTGCTTTCTAAAATGATGCTGCCATATGTGCTGTTATATTTAAGCAGCAGATGCTGTGAACTCACAAAGTTGAAGAATGCTGAAGTATGATGCCATTTGAAAACAGGTTTTCTAAGGAAAGCTGACTTCTGCAAGGCTTTGGATTTATTTCAAGCATTTCATTACTAATTACAAAAGGCCATATAGAATGCATTTATACCACTTATTGGTTCTGTCTTGGGGCACCTAATATATGGGCTCTTTGGCTTTTACTCTATATTGCTGTTTCCACAGCTACAAAGAAGCTATAAGCTCTGTTTGCAACAGTGTTAATGCTTTAATTTTGAAAAGGAGCTGGGAATGGATCTTCATTTTAACTCCTTTACTTAAGCAGAGTTTGAGCTAAGGATGATACTGCACTGTAAACCAGGCTCACGGTATTAGGCTATGCATTAGCTAAAAAGGGTATTATGAATATAATGTTAGAAAATTCAAATTGCTTTAGTTTTCATTGGTAACTGACCTTATAGCCATTTTCATGTTTGAAAATTAAGCAAGAAAATTCACAGCTTTACTCCAAAGTAGATTGAGATTGGCAGACATGCTGGATTAACAGGGAGTCAAATCAGTTCCAATGGAACACACATGAGTTCCCTGGACTAGCAGTTGAAAGAGGATAAAGTAGAGATATGGAAGAAAAAAAGTGAAGGAAGGACACACTTCTAATATAGAAGTTGCTTCATGGAAGCTGATTTGGGAAAATAACAGGATCTGGCAGCTGAAGTAAATACAAACATTTTTCTAGCACTGATGACTTGTGTCAATTTAATTTCATGTGTAACTTCACTGGACTTATGAGACTGAAATATCAGGCTCTGTAAGGCAGGCAGTTCTTTTTTACACATGGTCAGCTCTGAGCAAGAGAGGGATTCTGCTCCCTCGATGGGGCAATCCTGGATGTATGTACACACTGTGCAATGAGATGCTGCCATGAGAGAAGTGCTTAGGAAAGGGAGCTGGGGGTCCTGGCTGATCTCAGTGCCCTGGCAGCCAGGAGGGCCAGTCCTGTCCTGGGGTTATATAACATCAGGCAGAATTTAACATCAGGCGGCTGGACAAGGGAGAGGATTGTCCTGCTCTGTTTTGCACTGGAGCAGCCTCACCTCGAGTGCTGGGGGCAGTTTTTGGTGCCACAATACAAGGATATAAAGCTGTTATAAAACAGCCAAAAGAGGGCAACAAAGATGGTGAAAGGCCTTGAGGGGAATTTGTATGAGGGGAAGCTGGGGTCATTTGGCCTGTTCAGCCTGGAGGAGACTGAGGGGAGACTTCATTGCAGTTACAGCTTCCTTACAAGGGGAAGTGAGGGCCAGATGCTGATCTCTTCTCCATGGTGACCAGTGACAAGACCCGAGAGAATGGCCTAAAGCTGAGTCATGGGAGATTTAGGTTGGATATTGAAAAAAAGGCTCTTCACCCACAAGGCGTTTGGACACTGGGAAAGGTTCCCCAGGGAAGTGGTCAGGCTCTAGGCCAGACAGAGCTCAAGAAGTATTTCGACAATATTCGTGGGCACATGGTGTGACTCTTGGAGCTGTCATGTGCAGAGGCAGGAGTTGAACTTTGATGATCCTTGTGGGTTCTTTCCAACTTCCCATATTCTATGATTTTATGAACTGCAAATAGTGCAAGTTGCCATCATGTCCTCTATTAGTCTATAGTAATCCTTGCACCTTTGGGAATAGAGACTCTGATTTGGAACAAAGGGAATTATCCATTGAGATTTCTGGAAGGTCCTGCACCTTTTTTGCATCCTTCCACACATACATATAGACTGGCTTGAGTGTTCTCTCACTTGTGACACTCACTGATTGACACTCCCATCCAAAGTATCAGCGAAAGTACAGATCTAAATGTCTCATAAATACATTTGGTATGAATGGCAAAGTTTTGGAGAGGGCTGTGGGGGTGGTCTTTTTGGGGAAGAAATATGAGACTGATTGACTTTTGTGAGATACAACCAGTAGCTCCAAAGCAGACCTACCACAGGGTGCAGCTGATCCTACCAGCTGAATTGCTGGCACCTTTGTGAATACACGCATAAGAAAGAGCAGAAAGCACCAGAGGCAAAAGAAGAATGAGAAACAAGAGGGAACAGCAAACTCAGAGAAGGGGGAGCAGGTATATGACTGAGGGAGCTGTGGCCTGAGGAAAACCCACAATGGAGTGTAGGCAAAGGGTGATAAACCGAGAAACTACTGAGTAATTGACCTCCATCTTTGGTGCTGCTTGTTACCTTGTTGCAGGGACTGAGTGTAACCGGTGTCAATAATGAGTGTGGAGAGCAGTCTCAAGTCAATGCGTAAAGTGGAAGTAAGGAAGAAGGAAGATCAGGAGTCCTTTTTTCCCAGGAAAGTGGAAGAAAAGATGATTTTTCCCTAAGAACTTAATGCTTGTCTCGTTTTATTTTGCAATGCTCTAATCAGTAATTAAACAGTTATGCAATTTGCAATAAACGAAATACCTCAAGGTGAGTTTGTTTTGCCCATGACAGTGCTTAGCAACTGATTTTCCTGCCTTCACCTTTGTGGTGCTGGGGGAGATGGAGACACAACACGAGATCGGAGTTAGTGCAGCAGAGAGAGCTTTAGTGGTGTGCACAGCTCTTATCGAGGCTATCCAGCAGACTCTGCATTCAAACCTGACTGGCTACGACTTGGTTACCCCCAGCTCACTGGCCAATAGCTGCCTGCTTACGCTCTCTTCGTTGGCAACCGCTCTCTGTAGCCAAATCCCTCCCCCTCTCCTATTCTGTGTGAGGCTCCCACACTGGGTGTTGGTGTCATACACCTTGACCCATGGAATCTCTCCATCTTGTTCTTCTCTCTTCTCCCATATTCAGCTCTAGGGGAGAGAAAAGGGGGCGTGAGCAAGTTCCTGATTGGCTCTTGGGTGGTAATTGAGGTGAGCATTCTATAGTAATTTTTCTCTCTCCTTCCTTCCTTCCTCTCTTCACTTTGTTTTTTTTTTCCTTTTCAGCTTTTGCTCTTTGGTCTTATTTTCTTTCCCTTTATATCTGTTTGAATGGGAGAAGTGTATCAAACATAGCTGACAGTAAGACAGGTTATTGCTCTTGCATTTAATTCTTACTACTATCAGTATCCCAATTAAAAAAAAATAGTATGGAACCTTCCAACAGTTTGATATTGGCATGCAGATCACATCGTTTTAAGGGATATTCTAACTACACTTCCAGCCCTAGAACAAAAAATGTATTTGCTCTAAACCACAGTTGGTATGGTTGCCATCCAGAAGTCATGTACATGGGTTTGTATTTTATACCTTTTCCCACTTTCTTTTTAATTGTGTTTCCCTCTTTCTCAYTCATCTGCTGGTTTTGGGGTGACATTCACTTTTATTAAGTGTTCATTGATTTATCCTTCTTTTCTTTCTGGTCTCTGCAGCTCTGCTAAAACGTTGCCAATCCAACATCACTAGAAGAAGTATTGATTTCAGCAGCAGTAATGTTTAGCTAGAGTTCTTGGCTAACATGACTGCCAGCAAGATTTGGATTCTTCCACCTCTAGATCTCCCTGATGTGTGCTGACCCTCCTCACATTTAAGAGTTCTGTGTGACGCCCCCTTTCTGCCTGAAAAAGAATGAAATGCAAATTGTAATGAAAATCTTTCTCCCCTCGGGAGGGATCCTGCAGCATGGCTGCAGTGCACTGGTAGAACATAACAAAGAGATAATTTCCAGCTAAGCTACTTAAGATTCACAACATCTTAAAGGAGAGGGAATGTTGCAATGCAGAGTAGATCCTAGAATGTTCTTTGGAGCACCACACTCCCWCATGCATAAGAATATGTTAATTATTCAGGCCAACAAGTTTTGGATCTTGGCTGTAGTCTTATAAAAATCTGACAGGCAGAGAGGAAATGGTCTGGGAGCAAAAGCTGCAAGTTGCCCTTGTATTAAGAATATCACAGGCCAGCAGTGGAACTGAAAGAATGGTGTAGATGAAGRTGAGGGAGAGAAAGACAAAGTGGTAAATAGGCAATACACGTTCTGCTAGATTTAGCTGTTTGGAGAAAAAGGATGAAGCTATAAAATCAAGATTTAGATTTTTACAAGTTCAAGAGAGGATGGCTCGCATTTGCAATTCAGCTTTGAGTCTTTAATAAAAAAAAGTTGGGCTTGGACTGCRTTTAGTGTTTAGTTAACACTGCAAGTAAATTTTTCAAAGAATCACTAACTCAAAACCTGCTAACTTATCTACAAAATAGATTATATGAAGAAAGTTTTAAGAGTGCTGGGTTTTTCAATATTTCTGAACAGAGTATCTGAAGCAGCTGAAACATTTGTATGGTTTTGCTTTTCTTTCCAAACCTAACAAGAGTGCAGCTCTAGTAAATGACAAAATCCAGATAGAGTGTGGGAGCAGCAGGATCCCAAATTAAACAACTGGGAGGTTGATAAATGCTTCCAGTAGCAGATTTAACTACAGATGGAATCGTTTGACCATTCGACACGCCACAGTCCACTTGTTGGGGGCTTCCGACCATCTCTCTGCAACATTAACTTCATAAAAACTTCCATCAAAGAGCCCCCACCAGAGTCACAGTGCCTTTTTCAGAGTGTTTTCAAACAGCAGAAATAAACATTAAAAGATTCTGCCCTTCCTTCCTTGACATTTTTCTGACAGTAAATTAGAATCAGATGGATGGTATCATTATTTTCACAAAGATTATGGTGCAAAAAAATTCTTTACAATAAATTAGAAAAAAACCCAAACAACCTAAACCCAAACCTTTTTAAAATTTTGGCCAATAAATTAGTAGAGAAATTTTGTTTGAGTCTCATGTGTCTCAATTTATATTCCTGTCCTTAGCCAGAGGATGTTCTCCACTGACCAGCACTTTTAACATGCAGTTTATTTATTATTCTGCACAACTGATAATTTTGTTCTTCAGGTGTTTTCCCTCTTTTCTAGGTTGGTTAACTGCTTGAAGGGTTTTTTGGTAGTTTTTTAAATTTTTTTTTTAAGTACTGCATTGATTTTTTACACTTTGAAATGACAAAATAATTGCGTACCTGGCACTAGGAAAATAAATCTGCAGAAAATT
The DNA here is from genome assembly GCA_014549065.1 of Cardinalis cardinalis. Lineage (NCBI taxonomy): Eukaryota > Metazoa > Chordata > Aves > Passeriformes > Cardinalidae > Cardinalis > Cardinalis cardinalis. The sequence goes on from JACDOX010000025.1 coordinate 375,235, forward strand.
AGAGTATTTTCATTCCAAGAATCTCTAAGAATTTGAGATGATATAATTTTAAAATGACAGTTTTTGAAGAGCAGAGTTTCAAACACAAGCAGGTGGTTCCCCTGCCTTCCTGCTGGTGAACATGATGCAAAAGACTGTCAGTGCTCTCCAGAGAATCTGTTCACAGAGAAGGTGCTGAACCAGGATATTGATTTTGTGAACTGGAAATTTAAGAGAGATCTGAGATTAAATATATGTGGTTGAATGTAAATAAAGATACAAAGAGAACTGAGTTGTGTACATTTTTGGAGGATGACATTTATTTATTAGTATTGAATAACTGATTYCCCAGTATAATTTAGAAAGGTTTATGATACTTTTCTTGGCTACCTACATGAAATAATTGTGAAAGAAGACATTATATCTTTATTCTTTAATGCTTATGTTCTCCACAGTATTGGGATAAGAGACAGGACTGCTTTTTTGTGCTTTGTTGTTTTGGTCCTTTTTGCAAATACCCATGGCAAAGTGCAGGATGATGACCCAGAGAGTGCTTGTGTTTCCTTCTGAGTTATGAGGTCTTGCTTTACTGTGAGAAATAATTACTTTTTTAGAGTGAAAAAATCAGGTCTATTTTGGCTCTTTGTTGATGGCTCTTTGGAAATATTCTCAGGGTCCGGTAACATTGACATTCCATTAAAATTCTAGTTGGCAGATTTCTTCATAATTATAATGGTCTGGAATTGCAACTAAGTAGCTAAGTGTAGAGCTGTTCGTTATTATTTGTGTTTGTTTGCTGTAGTATTCACAACACACTATCCAACTTTTCACCCATGCCTTGTGCCTACAGGGAAAGTCTTGGTGGGTACAGACTCAGAAATGCTCGTGACCTACATCCATGACTAGGTACTCAGAATTCCTTCAAATTTTAATTAATTTTTAAATACATACGCACGCGTATATATATATATATAAACATTTTTTTGTTACTGTAAAAAGCTTTCTGAATGTTCAAGCAAGGACATAAATCTAAATTATTTGTTAGGATTACAAGCTTTGTCACATGTCACCACCTATTCATATTGAATACATCATCCAGTGGTTTAGTCTTGTTTTCTAAACTATATTGAAGTAGAAACTTGCTATTTTCCTGTAGTGAAAACATCTCTTGGTACCTTGCCTGCTCACAGCTGGCTTCTAAGGTGTACATTTCAGGCTTCTATCTCCCCTCAGGCTGCAAGTCAGATCTTTATTACTCTCAGTGGCTGTTGAGACAGGCTGTAGGTGCAAAGGTTTAAGTGTAGTGCCCCTGCTGAAGAGCCAGGCCAGGCCAGGCCAGGTGTTCAGCCATGCACATCTCACATTTGGTGCATAGGGCAATGCTCCCTATCAAGCACTGTCATGTCTATATCAACTATTATACCTATTTTAGCAAATTTTGGCACTGATCAACTGAAAATAAGTGGTAGCAAAAAATGTGATTGTACTGTTTCTCCAGTGTCAGAAGAAGAACTTCATGAAGGAGGTAATTCCACACACTTACTGCTCTCCTTTAGTGTAAGGCTCCCAATATTCATTACAAATATCTATAAATTAGTTATCACAATTACAGGCTTGCYGGGATGGTCATTTTACAAACACCAAACAAGAAATACTCAAAAGTAGTGGTTGATTTATCTACAGATGATTAAGGACCCAAATTAAATTTGAAATTGAATGACATTTCAACTTAAAAACATCCACTTAGGTTCTTGTTCTATTCTGAAAGGTTCAAGATCATGAGGGCCAGATTGCCTGTGGCAGAAGTAAGAGAAATATCTAGGCCTTATGATTCTRATCCATAGAACCATRGAAGGGTTTGGGTTGGAAGGGACCTTAAAGATTATCTAGTTCTAACCCCYTGCCATGGGTAGGGAGCACTCCACCAGAGCAGGTTACTTAGAGCTGCATCCAGTTTGGTCATAAACACCTCCAGAGAGGAAGATTCCACAACCTCTCTGGGCAAACTGTTCCAGTGCCTCAGCACCCTCACAGCAAAGAATTTAGCTAATACCTAAACTCACTCTCCTTCAGCTTAAGACCATTCCACTATGTCCTATCATTACATCCTTATCCTTTGGCCACAAGCAATAAACTTCTCACCTACATTTATCCAGTACTGAGGTAGAACCTTTCTTCCTTCATAAAGAAAATTAAACCAGAAATATCTATGCAAGACATGGAGATGTGCTGAACAACTTTCTGTTTATTATGTATTTGAATGTCCTTCTGATGGGTGACTATGCCTTTGCTAGTGGCACTGAAAGAGCCAAAAGAAACATATGTTGTGAAAAGTACCTTTAGCAAAACAGACAGATGGATAGGTAACACTTTAAATCAGGGTGGCCAATGATTAGCAATTCATTTGGTATTCATTGCRATAACATTAATTGTTATGAATAAATTACATTTAGCAACACTTGGAATTTTGTGAAAAGAACGTTTGCCTTTTGGGGACTTTGTGAAAAGGAAAAAAGAAACCACTTTTTAATTTTTTTCATTTTGTTTTATTTTTCTCATCTCAGAAAATGGGGATTTTTTGCAAGACTTTCAAGAAAACCACAAGCTGTGTACCAATGCTTTAGAATTTTAAGTGCTACTAATATGATCTCTAAGTAGTTTTTCACTCAGTTCATGCTTTTAGGCTTTCCTTTTTTTACAGCAATTGAAAAATTTCTAAACTGCTCAATCCTTTCTGCTGGTTAATCACTCTCCTACTCAGTTAAATACACCACAGAAGTGAAAAGATATACCTATTGCTTGTAAGCTGTAAACAGTCAGTAGATTGTATTCTGATGATTACAGACAGTTTATATTGGCTGGACTGGGCTTTAGCTGTCAGCACATAAAGAGAGAAATGGACAAAAGAGGCTCTGAGAGCAGATGTTGACACTGGAAGCTCAAATTCAGGGATCCTCAGCCTGTGGCTATGGAAGCCCAGCTGGGAGAAAGAGACAGGCTGCATTCATAGAGCCTCTCTGGGATCCCTGCCCCATGCAGGTACCCAGCCATTGAGAGACAGGAAGATGAAAGGCTGCTTCACAGATGTCACCTGCTGAGGGTTCAGCAGCCTGTCCAGAAATGTCATGTTTGGCAGCTGGTGGAGGATCCCTCCCACCAGCTCTGGCGCACAGATTCTCACAGTATTCCGGGAAAGATGCTTACACAGGGGCTTCCTAATGAGACAACATTAAAGAGAATTTTTGGCTTCTGCCTGTAACAGCACGTTGACATTAACCTAGCTGTCCATTCATTACACAGTTCTCCTGAAGATCAGTCACTCTAACAAAATGAATTTTAGGCATAAGCATCAAGCCAAATTACCCTGGAAAATTGTTGAGATGGCTATCTATTCTCATTCTGTTAAAATGATTCTGCATTCCTTTGTTTCTGTGTATGTTTCAGATATTCTATTGCTACAGGCTCAGCTGAGGTGCTTGGCCCAAAAAGCAGTACAAACAGCAAAGTTCTGGAGGATATATGACACTCAAAAATGGCATACTGAAAGCTCCTGGGTCCTATTATCTGCTTGGATAGTAATATATGACCTCATCTGAACACATGTTTAGAGCATCGGCAGAAAAAATCAGAGAATATTTCGAAGAAGGTAAAAAAGAAGGGCAATAAGAATTTGGCAGAAGGAAGTTAGGATCTAAGCTGAAATGTGTTAAAATGAAGAAGAGAAAAGTTGTTGCTTAAGTTGGTTGGGCTTGCCCTTTTTCTCCCCTACAGTCTCAGATTAGGGCAAATGGCACGTGCTTTGTTTTTGCCTTTTGGGCTACTTCTGATGTGCATAGCAAGAACAAGGGATCCTTTTCCATACTACATACAGGTTCAGGGAAGTGACAGGACTTAATTCTTGTAAATCAGTTACATTCCCAGAAATATTACTTAAATGCATGGTATCTAAAATTGGCATGGGATCTAAAACTGCATTTAAAATTACTCAGAATGGTAAAATTTCTCATTCAATTTTTTTGAAGACTTTACAGTCTTCACATATTTTTCCTCTCTTCTTTCTGTATTCAGTGTGTTAATAAGAATAACCACGTTTTTAACAAGTGAGATTTTTGGTACAAATCTACCTAGTAGTGTATTGCCTCTTAAGAGCATTCTGAGGCATCAAAATTCCACTAGGTCTCAGGGAAGGACTGTGATCATCTACAGTTTTTCACAGTTATGGTTTGGGTTATTGCTTTGGCTCTTCCCAAGGAGGCTGCTTGCATACCAGGCTAGAACAGGCAATGGTCCTCGGAACCTATGGCAGGAAAGGTGTGCCTGAGCATGCCAAGCAGAAGGACTAAAAATAAATTTGTTCATTAGTCATATATAAAATGGTTGAAGCTAAAATCACTTTTAGTGCTACTACTGTTTTTGACTATAGTGGCTGAAACTTTAGAGCATTAGGGTCATCTTGACTCTTTAGTCATTGTTTTGCAAAAGGGGAGGAGAAAAATAATGAGTGAAAAATTAGAGGAGGGACTAACAGAAGGAAGTAAAAACAGCTGAAAAGCATGATTTTCATGCTTTCAAGCACCACAAAGCCATGGTGATTAAAGTTACTCTCTCACTTATTTCCATCTTTTAAGAGGAACTGGGAGGATATTCCAATCTGTGGAAGTCCAAATTGATATATCTTTGAAAAAAATCTGATTTTGAAAAGGTAAAACATTTAGTATTTTTGAAAATTGGTTACCTAACRTGAAAATCTTACAAAGAAAAATCTTCAGTTTGTTCCATTATGTGCATGTAATTTGGACATCTAAAGAAGAATAAAACCCTAAAATAAAGGATGTCTTAGACAAAACCAGAAAAAAATCTCCTTAAATCCTGGCCCCTTTTAGTGTTTTCAGTGCATTCCATTCCTTCTTTATATTTGTGAGAGAACCTTAGCAAATGTCTCTTTAGAAGACATTGATGAGTTGAACTWTGGAATGCTAAATATACATATCAATAAATTTTTATGTTTATAAAAGTATTATTTTATTTTAACTACAGTACTATATTCTCCACCATCAGGTTAGACTTCTGTCTAGTTGAGAAGGAGTTTTTTAATTAAAGAACATAAAATTTAAATGGTTCAGAAAATGTCAACATGGGTTCCTATTTTCAGCCCAACACAGATGATAGAACGAGAGGGCATAAATGAAAATTAAAGAAAAACAAATTCAGAACAGATGTCAGGAAGCATTTTTTTCAAGCAGCGAATCATAAATGTGTGGAATGGCTTACTAGGCAAGATAGTTAAGGCAAAAACACGGAGGTCATTAAAGAATCAATTAGAAGACATCATGGTGTAGATGGAAAAGGGAATGAGGCATGATGAGCCAAACCGCCTCTGCTTGCTACAAGACTGTCTCATGTTCTCAAGAAATCTGGACACTGGTGGATGTTTTTAGGACTCTATGATAAATGCTAGCTAGAAATCCACAGAACTCTCTCCCTCTCTTCTCCTACTCTCTTCCTTGCTTTCTGCAGGTACCCAACACAACTTTCAGGAATACCATCAGAGCAGTTTTAATGATAGGAGAATTTTCATCAAATATGCGTTAGAGATGCCAGTGGAATCTTTGAAACATGAAACATGTTACAAAGCAATTTTATTATTGTGAAACAAGTTTGCCAGTAGAGCAACAGGCAACTTCTATTAGTAAAGATGTCTTCTACTGGGAAGATTTTAGTCGGATTTTTGTTG
>JACDOX010000025.1:381057-746187 GCA_014549065.1 Cardinalis cardinalis
TGCAAATGCTATCAAAGATGATGTGGTAGAAATATTTAAAGGAGAAAGCCAAGTCTTATAAATAAGCCGGGACAGTGCAYCTGGCAAGTTGTATGGCAGAAACAAAGATTCAGACCTTGCTGTTCTGTCAGAGTGGGGCAACCAGAGGATCTGGCTWAGGTGAGGATAGATAATGGAGAAGAATTTGGTTTACTATAAGTCACCTTCATCTGTGAATGGAGGAGGAGGACAAACAAATAACCTCTGTTGCTCGAGATTATTTTGAAACAGAAAAGAAATCTGAAGTGATAATTATATCTCAAAAGCGACAGATGTTAAAACAACAAGATGCTTTAAAAACAAGTACAGGCTAGAAATGAACTAAAATGGAATTATTGCAGTAAGCCAGCTGACCGCAATTATTTCCAGCTTAAGCTGTTTCAATAACCTGTAAAATTCTAAATATATGGGAACCAAGAGTCATATTTTTACTCTGCAAGTCTAGAAAGAGTTCTTTAAAGGGCTAGTGCATTACAAGGGTAGAATGATTTTTTAATGATTTAAAACATTCAGAGAACCAGCTCATTCTTGGTGAAAAAAATTGCTCTTGTGTTATCTGTGTATTAGAAACAGAAATGCATCTTGCAATGTTCTTGATATAAATAAACTGATATAAAATTATGTTAGGCAATCCCAGATAACAGTGGGCAATGCAGCCTAAATAACAATTTAGTCAATGAAGTGCAAAATACCATTCAGCTCACTCTAAAGTAGGTGGTCTTGTCTGGTGACATGAATGTCTGGTTAGGAATAGTAGCAATTTAAATCACACTATTTGAGAAAATCCTTTTTATGGCTACTATGATTTTCATTTGCCTTAATCTATTTAGGAAGTGATTAAATATGAAATATGTTGATCTTTTCCCATGACCACCAGAAGATTGGATGAAGTGTTTCTATCTGTTTAAGATCTCTACAGCTGATTTAGCCACCATAGGCTTCCTTGTCATCAAAAAAGTGATCGCTGTGGAGACCAAGGTTTCATCTCAGTCTAAAGGATAYCAGATTAATCACATTATGAAAGTGCTCATTTTTCTCTACTGAGAGGCTGCAAGGGGAACTTAAGGTGACTAGGGGTTGGCGTTGAAATCTAATTAATGGCAGTCATCATGTTGAGTTCTTCCCTTGCTACACTCTTCTCATGGAATCATTGAGGTTGGAAAAGGCCTCCCAGATGATCAATTCCAGGGCCATGTAACCATATAATGAAGTGCCACATCTACTCATTTTTTGAACACTTCCGAGGATAGTGACTCCACCACTTCCCTGGTGAGCTGGTTCTAAGGCTCCAAGTTTGATCAGTTTACACTTGTAAGATCCTTAAAGTTATAAGGAATTTATACTTGCATGTTCATTTTAAAATGCCCTTTACACTTGCATCTTGTGAGAAGGTAGAGGAATAAAGACAAAAGTCTCAGTGGAGACTAGGGAACAATTACTTCTTCTTCCCATCGAGGGAATAAGTAGAGCTAAGAGAGGCCAACAAGCAGATCTTGCCTCTGGCTGTGTGGAGTCCAACAAGTATTGCAATAAAACTTATTTCTGTAAAGAACATCCACAGAAAAATAAAAACTGGTAAATTTTTGCAGATCTCCAGAATTTACCCTTAGTTTGACTTTTCCTTTTCTTGGAACTCTTCAGTCCTGCTTTGGACCAAAACCCCAGAAAAATGGGGGGCTCAGCCTGTGGCCCACCAGGAGCTGGGATGCTGCATTTACAGTGCAGGAGGGACTGATAAGAAACTGAATGAGCTGAGCTACAGCCCACAAAAAGGACTCTCTGAATTTGCACTCTCTTCCGAACAATGAGCCATTATATTGTTTAAAATTATTGAATTTTTTATGCTTGTGAATACTTTGCATGTTAAATAAACAGGTTTTTTCCACTTTTCTCCAAAGAAATATTTTCCTGAACCAGCTGGGGRTGGGCCACTGAATCTGCTTTCTAGAGGGATCCCTTTGAAGTGTCCTCCTGAATTTGTCCAAAACCAGGAAAGTTGTTCTCCTTAAATTGTATACAGTGTTTGAACATTTTTGAAATTACATCACAAAATGTACTTTTCATAGTTTCTTCAATCTCTCCCTGTTTATAGAAGGAAAACTAATCTGAAACTACAAAGCTGAGCTAGTATTTGCAAATCCCAGGTGATTCACRCCATCTGAAAGGTCCATTTATTTGTAAGGTAGTGCTTAGACTACATCAGTGTTCAGCGGAGAGAGATGAGCAACCTCAGGGCATGTGACCCTCCTTGACAATTAAGTTTTGGCAGGACAAATTGCCTCCTAAAGGTGTCTACATCAGTCTGCTGAATATACAGGAAAACCAGAAAATCTGCTCATGTTTGAAACTTAACTTTCAGATGATTGGAAGTAAATGAGAGTGAATTATGGCTACAGGGAAAAGTTTGCTGTAGCCACCTGTGTATTTAGAGTGATCACAAGCAGTGACATGAGAAACATACAGACCACAAAATAATGCTTAGACTTTTAGAAGGGAAGCAGACACACCCACATATGCAGGCAGATTCACGTCTTAATTGGGCTCAGGCATGTATGTTACATATATTGCCAAATTTCACATCATTACATATGATTTGCAGTAAAACAGAAACGCCTCAGACAGCAGAATTAGCAATAGACGCTACATTTCTGCTTGGGTGGGTAAGGAAATGCTCACCAAGGTTCATAACATGAAGTGCCAGACCTACTGTGACTTAGTGATTCTAAACACTGTGGAAGTTTAATAAAACAGGGAGTAAATTGGCTTATGCCATTGGAACTGTGCTTCTGGCTACATGACTGAGCATTTGTTTTGGAAGCTGGAGGCTCTGGTTTTGGTCCCAATGTTAATTAATTGTACCAGGCATTTGCAGTGCAGTCCACCAAGGAAGGTGTAAGACAATGTCTGGATGTGAATTATTTAAACATTACTGGCTCATCCAAAGGGCTTCAGTGGTCAGGTAATGTCCAGCTGGAGCAGTTAAGGCCTGTGGGTGAAGCCAATTGTTCTGCATTTGTGAAGGACCTTCAAGTGACTCTGTATTGCTCAGACAATTTTGAACTTTTTTTTTTAAATTTCATTTTGTAATTTAATTTAATTTTTGAATGTTTTAAAAATCGAACTCTTAATGTCATTATACTGCTGCTCTGCTCTGCCAGAACACTCTGTTCATTGGCCACAGTCTGCTCATCCTTGCTTTATCTTAATGGGAAATCATTCTGTTTGAAGCAATGCAAAAGCAAAGTATTMTGTGCAAGTTATCTTAAAATTAAATGTTTCTCTGTGGAAGAAAGATGTCAGCTCTCCCTCCAAATGATAAATTGAGAAAAATAGTTTCTAAATGGAAAACCAGAAAAAGGCCATCTCTCTAAAAATTATTGGGTAGCTATTTTGGTTTGTGGAGCCATCAGTGCCTCTTCACATCCTGCTTTAGGACTTTGTTGGCTTTCTAGAGCAGTTAACTCCACTCCTCACACAAAACTCAGGACCACTGATGCCTCACAGACTATACAGACTGGAGAGTGGTCTGTAAGAGGCACAGAGATTCCTTCTGAACATGAAGAAGCAGGACCAGGGCTGAGCTGAAGTGCAGAACATGGTCTGCATCCAGCTGTACTTGCAGGCCACTGATAATGGTGGTGTCAAGGCCACTGCATTTCCCACTTTGAAAGAGGATTTAGCAGGTCTGTRGCTGGATTTATTCCAGTATGACTGGAGCCATGGCAAGGGCTAGACAGTAGAATAGTATATAGTCATTTTAGTCCTGAGACTACCCTAGTCTTTGGGTGAGTATATGCCACATAACATATTGGTTTTCAAAGCTRTTCCTCATCTGTTGTTATGACTGTTGAATAGAAGATTGTTGTTGGGGCCCTATTGAATAGAAGAGCCCTGGAGAGGAAACTGTTGGTAACATCTATTAAAAAAAAATCAGCATGAACCTGAGAAAGACAAAGCAGTGGAAAGCTCTCCTGTGGGGCCTCAGTTGTCTTCCATGGAAGGATAAAGCCTTGATAGAACCCTCTTTCAGGTGCCTGGCTGTCTCAGGCTGCCTGCACAGTCATGGCATCTTTTGGAACATCAAACTGTCTAGYCTGGCTTCTGCTTGGAATGTGACTCCATCTGCTGAGAGCTTGCCAGTCTCCACAGACTACACAGGAAGCTTAAGGGTCTTCCACAGATCAATTTCATTTTATGCTTGTGCTTAAACCCAGTGGAAGCAACTCCAGCTGAAAGCTGAGCATGTACTCACTTGCTGTGACATTCACAGAGAGACGAAGGGAAAATATCAGCCGGGAATAAGGAAAAGATCAGAATCAAAAGACTTAAATAGAAGGAAGGAAAGAAAGTGGTACAGAAACATGACATAAGAAGGGAATGACATTGGAGATGCAGATGGAGAGGCAAGTGTCTTAAAACAGAACATTTTAAAAATACCCTTCTGTTATTGTTTTGATGCTAGTTTCCCATTTCTTCATAAAGCAGAGGATTCAGTGAAGCAGAACTGAAGAACATTTCTTCTATTTCTTGCCTCTCAAGTTTCAACTTCTACTAGCAGTAAAAAGCAAGTAGGTAACTGGTACTTTTGTTCTTACAAATCTTTCCTGTAGAATAAATTCCCATATGKTAAAAGATTTGTTTTGATTTTATATGCTTTAAAGATATTTTCCATCAATACTGTTCACATTTTAATTACAATAATTACATATTTTTCCAATATTTTTTGTGCCTTTGATTATATGCCTAAAAATGTTGCAGCTGTGTTTACCTATATCCTTTTTGTCTCAGACTTCATCTGAAATGAGGATATCATTTTATATATAGCTTTCTACTGGCTTTGTGAACTGTTTTTCACAATACCCCAGTTTAGCTTCATATACATTCATACAAAGGAAAGTACTCAGCTCTCTCAATTTGAGTGATTCTGGAACAGAAATCAGGATAGGCAGAAATTCCCAGTGCAAATTGTGTGACTTTTCAAGAAACAACAAAATATGTTTTCTGTTTGAACAACACAAAAATATACATACCAGAGAATGCTGCACAAAAAAACCCCCCAGTGGTGGAATGATACATGTTTGCCTATCATTATGAAATGGAGGGGTAGATACTAGAAAACAATGCTGATGAAAAMCTGAATTTTTATTCTTGCTTCTGGTAGTTTATGCAATGACCAAATACTCTTCCATCATCCTTTTTCCAGGGATATTATTTTATCTTCCTTGTAGCTGACCTATTTCTGGGAAAGAGGCAAGGTGAAATAATAATAAAATTTTGTACAGTTCATGCGGACAAGAGATCTCTCACTCATTATTGAAGCATCCACTACAATATGTGGTCTGTAGAACAGCCAGACATTTGTGGTCCAGCAGCTGCTAAGGATTTCTGATGGATTAGGCTTTGAAGTCTCCTCATTGGGAATTGGAAAGGTCCATGGAGTTTYCACAGTAGCTATTGGAATTCCCTTCCTGTATCAAATAATCCAAAAGGACATAACTGAAAGTAATTGTTTCATCTAGATTGCTTTGCTGCCAGCTCSTGGAGGCAGCTAGTAGGAAAAGAAGAGCTACTGTTGGGGTGAGGGATTTTAAAACAATTCACCAAAGGACTTGAGAATGACTCTTTATGAAAACATAAGAATGGAAMGCAAAGATAAGTGAGGAAGAAGAGGACAAAACCTGAACAAGGAAGAAAGAATGAACAAAAAAATAAAGAGATCAGTAATAAAAGGTGGGTGATGAGGACCTCTAGGTCCTAAGGCAGACATAAAGGAAGCTTCCACATTTCCTGCTACTATTTTTCATTGAAAACAGTTTGCCAGAACTSGATGTTTTAAGCATACATTGCCTTCTCCAGTTACTCCTGAAATACACAGACTTCATAATCCATTGAACAGCCAAATAATAAACTGAGGGAGGGAGACAAAGTATTTAAGTGGCTTTATCTTCTCTGTCACTTGTATAGCATAGTGGAAGCTTTCTGCTGAAAAGCCAGTGGGCTATGGAGCAGCATCACCTTCCTCTATGTTGTGTCTACTGTGTATTGTAATCCTTCTTTCATAAACTTGCCCAACATTCTATTTATAATAAAATTGTGCATTTTGTTGCATTTTCTTAATGGACTTCCAAAGTATTTTCCAGGTAAAAAGTGCTTATCAGAGGCTGGGATCATGCAATATTATCAACCTCAAGCGCTCAGTAATGATGACACTTAAAAACTGTGAGTTTTTTTGAAAATTATTTTCTGATTTGCATTTCTGTGATGTGATTCAACTTTTGCCACAAATATGAGGGCTAGAATGCTGCTGGTATTTTATGAGACATTTAGATTTCCACTTAAGTAGTATCACTTCAGGAGTTACTTTTTTAAGAGAAATTACAAATATTTCAGTATTCATACTAAATTAATGAATTGCACAGCATTCTCTTGACTTTCAAAGACAGCTCAAATTGCTGCATATATTTTGTGGACAGCCTCTTATTAGCTGATCATTTGACGTGACAACTGCAGTTTTTATTTCTTGGACAGATTTCCCTCTAGACTTTGTAACCTAAATACTGATTTGGCAGTTTATTTTCTTAAAGCAAAAATAATTAAATGTTTTTTCCRAGTAACTTAAGTTTTAATCACTGATTAAAACAAATGAAGTTATTTTCATCATAAAATACAATCAAAGCATACMGAATTTCATAAGATATCTCATACTCCATATGAAGGCACATCCCAACATTAGATATAGCCTGAGATAATTAATATTGTGTCATTATTCTGAAAGTCTGTTTAATTTGCAGGATTTTTTTTAAAATTAGGCTTTGATTCTAGAACATATATATTTGGTTTATTTCACAGAACACTAGGAAACAGTCAAATGGGAAGAAACCATTCCTACATTTTATGACTGTGTTTGCTGACTGGGATCAAGTCAGTTTGCTCCAACTGAGATTTCTGATATACTGTGTATTGGATCAGAAGCGTTGTCTGCTCAAGGAGCAAGCGAAGCCCTATAATTTAAGGTGTGTATATTCTTCTTTCAGAAGATCCTTATACAATCACAGAGTTATTTAGGTTGGAAAAGACCTAAAATCATCATGTTCAGCCATTAACTTAACACTTCCATATCCATATTCTTATATGGTCTTTGGTTTTTCTGAAATAATTTGAACTTTTGGCTTTTATAGCATAAGACACAACATGATGTCTAAGCTCAGAGACCAGTAGAAATACTGTGACTGATGAAGAACTGGTTGTAATGATAAAAATCWCAGAATCACGGAATCACAGAATCACAGAATTTCTAGGTTGGAAGAGACCTTTAAGATCATTGAGTCCAACCCATGTTCTAACACCTCAACTAGATCATGGCACCAAGTGCCACATCCAGTCTTTTTTTAAACACATCAAGGGATGGTGACTCCACCACCTCACTGGGTAGATGATTCCAGTATCTAACCACTCTTTCTGTAAAAAACTTCCTCCTTAATTCCAGCCTGTATCTCTCTTGGCGCAGCTTGAGACTGTGTCCTCTTGTTCTGTCTGTTGTTGCCTGGAGAAAGAGACCGACCCTCAGCTCACCACAGCCACCCTTCAGGAAGTTGAAGAGGGTGATAAGGTCACCTCTGAGTCTCCTTTTCTCCAGGCTGAACAACCCCATCTCCCTCAGTCATATTTCCTATGGCTTGTGTTCCAAGCCTCTCACCAGCCTCATTGCTYTCCTCTGGACAYGCTCAAGCATCTCAACATCCCTCCTAGACTGAGGGGCCCAGAACTGGGTGCAATACTCAAGGTGTGGCCTCACCAGTGCCGAGTACAGGGGAAGAATGACCTCCCTGTTCCTGCTGGCCACACCATTCCTGATACTGGCCAGGATGCCATTGGCCTTCTTGGCCACCTGGGCACACTGCTGGCTCATGTTCAGCCGACTGTCAACCAGCAGCCCCAGGTCCCTTTCCACCTGAGCACTGTCCAGCCACACYGTCCCCAGTCTGTAACGTTGCAGGGCGTTATTGTGGCCAAAGTGCAGGACTCAGCACTTGGACTTATTGAACTTCAACCCATTAGATTCTGCCCATCCATCCAACCGTTCCAAGTCCCTCTGCAAAGCCCTCCATCCCTCTAACAGATCAACACACGCTCCCAGCTTAGTGTCATCTGCAAATTTGCTAATGAAAGACTCTAAACCCTCATCCATTAATAAAAATATTAAACAGAACTGGCCCCAGCACAGAMCCCTGAGGGACACCACTGGTGACTGGCYGCCAGCTGGATGCAGCACCATTCACCAGCACTCTYTGGGCCCRGCCATGCAGCCAGTTCCTAACCCAGCAMAGAGTGCTCCTGTCCAGGCCACGGGCTGCCAGCTTGTCTAGGAGTATGCTGTGGGAGACAGTGTCAAAGGCCTTGCTGAAATCCAAATAAACAACATCTACAACCTTCCCTGCATCCACCAGGCGGGTTACCTGGTCATAAAAGGTGACTAGGTTGGTTAAACATGACCTACCCCTCCTAAACCCATGCTGACTGGGTCTGATACCCTGGCCATCCTGTAAATTCTGTGTGATGGCACTTAATATAAACTGTTCCATTATTTTGCCAGGTATTGAGGTCAGGCTGACTGGTCTATAATTACCTGGATCCTCCCTTGCACCCTTTTTGTGAATGGGTATCACATTGGCAGCTTCCAGTCATCCGGAACCTCACCAGTGAGCCAGGACTGTTGGTAAATGATGGAGAGTGGCTTTGCAAGCTCATTTGCCAGCTCTGTCATTACCCTGGGGTGGATCCCATCTGGTCCCATAGATTTATGAACATTCAAGCATTTCAGTAGTTCTTTGACTGCCTCCTCTTGGATAGTGTGGAGACCATTCTGCTCCCTGACACCATGAACCAGCCCAGGYGTGCAGGTGTCTTGAGGGCAAGACATCTTCCCACTAAAAACTGAGGCAAAGTAGGCATTAAGCAYTTCTGCCTTCTCCTCRTCTGCAGATACTAAGTTCCCTCCCTTGTCCAATAAAGAACAAAGGCTGGTCTTACCCTTCCTTCTAGCATTAATGTATTTGTAAAAACATTTTTTATTATCCTTTACAGAAGTCGCCATTCTAAGTTCAAACTGAGCTTTGGCCCCCCTAATTTTTTTTCTGCATGCTCTAGCAACCTTCTTGAATACTTCCTTAGAGACCTGACCCTCCTTCCAATGCTGATACATCCTCTTTTTATTCCTAAGTTCCTCCAAAACATCCTTGCCCAGCCAGGCTGGACGTTTACCCCATCCAACATTTTGGGGGTCCTCCATTTCAGAGCTTCAAAGTTTGAAAGTGTAGATTTTGTGTTATTTGGTTGGGGTTTATTTTAGGAGATATGCCAGTCAGTAACTATGGGCATCAAGACATACTTGGATAYCTGAGGGAGAATGTGGACTCCTGATGGTAAAGTGGAGATCCCACACAACTCACCTCTGTTTTCAGCTAAGCTTCGTGCTCCCTGTAGGACAGAGAACTGAGTCAGCATTTGCAGCTGATGGATCTGAACACTAAACATCCCATGTAAACTTGCTTGCATTTTCACTCCTCAGGACCTGAAATGGGTTTTGGGTTTTAATCTTGGCTGCTTTATATGATTCATCTCAGTAAAAATTAATTCACCTAAAGGCCTTGCTACAGAGCAAGATGCTTAAATTTAAGCAGCTGAAATTGGAAAAGTTGACCTGGTGCCTTMCTCTAGAGGGGCAGCTTGGTCCTGTGAGGCATCAGGCACAGCATCACCAGCTGAGCATGGGAGGGAATTGTCCTAYTCTGCTCTGCACTCAGCCTCACCTTGAGTGCWGGGGGCAATTCTGGGTGCCACAATGTAAGAAAGATATTAAACTATTACAACATCCAATGGTGGGCCATGGAGATGTTGAAGGATATTGGCGGAAGCCATATGAGGAACAGCTGAGGTCACTTGGTCAGTTCAGCCTGGAGAAGRGGAGACTGAGGGGAGTCCTCATTGCAGTTACAACTTTCTCATGAGGGGAAAGGAAGGAGCAGACTCTATACCTTCTCTCTGGTGACYAGTGACAGGKCATGAAGGGAATAGCCTGAAGCTGAGTCAAGGAGTGGGGGTTATGTTGGATTTTAGAAAAAGGTTCTTCACTTGGAGTATGGTTGGGCACTGGATCAGGCTTCTCAGGGAAGTGGTCACTGCATTAAGCCTGACAGAGCTGAAGAAGGGTTTGGTCAATGCTCTTGGACACATGGTGGAACCCTTGGAGCTGTCCTGTGCTATGCAGGGCCAGGACTTGGGCTTGATGATCCTTTTAGGTYCCTTCCAACTCATCTTCTTCTGTGATTCTGTGATTCTGTGAAAGGGGCTTGTTGCTCAGCTCTGTGTGTGTCAGCATTGTTTTCATTCACTGCTCCTGAGAGACAGTTGCGTCAGACTTGCAAGGGTGTGATTCAAAAGCTTTCTTAAGAAGAGTGACTGCAATAGTCAGTAAACTGTCATGGTTTGACACTGGCACAATGCCAGTGCCCCCATGAGAATACCCTCTCCCTGGTTTCTGCTGTGAGATGTGACCAGGAATAAGCAAAGCAGGCCTTCACTTGGAAATAGGGAAAACTTTATTAACTAAACTACAAGTAAGAAGAAACACACAAGGAAAATGAAAACTTCACAAATACATCTCCTCCTCCTCCCCACCAAATTCCCAATACAATACATTCTCCCAAATCACCGACTCTCGGTCCGGCACCACATTTCAAACAATCAATCCTCAGTTCATCAAGAGGAGAAGGAGTCCTYCTTGTGCCATGGTGACCTCTGCCTTCATGTCCAGTGCTCTCACCACTGAACACAGACCAGGGCTGCTTCTATGGTYGTCTTTTAAGGATGCCTTGTCTCATTCCAAAAAGGGCACAGTCTCTCCTTCGGGACACGTGTCCCCCCACATTTTTTCACCACCTGGGGCCAAGGGATACCCACACTGAATCCTCCTGGTTCTGAGGCCTTGCCTACCCCTGGAATGCAGTCTCTGTATCACAAGGAAACTGTCCATGGCTATACAAAAAGAGTCCAGCAAAAATGCCACTCTATCTTCTCCATTCTTCCAACATCTCTCTCACTTGCCCAGACCTTCATCACTTGCCCATTTCCTTCTTCATCCTCCACTCTTATCTCTCTTCCAGGAAGGGTTAATGTTCTATAAAGTTTTCATTGTCCAAGAAAAGRTAAAAAGCTCCTACAGGCGGCCAGACTTCTTCTCAGTGCCCCCTCCCCCACCCCGTCTTCTCCTTCTCAGCTGTCCTGCCTGCTGCCAGCACATGTTTATCGAATTTCAAGGTAACAAGCACAGGCTGCCTTCTCTYTCTGTCTCCCAAGGTGGGGTGGGGGGGGGGAACAGGCTGCCCAGTGCCTCCCGGTACTTCTCCCTTCCACCCTTCCACCCTCGGGGGCCAGGCCCACCTCTCCCCTGACCGCATGGCTTTCCCCTCCCCTACCCAGCTAGCAGCTGGGCCAGGAGAGAGATCCAACTCTTCCCACCGGAAATCCAAAGAGAACCTCCCAGGGGGAGCGCCCTGCTTTTAACCCTGTGTTCTCAGAGGCGGATCCAATGTCCCAGAGGTCACACCAGGCGCCAATATTACAATCTGAGCACCCATTGGTTTGACCACAGCATCCCAGAACACCTGTTTCCTGTCAAACCACCACATAAACATATAKGCATAAATTGCCAATATTACGTATTGATGGTCTTGAAATATTTATCTTCAATAAATTTACTAGGTTCACAAGTAGAATATATGTTCTTAACTATAGTACTATGAAGCGTATAAGGACTCTGGTGGCTTCTTCAGCTGGATCAAAGGTATTCAGAAGCCACATTGTATTGTCTGTGGCAATGCTCCAGCTCAGTGTTTTCAGTAGGTTTTCTGAGGCAGAGCCAAGACATTGTTGCTACAACTGAAGAAATAAAACTTCCACTGGATCAGAAGGATTAAGAGGAGTGAAAACCCTGGAAACCTTAATTTCATCGACAAACTAAGATGAGAGATTTCTAAAAAGATGCAGGCAGAAAACTTTYTAAGTCGTTATTTGGGATTTGACATCGTATCTGGTACAATTTAAAACACTTGTACAACTTGAAACAGTTTTTTTCACTTTTTGAACCCTAAAGCTACTGTTCAACCTTCAACACTTCTGGTGAATCAGGAAATATTTTGGCCAACCACTGGACATTCCTGTTGCCCACCACGTATCCTATCGGTGCACACTTTTACTGAACGCAAAGGTGACATAATGACTGATTATTACACTTCACTAGACTTCTGCTGATCATTGACACACTGATGTGGCCTGCTGATGGTACACAGAGCACAGCTTGGAGCTGTAGAAACAGAACAGAACCCAGTGTCTGACACAGGAAGAGGGATAGGAGTGTGTGGAGCAGGCATTTGTATCCAGGTTGTTGTTCTAACAGGCTGTGAGAGGTGACGGATGTTCTTCTCCTCTTCTGGTGGCCTCAGCAGTCTACTTCAGCAGCACACAGCAGCATACAGCAAGTCACAAAGCAAGTAGTTACAGTACTGCTTGCATCCCTTTGTAATCACATATCCCCCTCCTCTCATCTCCTTCACATGTTATGTTATCTTGATATCTTGATGCTGAATATGGGAGAATTTGGTTCAGACAAATATTTGAACCTCTGTAAAATGTAAGGCTCATTTTCAAGTGTCAAAAAAAAAGGAAAAACATCAAGGGAAACAGGTAGACCATCCTAAAGGAGGGGTCATGGGCAGCATCTACACCCAAAGTAATTATTTTCTATTCTATAAGGAAGTGGAAGTTGAAAGAGATTTTTTTTTTGGTGCCTACTTCTGCTACAACAAGCCAAACATCTTGCACAAAGAGCACTTCAGTCATTCCAGAGATCTCTGCCATTGTAAAGACCATTCTTCAACCAATCTATGTAAGCAAAGAAACTCTTCAAACATTGAAGTCACTAGTGACCAGGAGTAACCTATCTGCTTGATTTCAAGTTCAGAAAACTGATGGAAGAAGCAAACTATTGTTAAGAAACAAAAAATATATTAGCAAAAAAGAAGCAAAGATGTGGTCAGGAGAAGGACATTACAAGGTCTTCACCTTCTCCTGTCAGCTATGGGAATCACATAGAAATATCATGTACTAATGGTGTTAACAAAAACCAGACCAGATAATACTACCAGGACAGCTCTGCTCCTGAAAACCTAGAGGTTTATGGAGGTTATGTTTGGAGCACTGTGTGAAGTCTCAATCAAATGAAAAACAGTACTGTCAATCAAGAGACCAGACACAGCAGGGTAGAGAACCCCAAATTTGCAAATGAATCTTGTGAAAGAAAGCAATAAGATTTGAGTCAGGGTAAAGAACATTAATGGGCCTTGACCTGTTCTGGCTTCTGAGAGTACAGTGCCACCATCCTTCCTAATGGCAGAGCTGATAAGAGGGTTGCTCTTACAGCTGAGAGTGTGCATTGTTGGAGGACTCCCACAGGCTTCCAGCACCTGGGTGGCCTTGGCTTTCCGCTGCTGGGCTCACAGAAACAGAAAGGACAAAGTTAGGGCTCAGGCCAGTTTGTTATCAAGGATGGACATGCCTGCAGAGTCCCTCTTGCCTAGCTTTAAGCTTTCAGAAAGTCCATATTTGAAGCAGACAGGATCATTTTCAGTCAAAAAGGAAAGGTGGACACATTTTAAAATGCATCTGGCCTTAGCTATTTTAGATATTTACTTTAGTGATGAATTGCAGCCCAGAATCTCCCTTTGTTGGTTGACAAGAAGCTAACTCAGATTTTAGATGTTTAAGTTGGTCAGATGAAGCCTGCCCCCAAGACAGAACTGGCCATTATGAGACGTATTTGTCATTTGAAATGTGAATCTTGTATATTGTTTGGTCTTTTCAATGTCCTTCTATGTTCTTCTTGCCCTTAAAATCATCCACCATGCACATTTCTGGCCCACATTTTTCAGCTTTTCTTCTCTGTTGTTCTTTTACTTTTTTCCCCCCAAAATACTCATGCGCTTCCACTCTTGACTACTTTTTTTTTAACAACACTGTCCTCATTCTCCCCCTTCTGAAGTAAATTGAATGATCAATATGCAGGGGCGAAAGGAGAAGATTTTCTTTAGATCCAGCAATCGACTCCTCTAGTTTCTTCTCTTCTATCTGGCTGCAGGGTCAGAGGCACATGGTTTGCTTTGTGTTTCCATAGTGCCTGGTACAATGGAGCTTGCTCTGTGGCCAGAGCTCTAAGGCACAATGGCTGTACAAAGAACATGGGAATAATGAATATTAAATGAAGTAAGAGCTGAGTAAATAGAGAACTATGTTGAGGTGGAGAGGGGTGCGCGGGCAGTGAAATGAGAGAAGGCCAGAAACAAAGAGAAGTGGAGAAGGAACCAGAAGATACAGTGAGAAGCGTTGGAGACTGAGGGTTAAAAGTCCAGTGTCACAGGAATGGAATTGAAATGGAAAATAAAAATCAAATGCGAAAAAGGACACTAGAAGAGAATGATAATAAAAGGTGAATAACATGAGAGTAGTACAGAAATTCTCAGAAGGATTAAAAAAATCCTTAAATATTCAGGAGAAAATGGAAGTAAGAGGGTCAGGAGTAAAAAAATCAGAGGCAAATAGGATAAAAAAAGGCATTATAGGCCTTAGGATAAACTRATTGAATCCAGTCCCTTAACAACACAATGTTCTAGGCTTACTTTTTTCTTCTTCTTTTTTTTTTTATTTTTAAATTTTAATTTTTATTTTTATTTATTCAAAGCTTCTTGCAACAGTATCTTTACCAGCTTATTTTCCTAAGGTGATAGAATATCCCCTTTTTCCACCTGGTTGCTCTGCAGTTTATATTCAGAAATGACTGGGTGTTAGTGGGCAAAGATAAAATCCACACGATGAATTTTTCAGCCTGAGAGTGACAATGTTCTGTCCTGCCATGTCAGCCAGAGCCTGCCCTTGGATGCTCAGCTCTCCCTGAGCTGCAYGTGTACAGCTGAGGGTAAGGTTTAGTCCTGCTTTCCAGCATGCAATTAACACAGAAGGTCTATACATTATCTCATCTTGCATTTTTATTATTTGCAGCTTATTGTTCAACTGAGCATGTATCATTGGTTAATTAATGCTGCCAACACTCTGCTCTGCTAAATGATTGTTTAGCCTAGAGTGGAATAAAATACTACAATGACTAATACAGTATCATTATGTAACAGAAAATTAAAAATCTGATAATTTGATTGGAAGTCTCAGGTGAGTTTTTTGTATAAAAGTGTTAACCTCAAGTAGCTATAAACAGGTAAATGTTTTATTCAGCTGACTGATAAGGAATAAATGCTTATGATATAAATTATGTATAATTAATACTCCTGGGATAAAAAAATGTATGCTAATAGGTTGTCAGTTAATTAGGAAAGGAATATGAGGTAAACAAAGGTGATTAGACTATACCCTGGGACTATAAACAGAAATTGTGCCTTAAATAATCTGTAAAAAAACCTCACACATTAAACARCAAATACTTCAGTTTTAATTCAGAGCAAAAACATAATGCTTTATGGAGAAAGGCACAGAGGAGATGTTAAATGAAGAAGCAGCTTGTGATAAAAGATCTAGAGGCTGCAGAGTAACTCACCTTCCCTGTTCTGCTTTACCTTGATTTGTATATTGTCTTGGTCTTTCCTCAGGTAAAAGAAGGCTAAAATAAGTTTTGTAAAAAATATGGCAAATCGTGTGCTGAAAGACCAATTTTAGCTCATAAAAATGACAGCTCTTAATGGCTGGTCTTAAATCTGCAACATGGGAGATGTTCCCCAAATCAGTTTATGCTTCTAACCTGCCCTTTGACTCACTGATCCTCTTTGCTTCTGCCAGTATCTTTATGTGATAAATGAGACCATTCTCTTTCCTGCCATTCTATAATTCCATTTGCAGTAGACATTTGAAATATCTTCCCATGAAACAGGACTGAAGTAGAGAAAGACACGACAGAGATGAATGCTCATTACAATCTCAGCCAAGTCTTTCCTTTGTATTAGAAGGGGACAGATCTGCATTGCCTTCCAAAAAACAGCCATCTTGGACAAAAATGAAGATTTGTCTCCCCTGTGCCTTGTTTAGGACAGCAACAAAAAGCAGCTATCAAGGGAAGAGTTTAAGAATGAAACAAATATATGACACTCACCTAGCCTATATTTTACTCTCCTATCTTTCAAACATTTACAGCTCATGGGCTTCCTAACCTGGATATATATGCTAATCTCTAATGAGTTTATTCATCAGTCTGGCCATTCCTCCTTTGAATGTATGTAAGCAGTAGCTATTCCTGAGACCGTTCAAGAAGAATTGTGAGACCAACAGCAAACCCRCCTGCAAATGCTGAGTGGAGTCAGTGCAAGACACTCCCTGCAATGTCATGCAAACTAGAGTGCCATTGCCTAGAGGAACATGGCCTTATTATGGGTTGCAGAGGGAAGGGAATTTTTTTGATTGTTTAAAGCTTACTTGAAGCTGGATTGGCTAGTGGGTAGGAGAGGTCTCAGTGCCAGCCCCTGGAATGAGAGGCTGTCAACCTAAGGAGCTCAGTGATCCCCATTCCAGAGACTGTCTGGGAACAGCTGCTGGGGAAAGCCAGATTGGGTGTTACATACTCCACCAGTGCATTCCCACCCAGATAGCTGGAGAAGATGAGCCCTTTTTTGGAGTGCTGAGCCTCTGAGCTGTTCAGGTGTGTTGAGTGGAGTCTGTGCTTGCATGGGTGTTGTTAAAGGCACTGTTCTCTGTGCTGATCTGTGGGGCCAGCCATATGTCTGTGTGCTTGTGTGCTTTCTGGGAATATGTACCCAGCTGCCTTGCCACTGGCTGGACCTGGAGACTCGCTTCTGTGGCAGCCTTGCACCCATGGGGACAGGAGTGACACTGGGCAGGAGGGGATCCCCATGGGGGCCAAAGCCACTGCATTTGGTTAACTCTAACTGTACAMAGCTGCAATCCACAGCCTGCCACAGAACAATTTTGTGCCCAGGGGAGTTGCACAGGTCAGGCACGCACTGCTGGCTGCTGTTTTTYCTGAATTGCTCTCCTCCTACCTTATTTGACAGCCCCAGGTTCATTTCTCAGAAGAGACAGTGAAAGTTGGCACCTACGTCCTTTCTGTGTGTCTCTCATGAAAGTTCATGCAAGCAGTGCTCTGAGAAAGTTATCAAACTGGAGGGATCACCACAAAACAGAGACCTCTGAGAGTCACCACCTGCTTTCTGCAGCAAACTGCAATTACAGTGGTGGCTGTGGTCCAGATGGACACAGCTTCCTCTTGCAAAACACCATCCCTTTGGAAAATGAGTTGAGTTGCCTTAAGAACTCTTTTTGGAGCTTTTTAAAATGACTGTAGGGGAGTCTAATGCTGCCACATKCTTAAATATATTCTTCAGGTCTCATGAGATGGACTGAATCAGGTCAATGTTGTTTTGCTAAGGTGCAAAAAAGAATTCTTCTGTCCGYTACAAAATTTAGTCATAAAACTGACAAGAAACCTTTTGCAAACATGTTCATCCTGCAGGGTGTGTCATTATCAGTTTCTCAGTGAATTAAAAATATAACTTTAAAAAATAAAACATTTTGGCAATAAGTGCCTAGTTTCTCATAAAACTCTTCTCTATAGAGTGGTGTAATTCCTAGTGAAGTGGCTTGGTAATTTTGGTATGTTTTCTTATACTTAGGATCAGTTCAGGAAATGCATGAATTAGATCTCCACAGTGTATTGTATAGTTATGTGGGGGAGTAGCATAGGCTGGAGTTGTGGAGCTGGACCTGAGGATGACCCAGCACCAGCTGTGCCCTCACCCACAGGCCACAGTCCCAGGGTGCTGGTAACAAGGTCCATTGACACACTCCAATACAGCAAGCCATGAATCAGGGCCAGGGCACAGGAAGGGACTCCAACCAGGGCTGAAAGGAGATGGAGGAGGTGGGGCTGGAGATCAGTGCTGCTGCATCATCRCTGGGATGGGGACTGAAGGCCCTGAGAGGCTGCAATGAGCCTCCCATCCTGAGCAGAGTGGAATGAGGTCCCAGAGAGGGATGTGCCCCCAGAACCCTGGCAGTTATATGTTGGATGATTGCTTAAATTATATGGGATAAAGAAGTGCCATAAATTTATTATTAGTAGTAATATTTATATCCCTGTACCACCTACACAGAGTAACAGACAATAACCTTTCCCAAGAGTAGTAGGAGAAGTGATATCTGAATGACGAAGGGTAGAAGACATCCAAATATATGCATTTTCCCTGAGATTTTATCCACACAAGAATAAAATCAGTTTATGATGGCCTGGGTCAAGGTATTTTTCAATATATTGATTTTTGTCTTTAGATATTGTGCCTTCACTATTATAGAGACATCCACAGGCTGTGATATAGCAAAAGATATCTAAAACAAAAGAGAATCTCATGAAGGCAGCTAGCTTTTCTGCATGGTGCAGATATGGCCAAATACCTGCATACATTTGGGCTGTCTGAAAGTGGTATTTGGTTTCACCCAGGTATTAAGCTACCAGATAAAGTATCTGAAATAAAARGTCTTTCAAATGTAGTATATGGCCCCTTCAGCTCCTTTTAATGCATGGAAGATAGGAAAATACTTTCAGAAGGAAACTTTTAAAGTCATAAGACTTGTAAACACAACTCAAAATATACAAGAARGTATCTGACACCAGGATCTGTTCAAGTTCACATTTTGAATTATCTCAGCACCACAAATTAATTGTGCATTTCCAGGATTATTTTTGCACAGTTTATATGCCAGTGACTAAGACCATATCCATTTTCTTTCTCTGGATAGGCTGAGGATGYGAAGCACAAAACATTTTGCCAGCCTTAAATATGGAAGTTTAAAATTACCAAATGTAAAGCTCTAGCAGTGGGCTTTTAATTTGGCTCAAGCTTTCAGAGTCTGGCAGGCTGATGAAGTGCAATTGCCATGGGTGAAAGCAGAGCATCAATTAACAGACACATGCGAGGTTGGCACCTACCAAAAATTCACCCTGAAAGATTTAAAGACAAATAACTCAGTGATCAGACACACCTGGAAATCTTGGAACAAACTTCACAGAGTTATGAAAATTAAACCCACTAAAAACTTCCAGTTGAGTTTCTRGAACAATGCTATGTGGAGGCCAAGGAGGGAAATGATACTGTGTATTACTAATTGTAAATAGCAGATTATTTATGGAGCAGATTTAAAATAAATTTCTAGTGATACAAAAGACAGTCAGCTTTACAGGYGGAGAGCACAATAGACAGTCTGTTGCAAAAAGGTTCTCTGAAGACCYAAAGGGTCTGAATCAAAGATATTGATGTGTGTAAAAGTTTTTTCCATTTACTTCAAAGTGCTTGGAATCAGACTAACAGCTTAAGAAGTCAGATTAAAGCCTCCACAGATGTACAGGGGTCTCTGGCTTCCCAGATGAGTTCAGCCTATATTTAAAGGCATTTTACCATTGAATAAAAGGTAAAGGTAAAAGTAAAAACAAATACTTGCAAATACTTGGTGTTTGCCTTAAGATGATTCCAGATGTAAATCTGTTTAAAAACACCTAATCAACTCTGACTTTTTAAAATTTTGGAAGTGTCTTTTGAAGGCTTTGGGGTCACAAATAAAATTCCCTAAGTAGAAACAAGTCAGCTCTGAGAAGTGTGGAAGTACTATCCTCACTGAAGTAACTGCTCCCCACCACTAGGTCTTGTGAATTTTAGTCATATCTTTTAGATAGTGTATTAGGAAAACTGTAAGAAATTAAAATGTACTTTCAAAGAACATATTTATATCATCAACTTTCTTGTTATCAGAAGAAAGTTTATGTGGATGAATTCTTGAAAGGCAAGACCAAGCATAGAAAATGTCTATTCCTGATGAAAATGTTACCAGACTATTGATTGTTCCTTTGTTGAAAATGCAGAGACTTCTTCATTATGAAAGACAATACAATCTGTTACAGACACTGATATATTTCAGAGTTTTTAAAGTTGCTTTCTAATTGAGTCTGTATTGCTTGGGCTGCAGTTCAATAAAGCACTTCAGAGTGTATCAACCTTTAAGTTTGGCAGGGTTTACGTGCCAGTTACTTGATCTTAATCATTAGCCATTAAATAAATGCTTAAACGCTTAGCTGAACAGTGCTGTTTTTAAGGTACATTAGACTGAAAGAAGCCCCAAAAATACATCCTTTTCATACTGGTCTTCTCCCATCCTAGTCTTGCTGAAAAATTCCTCTGGTTTTCTTTTCTCAGTCTCTCCTCTTTTTAGATTGGCTGTATTCCCCAGTTCTCAGAGACCACAAAAGGTTTTGAGGGAMTCTGCACTAAAAGAGTCCTTAAAGGCCTCCACTGCCTTCCCTGGGTTTCAGTGCTGTGACCTTCATTCCTCCCCAGCATTTTCACTGGCTTACAAACCTGTTCATATAWATTGAACACAGGTTGGTTTTATGCTATATGTGATTAAGTGTATACAGGTGCTTTTATCTATGCAACAGGTTGTAAATTCAAGTTTAGGAAAATCTACTCAGAGCTGAACCCACCAGGAATATATTTTTAAAAAATAATTGTGATGGTTGTTTTAGTATTAATTTTAGCCTAGTAATGCTATGCATATGATACTGRAGATTAAATTCACTCTATCAAATCTCTAGCAAATTCTGGATTGGCAGTATTATTTAAAGTTTCTCAACATGTTATGGTTGAGATGGTTTGAATTCTCTTTAAATGAATTGCTCTGAGCAGAATCTCTTGGGGAAACTGAAGATGACAATTTTTGAGACATTTTAGACATAGATAAATCTGTCAATTCCAAAGTAATTTTTGAGAGGGCCAGAGATTTGTGGAAGGTTGGTATGTTATAGCTGAAAGTATGGAAGGGCAAGCCAAGGTAGGCACAAACAGGTGTAACCTTCTTGAAGTCAGGAAAAATATTCTGATTTGAACCAGCTGAGATCTTGCTGTCTGTAGTTTGGCTAAGGAGACACAATTTTTTCTGGTCCACAGATTCAATTCTGACTTTGAAACAACTTTTTTTTTTTGGGGAGGGGGGGAGTAGAAACCAGGCATTATTTCCAAAAGAGCTTTGGATTTTATCTGTACTTAGTCATGCTGTATTTGAGAATATCTCTTCTCTTTTCTTGGATAGGTCTAATAATTGATATTCTGAAATAAGAGGTGGATTTCAATTCTTCCATTTCTTTAGCTGCATAGGTATGGCATGATCTGTGCCTGTCTTTTATTTGTAGGTCTGCTTTAGGAGAAGGGAGAAATTAAAGGAAGAATAAACATGGGGTAGGAACAACAAAATAAAAGAATATTTAAATGATTTCAAATGGATTGTAAAGTGTTGAATCATAAAGGATTGGCAAAAAAGCCCTCTCCTCATGCAGTCTGGCTAATATTAGGAATTATTGCCTCAAACTCTGCAGGTGTGGATCCATTTCTTTCATTGCTAGCAAATGGGGTTGCAACTGCCTTTGACAATGTAAAAGCTGCACAATCCCTGTGCCCCAGGGCAGACAATGATGTTGGTGAGATGCTGATTTTAGGACAGAAAATTACAATGGTTCTATAGTAAACAGCACCTGGAAGTTTACTAATGATTTTTTCAATTAAGAGCAGCACTGTGGTCTGATTATTCATGCGTGCTCTCTATGAAAGGAAAGAAAAGAGGCAGATGTTGAAAAGAATCATCGGTTGAGGGATATTTTTAATTTTTTTTGTAACTGGAGGTACAGGCTCCTTCCTGTTATCACTACTTCTGACAGTGAGATGCTAAAACTAGTAAATTAAAAGTTTTGAAGAAATTTAAAAATTGTTAGACTGTTCTACTCTCCCATTAACCCTAAATGCTCACATGAAATGTACATGAAAATGGACAAGTATGTGTAGGGATCTTTGCACAGGCTGTTCTCTGCCTGTGACTTGATATGTCGTTTTGGCATCCAAATAAGAAAAAATAAAAACATACCACCAAAAACTGCATGGCCATGCAGTTCTTCAGCTTTACTGGATCATCTATGATAATAATGGCGGGATCTCTCCCCTTAGAAGTCCACCAGGTGTGCACCTGCCTGGTTAGTTATTTTAGAGTGCTGAGATTTAAAAACACTCCACCATCTGCAGCATAAATTTAAAAGTACAGTAAGGCATAGTGGTACCTCATATATTTTCTCTCTCTCTAGTCATCATTTATTTTCACAGCTGTTCTCGACCCACTGCCAAGCAAAGGCCTCTTCAATTTCTTTTCTATCACATTGAGGCATAGTCTGTRTCTTAACAAAGAATAGGTGAGGCAATGACCATAAAATACAACCTCTCTTTTCCTTTAACCCTTTGTAAATTTCCACAACTAAATCTTTTGGAAGCTTCTAAAATGTTCTCATATTTTTACTGCAATAGGCTGTTGCACATTATTCTTACAGGACTTCTAGCCTGATATTGCTAATTCATGAAATTATAGCAAGAAATTCTTAGGAAGCTTTGGATGTTCATGCTGATATGTCAGGACTCAGCTCTTCTGAGGTTTGTTGGTCACTGATCTTGTGTTTGTAAGGGCAGGTAAAACCATGCATGTTTTGTTCTTATCTCTGGTCAGACAGCTCATACAAAAGGTGCAAAAGATCTTGCCATGGGGTGAAGTTGATCATATGGTGAATGTGAACTTGAGTAAATCCATTCTCTGAACCAAGGCCAGAGCTGGACACACTGTGTTCTGGTGTCTGTATAGACTCCTGGTTTGCAGGAGAAAAAAATTAAAATTTACAGATTAAAATTTATCTATTACTTTTCTGGTTAGYGTCCAGAAGAAGCAAGGGAGACTGAAGTTAACTTTTTTTAGTACTAAGTGATTGCTGGATATTTCAAACATCTTTGGTATCTTCTGAGATATTTGCAATGCTGGCTTACTGCCTCTAGTCTTGGAAACTAAGTTGTCTTGGACCTATCCAAAACCTAGCTGAGAAAGACATCAGGCAAAAGCCAAGGAATCACAGAAAACACTGTACCAGAACAGGCTAATGAGCTGCAAGGCAGGATTCACCCCCATTACCCTGCTGAAAGGGCAGCAGTGATGAAGTGGTGTCCTGCTGTGTGGGACATGGGTCTGACATGGCACAGGACCCTCCTTGTGTTCTGAACATCCTTGTCTGGGCAGTTATATGTAACTGCTGTGATTCAGCCCAGGGAAACGGCTGGTCTTGTGCAGGTAGCACTATGCTTTTTCTTCATGTTATTAATCTAGAGAGAAAAATATATTTTTAGATTTCTTAATTTCCTTACTTTAATGGACTTTAATGGATTTTGGCTCCCTCATTACCCTGGAATCCCTTGGGCCTTTAATTATTCAAATTAAGACACTTCACATTTTCAGGTTTAACTTTCACATGTGTTTGGAAAATACAAATATACACTTATGTATGTAATCTATTATTTGTCTACCTAAACCTTCTCAGGGACAATCTGAGGATATGAATGTATATCTGAGAGATGTTGTCTTGTAAGTGAGAATGTCTGTCACTGTTAGTGAAGTCATCTGTAATAGTTCAGGTATGCAAGTACTTGTCCAGTCATTGGACGGGTTCTTTCTCAGTTAAATTTAGGTGCTATTCTGGCCAGGGGCATCATGCTTTTCTGAGCTGAATATAATGCACATTGTGTCTATCCAAGAACACAATTCAGCCTGAAAAAAGGCTGAATAATATTAACATAAAAATACTGAGACATGTAAATACTTAGACTTTCATTTACATAATCCAGTTAAACTGGAGATTTACACACRTGTGTCTATAGTATGGATAAAAAGAGCAAATGACAAACTTTAATGGCTCAAAATTCAAGGCAAATGAAGTCACATAGATTTCAGGCACTTGTCTGAGTTTAGTGAACTGCCTCTTGGACTTTGGACAAAGGACCTTGTTTGTGCAGGGGCAGATGTACAAGGGGAGAAGGTGGGTGAGGGGAGCTGGACACCATCCCACTCCAGCCATCCACATGACGTGGCTGGCATTTTTTGTAGTCAGGTGAAGAGAAGGTAGCAATGTGGCTGTGTGGTCTTTCTCATGTCCAATTTTCCTCACRTCAAGTGCCAGTTCCTTGCCAAACCAAGTTTTTTTTCTATCTTGTGAATCCCACTTGAATACCTTGATTTTAAAGCCTTTGAAATGCTGAATTTTCAAAATAATTTGTAATTGCTCTTCACCAGGTAGGATAAGATATGAAATTGTTTTCAAGATATCAGATAAAAGACAATAATTGAAAATATCACAGCAAATGAGACTTTGAGACAAATTATTCTCTCTTAGATGTTCCTATGTCAAACCAAGTGTTTAGCAAGATTACCACACACACTGCACAAATTGTTTTGTATTCCTGATGAGCATTACTTGGAATAGTCCTGGTATGCCAAGAAAGCTGTGGCTGACTTGGATTTTCTGACTTGTCATTGTTGCACAGTTTTTTCTCAAGGGAAGATCCTGAGTCAAAGAAGCTAATCTAAAGGAAGAGAGTGTGCAATTTRTATAATGCAGAAATAGGATCCTCAGGATCAGCTGGGCATGAAGAGAGGTCAAAGATGTAGCAAGTTATTATGCTGTTATACTACAGTGAATTAAGTCCATCAACATACTGATTCAATTGTGATCTCCACAGAGGGTATAAASAGYGTGGCTTGTCCAGCTGGGGAAATCTGTCTCTATTGCTGATGCAGAAAAATCAGGGATACTCTTTAGTGAAATTTTGAGGATCAACTCGTAGTCTTGTAGCTGGTGAATAGAAAAGAGTATAAAAAAGGATATTTTAATAAGCTGAATTATGCTCAATAAGCTCGATTTCTTATTGTGCTACATGYAGTATTTGGAACGCAAGAACACACTTTGTTACCTGCAACACTGAATTTTTTCTTTCTTGATCAATCAAAACAGGACTGTGTTCTCTGGCTGAGAAAGCCATGCACCATTTGGGAACACCTGTGCTTGTTGTTGACCTAGAATAAATGCAAGACCAATAAGAGTGCAAGTGCCTATGCTTATATTTGCTGCCCTTGTGAATACTGTTGAAATGCCTTTAAATTAGTTTGTTTCAACATGGGGCCTAATCCTGCCAAGGACATTTTTAGCATGTGATCTTGTGCCATCAGTGGGAAAAAACCAAAATAAACAGAATCTGAGTGTTCTCAGTGCCTCTGAAATCTGGACTATTTATTAATGTGTGGGGTTTTAGTTCAGTAGCATTTGAAAATTATRCTAACTTTTTAATTTCTTTTGGTTTTTTGGAGCTGTTTTGGAAATTGTTACATCACAATATGCAAACAAACTATAATGTACTTGAATGATGGAAAGGGTACCAGCAATAGCCAAATTCTCACTTTCATACCCCAAAGAACTGGAGAGGTCAGAAAGATAGCATTTGGACTGACAAAACAGATGTTAAAATGTTACACTAAATAGAAAAGACTCTTCTGACTATCTAAAACTGTAATTGCAAAACTATTTTAAGGTCTCTACTAACAAATGAAAATGATTAAAATTGCTAGAATGATATACTTTCTGCATTTGTGTTTCTGGTCATAATTATGTTCTCTCATRTCAAGAGTAGACTCCTCTTTACTGTCCTTGGTTAGTTCACCATTCATAGTCAGCCAGTACCCATCGACAGATTTACCCAGCAGAAAATACCAAACGGGAACAATGAAAGCTGAGCCAAATATGTTTAAAAAGAAATAGCAATTTTCCTATGCTCTGCACTACCTGACAAACAGCACTTTGCTAAGCTGTGGAGTGGGAGCAAACCAYGGAGAACAAAGTATGAAAGAAGAAGGTGGTAGTGATGCTGTTGGTGTCACTCTTCTTCTGAGTCAGATTTGAACTTATGCCCCAGCCTTGTGTTAGGTAGTATAGAGCTGCTGAGATTGCTGTGTTTCAGCTGAGATATCAAATAAAGGTCCTGACCTTGTTCTCATTAGAGATCCCTGGGTACTTGTTCTCATTAAAGATCTCCTGGCACTTTTCAAAAGGGAAAAAGTGTTAGCCCCAGTGTCTTGGCCAAATTCCAGCTTGGGTAATTATGTTCTGCCTACCTAAATTCCCTTGTTTCAATTCACTGTTATTTTTAATTTCTTCCCTAAACCAGTGTATAGTATTATCGTGTGCCGAGAGACAACTTCCTCTGGCACCCTAGATTTGCTTGCATTTTTGAGGTGGAATTGAAATCTGTATATAATATTAATAATTTGTTAAGTCTGCAAAGAACTGAAAGTCTTATCATTTAATGTGAAATCATTTTTAGAATGCAATCTAAGTCTTTCATGTTTTGCAACGATCAGTTTCATGCAATTATTTCTACTAAGAAAATACTTTTTCAGATGGGTGTTTTGAAGGTACCTTTTATGTTATTTTAGTTGATATTTTTAAAATCAAATGGTGAGGTGTGTATTCAATATCAACACCCACAGAACATTGGAAGAGATGTTCAGCTTAGAAAACATTTGTTTATTCATTTTTTTTATGAGCATGAAGAGACAGAACATGGAAGATGGGTGGGTACTGACATAGTGTGCTTTGGATGACCTGTGTGCAGAAAACTGTTCTACAGAAAGAACATCAAATACAGAAGCTGTTAGTCCCATCACTTACAATGTTAATGGAGGATTCTCTGTAGTGGTACGRGCAATGGAACAAGAACCCCCAGAGAATAAAAGAATTAGTGTTAAACAAATATAAAAGAGGAAAGTCCTCTTTGAGGTTCCAGCCTTTTAAGATTTTAGACATAAACTCAAGCTAGWATACTGAATAAAGTGTAAACCTTCAAGTACACACTCAAACATATTTCACAGGGTTTGGAAGAACAGTTGTTTTGGTATGGCCTTTCATGAGCAGAAGTCACTCAGAGTTAAAAGTTAAATGCTCTCAGTGATCCATCTTGAGTTAACACAATCCCCAAAGGCTGGTGGYTGGCACATGGAGGAGCTGTGTCTGTGGCTGGCTGGTGCAGTGACTCCCATTCTATCCAGTCCAGCTGTGTGTGATTTGTGCCGCTGTTCAGGAGTGGTCAATTTTGGGTTCCTGTACACTCCATGGAAACAGACAGCTTCAGAAGCCTGCTGCAAATGCAATTTGGGTCTCTGAGCAAAGTCTTGTGACAAAGGACCCAAACCCAAGCACACACTTCTCTTCTGAATGGAGGTTGCAATATACATGCAGGAGCTGTTAARCTTTTGAGGGATTTCCCATGCTAGCTATTTTTTGTTTTTTGTTCAGGGAAGCAATTTTGTTTATTTCTTGGTATTCCACTGTCATTGCTGAGTTGCAATTCTTCAAAGAAAGGGATTCTGGAARGATGAGAACAAGGGGATTGTGGGCCTGATCCCACCTGGTGCTGCCCAATATTTTAGTTTTGTGAAAGCTGAGGGTGCTGAGTTTCTTGTTTGCAGAGATCCACTTATGTCCAAATGTTGAAACCTTTGGTGGGAAARAATTGGTTTGGTGTTTTTTTTTTTTACCTGCTTTCAGGTGTGGAGGGTTTATTCAATACCTGCTTGCTTTTTTATTTGTGCTATTAACTTGTTGTTTTWCTGATCTGTTTGCACAGATTCCTCTAAATTGCACATTATTTTCATTATAATCTATATCTGTTTTTTAAAAAAGAAAACCTCACTAGAGCTGTTGCCATGTAAATAAATTAAAATTGAAAAGTCTATAATTACAATGTTAGCCTTTATTTCTAAAAACTACAATATTTCTCAAAACTACAGAGCAATAAAATAAGAACAAGTGTTGAACAAGTCACACAATGACTTTGTTGGCTAATGCTAAGCAGTTAACAGCTCACTAAGAAGTAATCAGAAATCCTGTGCCAAGGTTCCCATTTGGACTGAARTCCCTGTTCGGGATAGGCCTGTTATGTGAGATCACAGACTTTTATGAGAACCTTACAAATGATCAGGTCCTGGGAGACTGGTGGTACAGTGAGATGTCCTTGGTTCAAATCTCTCTGGTGTCAGTATCTAAAAATGACCTCCATGGCAGGGTCTGGAAGGGCACACAGGGCTGCTCAGGGAAGTTCCTCTTTGCCTTAGGGTGATACAGAGATATCAGCATCGCTGATATCAGCATCCCTGCATTTCAAGAGACAGCTCTTCTCTCTTTAAAGGGCACCCTGAAATCCCACAAGGTGTGAAGAAGCCTGCCTAGGAACAAGATCCTACATGAGATGTGGTGTTTATGGTACTCACGATCATGTGACATTTAAGGTGATGGGTGATGCCCACGGGAGTAGAGGATGAATGTGTGACAATCTTGATCTCACCTAGCCTTGGTGCACTCTTCTGAGGTATAATTGAAGGTATACCTCTTCTGAGGTATAATGGGGACATAGGACTAATTTTATAACTGTTGTAGTCCCTACCTATTCATACTTCCCTGCTTTTTTGAAATCCCACTCAGCATCTGATAGCTCATGATAGTCCTAAGTGATTTATCTAAAGTCTGCTCTTGGGTAGAAAATAGCAAATAGAAAACAAGGCTAAAAGTGTAGTGCAAAGASTGATGCCTTGATTTCTGGCCAGCACTTCTCCTTGTTGGAAAGGGACATTATTTTTCTTGAAATTAGTGATTTTTGCTGAAATAAAAGATGGATATACTCTATGAAGTTTTGCTAATTTTTCAATAAATTAATTTGAAACAGAACCAGCATTATACACTCCTTTTAAAACTGATAGCAGGGAAGAATTCTGTGGTGTTCAAATTTCAATTTCACCCATTACATTTTATTTTCCAATAATTTTCTGCAGTTTGAAAATTATTCTTAATTTTAATTATTTCTTAAAAATAAGTGAAGAATTTAAGAAACAAAGTATATAAAGAACTTTTCTATAGTATGTATTGCATAGATGGCYGTGCCCCATCCCGGTTGCTCTTGATGGGCTGCAGCTGTGATGTCCTTAATTGGGTGGCAGCTGTGGCTAGTCARGGTAACTGGGATAAGAGAGGGTGGGTTGGCCAGAGTCAGGGAGAGTTTTGGAGGAGCCCTGAAAAACCACAAGAAGCAAGTGCTGTGAAGAGCTGCCCCCAAGAGAACACCAAGAGAAGGTATGGGACTCTTTAGAAATATGAGTACAACAATATGATTATAACCAGTGGTGACCCTGATGTGATAGAGATCATGCAGCCTGAGAGCTGTAGAAGGCTAGGAAAGCTGAGAGCTGTGGCAGCCTGAGGGCTGGGATGGAAAAGACAGCCAGAGAGCTGGGGAACAAAAGAGCATGGCTATTGAATCAAGGAGCTGTGACAGCCAGGARCTGTGTCAGAATACGGCCTTTGAATCAAGGAGCTGTGGGGAGGAACATGGCCTTCGAGTCATGGGAAATGTATGTATAGTATTTGAATATCTGTATAACTACATCTGTCTGTAATTGAAAGAAAAAGGGGGAAATATAGGTGGCCTTTGAGTCACAGTAAAAGATATGTATTGTATGTGAGTCCTGTAAAAAGATAATTGTTATTTAAAAGAAAAGGGGGAAATATAGTATGTATTGTATAGATGGYGGTGCCCTGTCCTGGTTGCTCTTGATGGGCTGCAGCTGTGATGTCCTTAATTGGGCAGCAGCTGTGGCTAGTCAAGACAACTGGGATAAGAGAGGGTGGGTTGGCCAGAGTCAGGGAGAGCCTTGGAGGAGCCCTGAAGAACCAGAAGAAGCAAGTGCTGTGAAGAGCTGCCCCCAAGAGAACACCAAGAGAAGCTAYAGGACTCTTTAGAAATATGAGTACAACAATATGATTACAACACTTTTCCAGCAACTTTGTATTGCTACATGAAATACATGTGTTGGGGCTGCTATTTGTATTCTGAATATGGTCTGGTTTTTGGATGGCTTTGTCAATGTGATCTAAAACCTGTCCTGCTCCATCTCAACAGCCAGCAGGACCTGAGGCATGTAGCTTAAAGCTTTCTTGAGTTTGTTTCAATTACAGGCACTGTTTTACAGATGCTTAATATAACCTAGAATAAAAAATAYGTTTTAGAGCCACACAGTATACTACTTCAGATGCTCCTGTTCAATACTTAGGAGGGAATAAAAGTCAGGATTTTTCTACCATCCTAATTGCTGAGGCAAATACAATCTCTAGAATTGATAAAAAAGCCTGCTCCATGGGATAGTGGCATTTGATATCTGGGAGGAATATTAAAAAATTATTATTGTTACCCTCTTGCCAGGGGAACCAAATCTGACCATATTTAAAAGAGATGCAAATGGAACTTAAAGGGAATATAAACCCCTGGGTTACCCATCAGCTATTCTCATATGGAGTTCAAAGACCTGTTCTTAGTTCTCCATTGTGCAAGGGTTCAATCTGTACAATGAGCAAAAATTAATGGTATTGGTATCCCTTTCTTGCAGGGGGTCTCAGCTCAGGATTCTGAGTGGAAATGTTATTGCCTAGTCAGCTGCCCCTATTCTGGAAGTTCCAGCTTTCATACTGAGATAAATCCATTTTCCACAAAGTAGATGACTTATTTCATGCGAGTGTCCACAGGAATAGGAAAACCAGAGTGGTTAAAGTATACCTATTTCCAGGATCACAATCCCAGTTGGTTTATTTTCTGCACATGCCAGTTGACTCTTTGCTTTCTTGAAAGAGTAATTATTACGGAAGAAGTTATTATTTGAGAACAGAAAATCTGAAAAAGGGAGAGAATTGGCATAATTATAGTAGAATAGCATCCCTGACCAGACCAAGCCTAAGTGTCACAGCAAGTTCTTTGATTTACTCCAAGAACAATGTAGCCACACGCTTGCTGTTCCCCTCAAGACAGAAAGCTGAATCACAGTATRTCCCAAAATAATTTAATGAGCAAGAATTCCAAATTAAATTAAAAAACCTTGTAAAGGCACTACACCCCAAAGATACCAGTCGCCACAGAATTTTTTAACCAACTGTTTTTTATTTCAAATAATAACAGTAATTAAAAAGATATGTCTTAGAAGCACAAGTAGATTAGTTAAAGAACATTTTAGGATTATAAAAGCACTTTCTGTTGTATCAACCAGATGTCATTTCAAATGCTACTATTTGGATTAATTAACTGAGTTCAGGACACCACATATAATAAACCTGCTAGGTGTACTACCCATCCTCCCTCATATMCTTTTGTAATTTGTTACTGAAATCTTGGCCAATTAGAAAAACACAATCTATTAAGTAAAACAGCACACTGAACCAATCAACAGTAATTACTCAGATTAGGAGCCATTTAAATGATTTGTGGCAGAAATTATTTTTTTTAAAATGCTTCATAAAGGTGTGGTTCATTTCACACATACACAGTATGTAGAATGTATGGATTCTGTGTTGAAATGAAACAATTAATTGTCTCACAGTAATGCCACAAATCAAGTATTTTAGTAAAAAGGTCATTGTAACAGGATAGAATTGATTTAAAGCACTAGTCTGGTTAAGGAATACAGCTATAAAGTGCTTCAGACTGCACTGCAAGAGCAATTCTATCTCTCTTATAGATATACTTAATTACTTCAATAAGTCTGTAAAACTATTTTATAAAGCAGTAGCTTTTAAATTACTTTTACCCTAGCAGAGATTATGATCATTTTATGGAATATAATGCAAATACATTTCTCAGCATATTAATAAATCCTAACATTTGCTGTGTTGAAGACTGGAGGAAAAGTGCTGCCTTTATATAAATATAGGTGGCCTTCCTCTAGATTTTYCTTTAGGCTAAAATAAATTAAGTATAGATTAACTAGTATATAATAATGCTTCCTTATCTATACCAAAAAGCTCATTATAAGTTTGACCACTTTAAACTGGGGCAGTTCACCTGGGCCCAACCTCTGGTCTTCAGTGTTGGCCCATGACAGGTGCTTGGTTTAGAATTTAAGAGCAGGGTATTAACAAATATTTTAACGCTTTTGTCATCAGCCTTCCTGTGGGAACCCAGGGCACAGGGAAAATTTCTCTGCCTGTCCTGAGGGGTGCTGACTGGTTCCCAGAGAAGCACTGCCTTTAACCTTTGCCCATGGAGAGGGCTTCCAAGTCTTTGGGATGGATTGGAGTCCACAAGTGTGTRAAATAGATAATAGAGAATAGTGTAGTTTGTCACAGGGTGAGAAATTTAGAGTTTTGGCATTTTAGTATAGAGGTAAATAGGAGATAAAATGGAGGATCTTGGGCATTGTCTGATCTTCTTCTTTATCTACTCCATCCGTGTTCTGCAGTATTGGGAGCACAGGGTGATTGGTTGTGGGAAGCTGCAGTGCAGAGGTGACATGGGCAGACAARGATTAGTTATGGGTAGAAAGGTAGAAATAGAGTATGTTTTAAGAGTTAATTGGATGAAACAGCTTTAAAAGACCTTCAAACTGTACATCTTGGGACCGTTTGTGCTGTACTTTCTTGTGTGCAAAGTCTGCTGCAGATGGCGTGCCAAACTCCTGATAAGATAAAAACAAACAGCAACTTAAAGACTGAAAAAGGTCCCATGCGTCTCTCAATCCTGGCACAGAACTGTTAAAAAGAGGTTTTCCCCATCAGGGGACCCTCTGAGGCCCTGAGGGGCTGCACACCTTCCCACATAGTAAATCATAATTTCCCTCCCTTTGCTGCTCTGGGAGGCGCAAGATCTTCAACCAAAGGCCTGCCCATTAAAGAACCAAACTCAAAATCAATGACAAGGAAATTTTTCAGTACCTTGGTGACTGTCAGAAGAGAAAATTACTTTTAGAGATAGGATCTCATTATGTAGAATTGCTTAAGTGTTAAAATTAACATTTAACAAAATTGAGCAGYGTGGCTACATAAAGCTTTGGTTCCTTTATTGTTACAAAGGATGACCTAACAGGTGAAAGGCATTGGAAGCATTTGCAGGCTCTTAAGCAATTTACAGTGAAGCTGGGTGAATAACTAGGAATGAAGTAGCTGACAAAAATCAAACCTGCTGTAAAAACCAACTAGACTAATCATAGGTTTATGACAGATCACCTTTGTMATTTAGTTTAAAAATAAATTGTAAGTTTAAAGAAGGAATTTTTAAAATTATACTTAATTTTTGTTGAACCTCTAGTGTGTTATTTAGTGCGTTCACTTCATCTGTGAATCTGTGACACCATGGCAAATTTTCTAGACAAGGACAAAAGATGGTAAGATACAGGACTGTGTTATTTCAGTGTTCATGAACTTCCAGAATTGATATTATCTATTGAAAATAGTACTGTGAGGTGTGATGGCACTGGAACTCTTGTTTTGAGGGCATGCCAATATAACACAGGTGAGCATGCTCCAGAGGTGCTACAAGGTTGATGTGACAAAACATCTGGTTTGTAAATAAACAAAAATACTATCCCAAGCTTAATCATGTTTGCAAAAAAAAAGAGCTAAAGAGGTTTTGTTTTTTTTTAATAAGACTCTGGCTGGGAGGGGAAAACCAATTTATCTAAAGTAAAACAATTGCATTTTTCCTACTTTTGCAGCCTCTGGCTATTTCAGGTTGAAGATTTCTTTTTAAAATTAATGAAGCATGCTTTCTCATTTTCCTCTCTTTGCAGCAAGTTTTTTGTGGAAAACTGATAAAGAAATATGATGCAGGTGATTGGATTGCTGGAGCAGGGTAGTTCCCTGTCTAAAATGGACCATACAGTTTCTGTGGTCAATGGAATTTAATCTATAGAAAACACATATTATGCTGAGTTGCAGACATACTTTGAGAGCAAAGCACATGGAAATCACACCTTCAAATCAGAAGAGCAATCTAGGATGAACAWAAGATAGTCCGCATTAAAAGGCAAGGAGATCCATTTCTGCATTCYTTCAACAATTCATACACAAATTGCAGATATAGATAGATAGCAACAATGTTATCAGATATGTGAAAATGTGCTGTTTAAGAGAATTCTTTTTCAAAATATTCGGTTCTAACAAAATTTCAATTATTAAGAATATGTGAATAAATTTGAATATATTATTTTTTGAGTGTTCAACAGTTTGTTATCTTCATAGTCTTATTTTAAGGAATTTCATGGTTCTACAGTAATACCATTTAGTGGGTTGTCCTTGCAGAAGGGGATGAAGTAGAGGAATTGGGAAAGGAATATGCTCAATTAATTAGTACAGTATTAGATCTTGCTCCTATTTAAAATCTAACTAAAATACTAATTTGGCAGATTTTTGGCCAGAAAGGAAACACTAGGCACTCTCAAACTTTGGGGAAGTGAGTAGGAAAACATAGAGCTTGAAAGGCATTTTTGAGAGCATTTTACAATAGCTTTTATCTCATTATTTAATACTTCTCTTTTATGTAAATTATAATATAGGATTTTTTTGTCATTGTTGTTTTTTACTATCAAATCACTGCATTCATTTCTCTATGGTTACAGAGTATCAGTCTGGAGTCTCTAATTTTTTTCCTTAAATTTTTTTCTTTTATTGTGTTTTTGTCTTATGATTTTTTATTCCCCACTGATTACTCTCTGAGAAATCAAAAGCCTAGAGCATGCACCATCTCGCCTTACTCTGCAAAACTTGGTAAAAGCCTTTTTTGAGGGACAATGTCTGCTGAAGTTTCTCTTTACACGTGTCCCTCCATTTCCTCTTGTCTGGACAGGAAAGATAAAATCTGCTACAGAAAAAGCTGCAAGTTTCTTTCCACTTAGATGCTAGAATATGTTTTATAAGTACCTAACCAACTGAATAATCAAAATCTTTTAATAGCAAGTTACTATGGTCTATATACAAAATAATAGCTTTGCTTATAATTTAAATTATTCTCCTACATTATATCTGTATAAATTATTCTCCTACTTTATATCTGTAATGCGTGTGTGAAAAAACCAGTAGAGCCTGAATGAAATGAGCAGTTTTATATATCTGACAGAAATTCTCTCTGGGACTTCCTAAGAGCTTAACTCCAGCTCAGCTCTTGTTACAGGTTTGGACACAGGCTGTGGTGTGTTACTCAGAGCTGCCTCAARAGGAAGGGCAGACTTCCCTGGGAGCCCAGGTGCCACCAGGTCCTTTCTGGCGGGAAGGTGGTTTGGCGACACAGCCTGCCCCAGCCATGGAGCTGCCTCTCGCCTTGTGGGCACTCGGGGCTCCCTGGCTGCGCAGGCTATCACAGGGTGGAAATAAGAAGCACATTTTGTTTTGAAAACATTACTCCATCCCTGCAGCAGTGATGTTGTGGTGTTTTCTATATCAAATATTGTGAAATTAGAGCTTTATAAAAATATAATCCTTTGGGTGTATAAGGTGTGAGTGTGTGCTATTGCCTGGATTTACAAAAGTTTCAATTTCAAAAGCCTTGTCCCATTTCTGGGCCAGATAGGTTTGTAAAACAGAAATAGAAATCCTTGTTGTAAAGCAAAATTATTCCAAATGAACAAAAAGCCTCATGAGTCCTGGAGCTTACTTCATCAGACTAGGCCAGAGACGCTTTATCTGCAAACTGTGCAACAGTTTCAAGGGAGCAGCTGAAGAAATTGTATTGTCATAGGACCAAGGTAATACATTATCTGGGGGTTTGACCTTGGCTGGATCCACCTCTGCAACTGGACAGAGCAAAGAAAAGCTATGATGGAAATCTTGTTGGTTGAAATAAGGATGGGGAAAGATCACTCTGCCAACACAGGCAAAACAGACTGGACTTYGGGAAAATTACAGAATTTATTATCAATCAAAATTAGAGTACAATAATGAGAAGTAAACCAAATCTTAGAACTGCTTTCTCCCCACCCCTTCCTCCTTCCTGGGCTCTATCTCATCCCCCAGTTGCATGGGGAGATAGAGAATGGRGCTTACGGTTGGTTCACCTGATGTGGTTCCTGCTGCTGCTCAGTGAGAGGAGCCCTTTCCCTGCTCCAGCATGGAGTCCCTCCCATGGAAGAMAATCCTCCACAAATTTCTCCAGGGTGAGTCCTTCCCATGGCTTACAGTTCTTAACAAACTGCTGAAYGTGGATCACTCTTCCATGGGGTGTAGCCCTTCAAGAACAGCCTGCTCCAGTGTGGGTCCCCAGAGTGTCACAAGCCCTGCCAGGAGCCTGCTCCATCTYGGGCTTCCCATGGGGTCACAGCTTTCTTTGGGTATCACCCTGCTCCATTGTGGGGACCTCCACAGGCTGTGGGTGGATCTCTGTGTCCCCATGGTCCCCCATGGGCTGCAGAGGAATCTCAGCTCTGACACYTGGAGCACCTCTTCCCTTTCCTTCTGCACTGACTGGGATCTGCAGGCTTACTGCTTTTCATAGTCACACCTGCCTCTTCTTTGAGCTCAATTACAACTGCACAACCACTTTTTTTTCCCTTTTTAGATATGTTATGACAGATAACACGTTATTACTACCACCTCTGATGGACTTGGCCTTGGCCCACRGTGGGTCAGACTTGAAACCATCTGGCACTGATTCTGTCAGACAGGGGGGAAGCTTCTGGCAGGTTATCACAGAAGCAACCCCTGTGGCCCTCCTGCTACCAAAATCTGGCCATGCAAACTCAATACCTGTGGTCTAGAATAATTAGGCATTATTCCTCCAAGATGCTTCTTGATGTCCAAAGTTATAGAAGAAATACTATCTTCAGATCTAAGAATATATTTCTACAGCATATGTACATTAAAATTTGCATTAAAATTTAGAGAAGATAGACTCAAGCTGGGTTTTGTGACTAGTTTCTCTAGGGAGAGCCCAATGCTATTCAATACTGTGCTATAAAACAAATGTATATTTTGTGAAATGAATATCAGACTTTGAATGTTGTGTTTAGTACACCCAGACCTGTTRGATCAGTGACTGCTGAATTCTCAAGGGACACCAAGAATAAAATAACTGAAATGACCTCTGTTTGCAAAGGACAAAAGCAGGGTRCAGGTAATCAATATGCAATTTTCAAGGGTCTCTCAAGTATCAGGAGATACTAACAAGGAAGGCACATCTCAGTATTCTTCTATATTGAGGAAAAATAAAACCTCAACAGCTTTGTATAATAAAACTTTATTAATATGTATTTTGATATTAAAATAATTAAATATAATAAATTAAAATATTGGCGTCTATGGGTTATCACTACCGCCCTGAACTATTGCTATAGGTCATTAAAATATCTACAWCATATGTCATAAATCTTGCATCCATAGAATTGCTATATTTGGTCAGATTCTCCTTTGCTGGTTAAAAAATTGTTTTTTTATCCTTGTGCTGAGAGAGCCAATACCAGGTGATTCTGAATAAACTAGAAATCCCATGAAATGCTAATAATTTTCATGAGGACGTTTGGGTTCTAATTCTAACATTCCAATCCTCTCACATAAAGTCATCTCAAGCTATAAAGCATTAAATTTTCTGGTTGTAACTTTTTTTTTTCCTCTTAGCATTAGGCAATGTTGGACATTACAGTTACAGTAATATACTACAGTTATTCTGTAAAATCTTGGTTGAATTTGCCTAGCTGGCACCCCATCTCTGTGAGTTCCCCAGTCTAATTATGCTTTCAGTGAAGAAATTTCACCAGGTGGGAAAGGAGCTGAAAAAGTATTTTCATTATTTCTTTGCCTAAGGCCTTACCCAGAGAAGCAACTAGTCCTCTCCAGTTTTTTAAACCAGGAACCCAGCTAAGTTAAATTCAGGGTTTTGGTGAAATAAAATCCACAGATTAGGAGGCAGAAATAAAATTAATCCTGTGAAGAAAACTATGGAAATGAAAGTGGTTAAAAATCTTTGTTCAGTTATAAGATGCTAAAATAAGAGGACTGCCTGAGACCCCAGAATTTTGATCCATTTAATAGAGATGCAAGAATGGAAAAACTATTAGAGCCTTATAAAGTTTGATTAATGTCGGAAGGATTTCAAATAAATGGTTTTGGTATTGCCATCTCAATTAGAAACAAATTGTTGCCATTGACATTCTCCTTAACAGTACATAGCTGGAAAACCATAAAAAAGAGTACAGAGGGCATTGAAGAAGCAAGCAGAAGCTTTTCTTTCACTCAACATTTTCTATGGTCAGCTAAAATATAGCAGAATTACAGTGAGACTTACTGTGTAGTCCTTCTTGCAAAGGCAGGAAAACACCAGCTCTAAATGGCTGAATGAGTTTGTTCTGCACTGCTCTGTAACTCATTGAAACCAGTTCACATTATCTTTGCATCTACATGACTGGGAAATTACTGCTCATGATACCTCAGAAGTGCTTAGCAGGAATGAAATTTCAGCTTAAAATTGAGGTTCCTAATTTTAATTATTCTAACACTACTGTTCTGTTTAGATCACCTTCTGAAAAAAAAAAAGTATTTCTGTGGGAAAAAAAGAATGTGTTTTTGGCTGTTATTGTTGGCTAACACATACACACAGACACAAAAAAAGTAATAAAAGAAAAACTTTCACAGCTTTCCCATTATTAGTTCTGGGAGAACATAATAAAGCCACAGCTGGCAGGCACATTTTTTTTTCTTAGCATTTGATAATAGAATTAATTGGTAAGTGGAAAGCTTGCAACCCTTTTTCTGCTGCAAGTTGCCCTCTGCTATCATTTTGAATAGATGTTAAAATCCAAGCTAATTGTAATTCACTTAATAATGAAGAAATATATTTGCATCATCAATAATCAAGGCCCCTTTTTTTACAAGTAATTTTAGTGTAGAACATCAATAAACTGTGGACAAAAAGATGTTCAGGTTAGCATGAGTAGCTCAGGGTGACGGGTTAAATTCAAATGTAGCACTCTGATATACATCTCCAGTCTGTGTGCTTCCTGTKGTAGTGACAACACTCCCTAAAGAGCATTTCAGGAAGCATGGGGCAGGGGTGGGGTGGGTGGGAGAAGAAT
Source organism: Cardinalis cardinalis (assembly GCA_014549065.1). Classification (NCBI taxonomy): domain Eukaryota; kingdom Metazoa; phylum Chordata; class Aves; order Passeriformes; family Cardinalidae; genus Cardinalis; species Cardinalis cardinalis. Next base: position 419,980 of record JACDOX010000025.1, read on the forward strand.
GTCTGGCTCTCTAYTACCCTACAAAGCTGAAGTGAGCAGTACTGAGAGTGATGAACWGCAGCTCCAGCAGAGTTGTCTACAGTAGTTCAAGCCCATGACTCCATCCCCATTAGAGACATTTATCATTTAGTCACTATGCTTATGCAAGAGTATTCTAAAGTTGCAAAAAACCCCTTGCCAGCTCTTTATTAGGTATGGGTGAATTCATTCTGATAAAATGAAAACTGCTCTGAATTTTTCCCAGATCTGTAACTGAACCAAAACCTAATGCTCATCCATCATTTTTCAGACCCAAAAGTTTGTGCTTTGCAAGCAGGGCCACTGTGTATCAGCTCAGCAAGGTCCCTAATGCAGTGGTTGGTGGGCATGGTATAAGAGCCTGACCAGAATGGAACAGATTATTTGGGAATTTCTCCATCCCTTTCCATCTGCAAACTTCTCTCCTAGGCTGCTTGCCAGTGGTGAAACCATGGTGAGGATGTAATCTGCTGGCAGCCCAAAAGAAGCAAAGTGTCCGCAATATGGATTGAGATATATATATATATATATTTAGGAATAGCTGGATTTGAAACACAGCATAAACTTACAGTCAGATTGATTCTGGGAAATGATAACCAGTAAAATATTGCAAAATTAAAAAAAAAAAAACCACCTGTTTCTACTATTTTGATTCCCATGTCATTTTTCTTACACTTTGTTATTTATAAACCATTATTATATACATGGCATTTACAAGCAGCTTTCAGCAAATTCTTGTGCAGGTATAGAGGAGACTGTATATGTGATTATAACAAAATTCATGTCTTTCAATACATAGTTGCATTGCATCTTGTTGATTCATCACCCCTAAGTACAGATTTGTATGTACTAAGAAGTATTTCTTTAGTGAACGCTTTTCGTATATTGACCAGCTTGGAGAACAGATCTTCCTAAAATCTGCTAGAAAGTAAAGGAAGAAATACATATTACTGCAATGACATGGAACATAATAAAATTTTCAGTCCTTAAAAATCTTGCTGAATTTCATTTTTGTTTTGGTTTTTTTTTCCAAGTGCCTTAACAATAAGTAAAAATCAGTTTCAGTGATTGAAACGAAATTAATTTCAGTGTTTAAACTGAAAGCATGACTTTTCAGCACTTTCCTTCCAAAAAATAATCTGAAGTAATAAACCTCCATCCTTTGGTGAATGAATGTATTTCCTTCTGCCTGTTAATATCTCAAGACTGTTTAAAATTTACATTTAATCATCTGCATCCAAGGAGCAAAAAATATTCCAAGAAGTTTTAAAGAGGTAAAGCAAAAATTAATGTAAARATGAGACTTTGGAATATTATTTGAAGACCATGGTCATAGATTCAGTACGGCAGGCTCCTAGGGTGACATTGGACATGGGATTACCTAAGAATCACATCTGGATCCTCTGCAAGAAATTTTTYCTGTGTTGTTATTGCAATCAAAAAGGTATTGAATCTGTTCTTTCTTCTCCAAGATAGGAATGTAGGATCATAGTAAAGAATTCTCCAATGGGTGAGTCTTCCCTTTCTGCAATGAAGAATATTTGACACAGCTTCTTATATAGTCCAATGGCATCACTGAACAAACAGGTGTTTTCTTTGACTAAATTTCAGATATTTCAGTTGTCTGGTCCTGGCTCTACAGCAATTTTGGTTTGTTTTCTTCAGAAGCTTCACTTCAGCTTTTCCAGCAGTGATAGTCAAACTAGCTAAATGCTGTTCTGGGTGCTGTCTAACAGGACCGTGTTTGAAAAGAACAGCTTAGGAATATTGCACCTGTAAATAGCCAAAGAGTAGGCTATTTATTGTAGCTTGTAATCATTTCAGGGTTATAGTAAGTGTATATARGCACTAAAGAGAATTTGGGATGTCTTCTGGAAATAATTGACAATTAAAGTATTAGAGAAACTGGGACCTGTTCAAAATTGTCTTAGCTTGTTCAAAAATCCATGCCACACAGATAGAGACTTCTCAAGGTAGTCCTGTTGGGASTACTCTTGATTTACAAAGGGAATTAGTAGAATTCATTGATATAATAGTGAAAGTCTGGAGGACAGAATGATGTCAAAAAGGCCCCTGGTGATCAGTACTGGTATTTAATCATAGAGGAAAGTGTTGCTGGATCTCTCAGGTCTCGAATGTGTTACATACTCTTTCTTCTCTGCTAAAAGCTGATATATCAGATATATCACACAGGATCATGTTGCTTTGTGGTACACTGAATGTACTCATTAAGGTAGATTCAGCTTTGCAGATCTGAGAACTATCTCTTTAATTAGCTGAGGTAGATATTGGTGTTAGAAAGAAATAAATTCTGTAGCACTTCAGCACCTTTTTCCAGCTATGTGTTGAGGCAACATATTTGGTACATAGACTATRAAGGCAGCAAGAAGCACAACAGGAATCATAGCTGTTGGCTAAAATTTACTAAAAATAAATTGGATCCTGGAAACTCTGTAGTGAACCCCACTCAATTAATAAATTGTTAAACTGAAAGCTCCCATGTACTTTCAGTAACCACTGACATTTTATCTTAAAAAAGGATGAGAAATTTCACTTCCTACAAAGTAAAGCATTAAAAGGTTCCTTATCTATGGGACCAGAATAGGGCTATTAGTAACACTGTCTGCTTCTTTTTAAAACCCTATTAGTGTCAGGTAATATGTTTCTCCAATGACACCTGATATACTCTTGGCTAAAAAAAATGGGAAAATGAACTTTCCAAGGGAATATTTTAAGTAATAATAGCTGGCTAAAGAAAATGTGRCCTTTAATATCAGTAAAACATATAATAGCTTTGTTCTTAAAACTGGTTTCACAGGCATTAGCAATGTAATCTGTTATTTCTATTTCTGTATGTGTGTTTCTTTTTTGGTCTATAGGTATATGTATATATTCCTACTAGCCAAATATTCAGTTTTTGCTATTTGAATTCAATAAGATGCATAGCTAAAAAGCAGGACTATTCTGACAACTAAAACCTAATATTTATTCTTCTCTGTGTATATAATGCAAGTTGAGGGATGGGGATCCCAAGCTGCTATGTAAGTATTGATTAGCCCTCTACATGTCATAGTTCTTTAAATAATATTTCAAGTCTGTAAGAGACCTATAATTGCCCAGGTATGCCTCACAGATTATGCCTTCAGAGCCAAAAAGCCCAAGGCTGTTCAAATAACATGGACACTTCATGGTGTGAACAACATAACTGGAATTCTTGTGGAAATAGCACAAACTGCACTACTGTGTTTGGAAGCACAAAGATTGAAAACACTATACCACATGCAACAAGCATCACATGAGAGACATTTCTCTGCTGCCAAATAAAGCAGGAGCAGAGCATAAACTTAAGCACTGAACAACTGCTTGTCCGTACTGGGTATTTCCTGTCACGTTTACATGCAGAGCAACAGTTTAGTGATCTAGACATTGTCTGGGYGCAGTTTGGTAGATAACATGTACTGTAGGCTATGTCCCAAAGGTACAATGAATAGGACTGTGTTTTTCTCTCTCTATTTATACATCACTCCATCAATATCTGTGAAGGCTGTGTGTGTGTGCAGGCATGTGTTTGCRTATTCAAACTCCATGTCTTGCAATATGTCTTGGCATGTAATGTTTCCTTTGCTTTGTGCCATGAAAATATCTCACTGTGATGTCCCAGGACATGGTCCTTGCTTTGTTTCAGACCCTTAAACTGGAAATGTACAACACACTGTAGCCATGTTCTAAAACCTCCTGAATAGCCAAGGTATCTGGGCTAAGTGCAGTGTGATGTAGATGATACCTGTGCATGCCCTTTGGCCTAASGATAACAGTCCTTGGCACACATTTATTCTGTGGGGGCAATATAGATATATCCAACAAGAACAGGCATAAAACAACTCACAACCAGCATGTGCCAATATTAGACATAGAATTGAAGCCTACTGCGCTGAAGATTTTCTGGAAAGCGCTTTTATGTTTGAATGCAAGTAAAAAGTCCCTGAAGTTCTTAGTTTTACCAGTATTGAGCTGCTTTTCAGAACTACCCTTTAATTTTCTAAAGTCAAGATTAAAGCAAAAGGATTAAATACTTGGGAGCATGTAAAACAAAAATATCTCCTAAAATCCAAATGTTCATTAATGACATGACTGATTCTGATCAATGGTGGCATGAGGTTTCTATTGAAATGTCCTCCTGGAACTCTGCAGTGAATTCCAGGCAAGTGTGAGAGAAATGATCCCAGGTGATGGATCACTTGCTGAGTGGCTCAGAGCAACTTTCCCCAGAATTCATTCACTTGGATGAATGTTCCTTTCAAGAGTGCTTCAGAGGTCAAAAGTCTTTCTGGCTATGAAGGCTGTGAAAAAGAAGAAGTCTTTCACCAAAGCACTGTTTGTTACCAAGCTCCCTGGGCTGTGAAGCTTGTTTTTCATTGTTTCATACYTAGTCCTGATGAACTGGTTTGACAGCTGCAATTTTAGAAACTACCAAATAAAAGAGAAAAAAAAATAGTTGGGGAAAATTTTCACTGAGAATATATGGGGCAGGAAGCCAGTTGAGAAATCTTATTATTGGCTTAAGAGAACAAAATCTACGGATTTAGACAATAAATCTAGGTTCTGATTTGCTCACCCATCCTGGGTGGTAACTTACCGTCAAAATTCCCCTTTTCAGTGAAGCTATGGGAGACCTTCACTCTCTGTGAGTGAACACTGTGCGCATGAAAAACGAAGCCTTGTGCTGATTCACATGGTGCAGTTAACAACGACTGATGAACATTCATCTCTTGAACAAGACTGTATGCCATGCTCTCACATTCTCTACTTGAAATTTGATGGTGAAAATTATTGATACAGACCTCAAACTTGCTGTGAAAAAACATCCCATTTTTTGTGGTAAGTCTTTTCCACAGCTTCTTTCTCCCTCARTAGAGGTTTAAGGCTCTCAGCAGCTGTCAGTGTAGTATCTACCGCTGGCAATGCAGTCTGAGTTTCAAGTCAGTATACTATCTAATGAAGCATCCCTTGTGAGAAATTCTAGAGGCAGAATTATGTCTGGCTACCTCTTGCCTCCAAGGTTATAGCTGGTATGTCCAGTTCATGTTGTCCTTCTGTCATGTCAGCCTTTGGATGCATTTTCAATTCTCTTGCCATTATGCACTGGGCGTAAAAGAGAGCAAGCCTGTACCCTTGCTAGTACACCAGGCTTTAACAATGCATATGCTTCTTTACTTGCCACTGACCTTCACTCACACAGTACCAGAGAGTCTCTGTCATGTGAAAGGGCAGAGGGGCAGGCAGGCTACCAGGCCTGCAATCCCAGTAGTCTGTGCAGTAGGAGAACACCACACTGAAAGCTGCCTGTATAGAATCCCATGAATCCACATAGAACAATGAGCTTGGCAAATTAGGCACTCTCTATATTGTTTATTGAGCTGGATCACTCTTTCACTCTTCCTTTTTAATTAGTTTTCTAGGTTAAGTACATGGTCACTATTTTGAGCCTAAGCAGGAAAGATCATCTTTCCCCTTTAGACTTGCCACACAAAAATATAACTGTTTATACAATGAGTCATGCTCAGAGCTTCTTTTGTTCTTGATAAGTCTCTGAAGTGCAAATTAGAGGCATGTGTATATAATTGACAATGAATTTTTAAGACCTTGATACACTTGGTGTCACCTGTGTCTGTGACAATAGCAAGGCAGTATCCTTTCCCTTGCCACACAGAGATTTTTTCTGACATACCTGTCTCTAATCATGGTTTACTTGTTTCAGTCACCTAAAGCCAGAAACATAATCCTGTCTGATTCCAAGACAAGACAAATAACTGCCATACATCATGTGGGCTCCCCTTTGTTATAAGTGCTCTGTGGTAAGTTCTAATTAGAACAGTGAAATTCTTAAGAAAGCAGGAATGAGGTGGTTCCCAGGAATGCAACTATCTACCTACTGCATGATCCTCTGAAAACTCCAGTGGCTAGGGATCTCCCAAACCTTCCTTCCTCCCTTCTGAAAGAGCTTGTCTTTAGCTTTTCTCCCTCACTAGTATTTACAGAATCAAAATTTTCATGATCTTTTAAGCTTTATGTAGAAGCTGATATGGAGCAGTTTCAGTGCTGTCTCATTCTGGCAACAAACAACACATTGCACATTTTGAATTTCCCCTTAAGTGGAATTTGCACTGATCAAGATTCTTAGCATGTCTGTGAGATAGAGGATTGCAATTCTAACCCTTTTTACAGTTAGAGAAATTATGGCACTTTGCAGTTCAGTTAACTTAGAAAATCATCAAAGAAAGTGATGTAGGGAGGCTTATATGTTTATATTGATGGAGGCAGATAGACACACTCTGGCATCRCTTTCAGTGTTGCCCATGATTTCTAGGTGTAGTTAATGTTCGAACTTGCATAATTTGTCTTTAACAATGCTTACCACCTAGGCATAAGATTTTTTGTAATTACCAGATTAGAACTGTCAGATCAGCTGAGCTGTAGTCAGARTGAGCTTGTCTGAATCTGCTGGGGGAGAAAAGTGCCCAGTGACACCTGGAATCTAGACTGCAGCTAGTGGTTATCACATGCTCCACCTGCAAGGGTTTCTGTATTTGCTTTCTCTCAAGGTGCCCAGTAGAAATTTGTATCAGTGTTCTCAGAGATGTTATCGGAAGATATTGCAATTCACATCATAGGTGTAACTTACTGAGAAACACAGCTGAAATAACATCAATGCTCTTCCATTTACGCTATGCTAGAACTGGTTATGTTTCACAAGGAATTCTGTAGTTGGTATTCTTAAATCTCCAAATTGAAAATGATGTTGCTATATTTCCTATAACATGTTGGCTTCATCCTTATTTAACATTGATAAGTTGCAACAGAGCGACCTGTTATTTTTCTGCACAATATAATCATGCTTCTAAGACTACCTAGTATAATGTCAGTCTCAGAATCACAGAATCAAAGAATCATAGAATGGCTTGGGTAAAAACCTTGTTCCAACCCTCCTGCCAGGGGCAAGGACATCTTCCACTAGACCAGGTTGCTCAGAGCCCTGTCCAATATGGCCTTGGAAACCTCCAGGGATGTGGCATCCACAACTTCTCTGAGAAGCCTGTTCCTAAGCCTCATCACCCTCATAGTAAAGAATTTTTTCCAATTATCTAATCTAAATCTATTCTCTTTCAATTTGAAAAAAAAATTTGTAACATTTTTTACATGAAAAAAAGCATCTCCTGTCACTAGATGCTCTTACAAACATTCTTGCCCTATCTTTCCTATATGGTTCCCATCAGGACCTGCAATTAGGTCACTCCAAAGCCTTCTCTTTTCCAGGTTGAACAAAYCCAGTTCCTTCAGCCTTTCCCCATAGGAGAGGTGCTCCATCCCTATGATCAAATTGGTGACCTCCTCTAGACTCTCTCCAACAGGTCCATGTCCTTTCTGTGCTGGGGTCACCAGAGCTGGATGCAGCACTGCAGGTTACAGAAGAACAGAGTAGAGGGACACATCTACCTTGCCTGACCTTTGATGCAGCCCAGGATGTGTCTGACTTTGTGGTCTGGAAATGCGCATTGTGAGCTCATGTCCTCTTGCCTTCCATCTCATTAAACTTTGAAAATGCTTACTTGAGAAGAAGAAACATTCAAACTCTGACATCTGTACCTAGAAGCAGAAACTATAGAATAGCAATATATCATTCTCCCACAGCTCTGCATCCCCATTGTTTTTCCCTTGAAGTTGAAATAGGTCTTCCTTTCAAAATCTTCTACTTTAGGACTGGAAAGAATCCATCAGTATAATGCTGATAGGCTATATTCTGTCTGTGTAACACATCAGGTCATCCATCAGCACATCCATTATTATGCCAGGTGCTTCAAAGCTTGGGAAGCCACTGGCTCTCAAACCCCATTGTATTGCAAGCCGCTCTKAATGCACAGAGACTGTCTTCACTATACAGATCAGTGGGAAATCGTTAAAGCAAAATGCTTCTACTAGGGCATGAATCTCAAAAGGTTTGGTTCAGGCAACACAAAAAAAGTTTTTCAATAACTTCTTTGTTATGAAAATCAGGTCAGAAATCTCATGAGAAWAGGTCTTCTCCTTATGAGAACCGCAGCATTGTCCCAGTTTTGGTCAGAGTGAAAATACCGGTAGAATGATCTTTTCTTAAAATAGTTCARTAAATCAATGACTGATTCCTATTAAAACCAGGGAGAGTAAGAAATCTGTGAAAACTCAAAATGCAAAACAGGGAAAGAAAATGTTTGAAAATGGATAACATCACCCTGGAGCTGACTTCACAAACCTGGAAAAATCCCCCACAGGCCTATCTTCAAGAAGGTTAGAACCATATGTTTCTGTGTATTTGCTCCTTATGTTTTCAGCTGAACCAGAAAAGAAAGAGAAAAAATAATAAAGCCCTCCAGCTCTGTTACAGCTTTCATCATTTCAGATCTTTCCCTTAATAATTCAAAGTAAACTAATTACCTAATTATGTTAACAGGTGTCAGTCATTCAAATATAAAGAGCTACTAGAAAGACCTGAACTAGGGAATTCTTTTCCTTAAGTGTCTGCACTTAAAATTTGAAGCATAATGGCATTAAAACAACTGATTGAGYTCTTTTAAAGACATTGCAGCTTAGATCCATACTGGAGGCATTCACCTGTGAGGCAATTAAGCTTTTACCTCCCATTACAATACTTTGGCAAGCTTCCTGATGAATCCTTTATGTGTGGCCCTTCATGTCTAAAAGCCTACAGTAAAGAGTTGTATTGTTTGAAAGGAGGATGAGGAGCTGCTTGTTAAAGAAGGGGGAGAACACTGGCCTTGCTGTGCKTGTAATTGTGTTGGTAATTATCCTGTGTCAGTTATCTTCCTTAAAAGTACTGTATTATGCCATGACAACAGCCAATAGAACTGTTGGGGTCATTGCTCATAGTGCCAAGTGATGATTATTAGATGTTCTAAAAAACACACAGTATCAAATTTTTAATAAAAGTTAAAGATTTTTTCTTTGTAGTATATTTTGTGAATTACAATTTTCTCCTGTCTTCCATGTCCTTATGCCCTTCCCCCACTCCTGAATAAATGCAAGTGTCTGCCTGTGCATGCTGTTCAGTTCCATAATTTCCTCAAAAGTCTTACAGGGTTGTGTCTCAGTAGTAAGCAGAAAGTCATTAAAGTGACAAAAAATGAGATCCAAAAATACAAATAAAGCTTATTCAGCAAGATAAAGGAGTCAAACATTTCATAAGTGTTAATACCAACGTGGGACCTTCCTTTATAGTCAAAATATTTCAGGGTTTGAAAGTTTTAGCTTTCAAGGAAAAGAAAATCAGGAAAATGCAGCATGTTTGCTTGTTTGTGACGCTCAGAGAAAAGCTAATTTTTCTGACAAAGGCAAACTCTAATCATGACAGTCAATATAAATATTGCTTAGGTGACCTGTAGTTAATTTTTCCAGTCTGGCACATCCAAGCACTGAGCCCATCTATTAATGTTCTCCTAGGGGAGTGCAGACACATGCCTATGTGTATGCGCATTGTTTCTGCTGCCTTGATTTCTTACYGCTGTATTTCATCCAGTGGCAAAAGCAATACGTGTTTTGGTGCTGAAAAACCTCTATCCAAACCTAGCTCATTTGTTTCCCAAGGATCTATTCCAGCATGACATTACAAGACACTAGAGAAGTAGGTTTGGTAAAGTCAGGGAGTGGGGAGGAGAGAGCTTGACTGCAATTTGGGAGACCTACTTCTTTRTGACTGCCTGCAAAAGAGTGCTGTGGAGAAGGCATGGTGCAGAAAGAGGAATTAAGCCACAATGTAGGCATGTGATCCAGAGTAGGGAAATGAATTCTGACAAATTCTCTTCTTTCAGTGTGTGTATGCTTAAAATTTCAGCGTGCATTTTTGTAAAAGTTCTAGACTTCCTAAAATGTTACTCTGCTTCTGTTCCTCTGAACGCATATATGATATATAATATATAATATATAGTACATGGAAGTGAAGTACTTAGGTTAAAATAATAATTAGAAAAATTAATGAGAACAGTTAAACACAAAGACAGCAACTCCCACCTTCAGTCTTTGAAAGTCTTGGTACTGCAAGGTGAAAAATTAAGCATTAGCCCACATTTACCCCCTTCAGTTCTTTCTCAGGCTCTATTGGCTGCTGCTGGTGACAACATAATGCCTGATGGGCCAGCAGTCTGAACTGAAATGGCCATGAGTATGATCTTACATTACTGTATCTTTGTGCTTGGTATTACTTTCTGCAGTGTATTTATGTTGAAGCAGTGAGCAATGATGATGTCATGGCTAGAAAAAACATGGACAGCAATGAACAGACTGAGACCTAAAATTATTCTTCCTTCTTCAAATCTTCAAYAAGAAATTTTACTTCAGTACAAAAGATACCCTCCTCTGCCCCCAGAATTTAAAGAAAAAGTTAAAAAACCACAAAATTCTTGTCAATGTGGAGGTGTCAGGCAGACATGGTTAATTCATTTTAGTAAAAGGATTCATTATGCCAAATACTTGGTGTGTATGGAAAGAGGTAGGTTACATAGAGTGGATGGATCTCTGAACAAAGAGCTAAGAGCAAACAGGTGCTGTTGGTGCTGTTTGAAGTTTTCTTCATGCGGACATCTGCAGACAAACTTCCCAAAAACTCCAGCCAAAGAACAGTTGTAACAGATAAGCCATTATTCTGTTGTCTCTCTATTTATTTTAAGGAAGATTGAAATGCATATCAACCAAGCAGTACTGCAATTGCAACTGTACTCTCTCCATTTGTTTTTGAAAACCAAAACAGTTTCTCTGCTAGGGAAAGCTTATTTAAGGTTAAAAAAACTATCAAAGGATATGGAGAAAGAAGGGCTTGGGGAACTATTCCCCTGCATTGCACAAACCACTTCACTCAGCAATGTGTTGAGGGGCTGCCCCATTTCCCCCACAKGCACAGGTGGGAGAGCACAGGTCTAAGAGTGGTTTAGCCTCTGGGAATTTAAGCCCACAGCTCAGGCTGAAAGGACTTGAAACACCACACCTCTGGTATTGTGGATCTGGAATGAAACAATGCAGAGGAAAGATGAAAATATTTCCTACACAAAGTGGCCCCTAGCCTGGTGCTAGAACAGCTCTTTYGGCACTGCAGGAACCAGGTCAATAGCATGCAGAATGATGACAAGGACAAAACCCAAAAAWTTAATAATCTTATTTTATAACAGACTGCAAGATGAAGAAGGTAGTAGCTGGACCCTGCAATGGCAACAGAAAATTTTATAACATAACAACTCATACAGGAAGTTATTATTTAGGTTAATATTTAATGTCCTGATTGCTACTTATCAACTCAATTTTCTCAAACCATTGAAAATATATATAATTCCTGTAAGTATCTTCACTCTCCACTTTGTCATCTCTATGCTCTGTATATTTACAGAGTAGCAACAGTAACAGTCCTGAATGTTTCCAATAAGTATGTTCTATGAACTACTTTTTTTGTCTTTGAAGGAAGACATAATCGTTTTTCTTAAACAATTTTAACCTTGAAAAAGAAGAAACAACTCTCTGCTTGGAAATGTAACAAAATAAACCAATTTTATTTTGTGTTTGTATACAGTATGATCCTATTAACTAACCAAGGATTGAATTGTTCCAAACATAATAATGCATGGAAAAAACTAGGTTTGGGACCTTGAAATACAACCAACTTTACCTGAGCAAAATAAATGCAGTTTTCTAGTAAGTGCTGCAGACACTGTGTGCCTTTCAACAGAACAAAACCAGAAATGCAGATTCAGACAAGGATGGCTTGTAGTATTTTATGGTGGGTGTCAGTTTTTCTACTATGGTGTGCAGATTAAACTGTGTTTCACTGTAAAATGCCACTATCTTGGCTGCCCTGGGAACCCAGCAATATTRTGAAAGCAATAAATAAGAACCAAAAATAAATCCTGCATAGGTAGTATGTCAAGAGAAGCAGAAGGTGGTGTGGTTTGGACTGGCTAAAATATGTCTTTATGTAAGGCTACAAAGTTCTTCGTCTCTGTAGTATTTTTTCTCCTCTGAAAATGAAGACAAAGAAGAAATAAATCTCTGAMAATTCTCTGTAAATGAAATGCTGAATATGTAATTCATGGCTGACCAAATCACTTTTAAAAAGCAATTTGGAAGTAAAAATTGAATTTTCCTGTAAAAAAAATGCCAATTTTACTTTCAGAATTGTATTTCTCAGAATAGGCATGCATCACTGAAATGATGCATGAAGTGACACTGAATAAGTGTCACTTAGAATCTTCATTAATGACAGAGAGAGAGAGGGGGATTGTGTGCACCCTTAGCAARTTTGCAGATGACACCATGCTGAGTGGTGCAGTGACACGCCTGAAGGRTGGGATGCCATCCAGAGGGACTTGGACATGTTCAAGAATTGGGCCAATGGGAGTAATGACCAGATACAAAGTCCTGCACTTGGCTTGAGGCAACCCCCAGTACCAATCCAGGCTGAGGGATGAACAGATGTAAAGAAGGACTTGGGGGTGCTGTGAGTGAGGGGCTGGACATGGCCCAGCCATGCACCCCTGTGGCCCAGAAAGCCAAATGTGTCCTGGGATGCATCAGAGGCAGCGTGGGCAGCAGGTGAGGGAGGGGATTCTGCCCCTCTGCCCAGCTCTGGTGAGACCCCACCTGCAGGGCTGCATCCAGCCCTGGGGTTCCCAGCACAAGAAGGACATGGACCTGGTGGAGTGAGTCCAGAAGAGGACACTTGGTTGATTAGGGGGACGAAGCACCTCTCCTATGAGGAAAAGCTTTGCAAAGTGGTTTTGCTCATCCTGGAAAAGAGAAGGCTTTGGGGTAACCTAATTGTATCCTTCCAGTACCTGAAGGGGACTTAGAGGAAAGATGGGGCAAGAGCTTCTAGTGACAGGATAATGGCTACAAAAAGAGTAGGTTTAGATTAGATAATTGGAAAAAAAATCTTTACTGTGAGGATGATGAGGCTCAGGAACAGGTTTCTCAGGGAAGCTGTGGATGCCCCATCCCTGGAGGTTTTTAAGGCCATGCTGAATAGGGCTCTGAGCAACCTGGTCTAGTGGAAGATGTCCCTGCCCATGGCAAGAGGGCTGGAGCTAGATGACCTTTAAGGTCCCCTTCCAATTCAAACTGTTCTACAATTCTATGATTGAAATGTCTGATTTATGAAAAATCTGTAATTTGTTGATGGACATAGATTATTGGAGGATCTTTAACTAGATATAACTGAAAACATTACTTCGGAAGAAAAGGTTGCCCCTGGGAGTAGAAAGACAATCATATTACTGTGCTCTCCAAAAAAACTTATAAAATTMTTTTGGAATCAGTGGTAAAATTCTCACTGACTTAATGAGTGAGGATGTAAATCACTAGATTACTTAAAGAGATACTTTTTTCATTATCTCTTGGGTAGTTAAAGATGCACTGCTGGAATCTGGTCAGCAGTTTTGCAGCCATCTCTTCTTTTCCTGGTATTTTTCCCCCTCTTGCCCCACCCTCACTTCCTACTCCCTTATCCTCCTCTTTTCTTTGCCCTCTTTCCTGCATCCCCTTCCCCGCCTTAAACCAGAGTGCCCTGACACCTTCCTTTCATCTCACAGATTTTGGGAACCTTATATTATGTTTATTTCCTGTGCTGCTATGAACTCCTCTTGCAAATATCCCTGCTTTCTGAAGGTTTATTTTTTGTGAACTGCAGCCCTGAAAGCTCAGACAATCATGTTATCCAAAAGAAAAMAGGCCCAGTATAAGATGGAGGCCTTGTTTGTGCAGTAACTCGTGTTAGAGCTACGTTATTATTAYGTGACAGAAATATGATCTAATGTAGGGAGGTCTGTAGTGGATACCAGCGGATCCAGCTGCCATTTTGACTGCCCTGCTGCTATGTGAGATGGCTGCTGGCAGTCACCTCACTTCCTTGCAGCTTAGTCCCATCTCCTGTAACAATAAGAATATTATTTCYATGCCCCTCTTTCTACCTTTCTGAGTTCTGTAGATGTAAAATGTTAAACKTGTGAAACAAAGCAGGTGTGTATTGAGAACAATACAACTTCTCTATAAACCACTGAAATAGATCAGTAACCATGACCTTCTTGTGCATTTAGACCAAAGTAGCTTGCAAAACAAAGAAACTCCTTATTATACAGATAGAGCTGAGACACAGATGCAAAATACCATTTCTCATTCCACACTAAATAGACAATAAAGCCAAGAATATAACCTGTATTTTCTAACTTCTRAACAAGTCCTTTTCATCAACAGTTCTTTAAGCTGCTTCTAATACGTGCCATATTTCTCTACCTTCCACTTGGTCTGCAACTCAGAGTCCCAGGTGGGTGGCAAATCATCCTAAAATTCTTTCATTAAGGAAATAAAGCTCCCAGCATCTTGTTTTCTCAATTCAGAAGAATAAAGAAATCTTTGCTGCACATTACAGACACACATTGTTCTTCTCAAATTGATCTTCTCTTAAAAAACCTCTGATTGCCACTATGCTGCATTTCACATGCAAATATATTGCATTCCTTTTTTACTTGTTCATAGTTTAATTGGAGAACAGCAGGTGATCAAAATCACAGTAGTAAGAAAGGTGTGTTTCTGTAGAACAGATGAGACTTCCATTTAAATCCTTACAGGGGTGCTTTTAGCTTTCTCTATTAAGCAGCCTTGCCACCTTCAAATCCCATAGCTATAAAACTGAAACAGAGTCTTACCTGTCTTGTAAGTTCCCTCAATCACACAGGCATATGTGAGAAATTTTAGGCCAGTTTGCTGTCTTGTTTCTTTGTACTTAGTCTGATTTTTTTTCCCTACCAAAGCCTTATCACAAGAAAGCATATGAACTTGAAGAGAAAAATCTGTTTTCCTTTTACTAGATAATTTCTTTAAAATTAATTATCAGMAATGGCACACAATTGTCATCCAGGTTTGAAGAAACAGATAAAAATGCAATATAAGAAGAACAATCAAGTAACCTACATAAATTGTGTAAGATATTAAGAATAGAAATGCTTTTTAAATTAAATATAACACCTATTTGTACTAGCTGGTTATGTTTCAGACATATCTTTATACCTATGTAATAGTTCTTTCTGAATAAYTGCCCATGATTTGTCTCTCTGGAGTCAAAATCTGTATTTTCTAAGTCTGAAAAAGCCCACAGATAGTGATATTATCTCTTTCTGGCAAATCATGAATGAGGCATAAAAAACAAGTAGGAAAGAATGAAGACGGAAAACATATAGAAGACAAATATGCAAAATATGCCATTTTCTTTGTTCTGCATTTTTTGTAAATTCTCACTTTGTTAGGATTTTTCACTCCGTTTTCTAAACATTTATCCACACATCTATCAAATTTGGACCTATCACATATTTTTCAACCTTTAAAATACATGTTAATACCAAAAATTCCTTTCAAACTGCCAGAGACTGTCAGGAAGCAGATGACCTAGTATTATTTGTTGCTAACAGACAGCATAATTTGGAAGATATGCATCATGTGATTGTTTTAATATGAGACTTAATCCAATACYTTTACAGGCATAAATCTGAATAAACACACATATCTTTCCTGCCTTGTAGGTCAGGTAATTTGTGTTCTCACTGAGGAGAAGAGGAATGACTATAAGCCACTGACACAGATATTTTTCCTTTTCCTAAAATGAGTAATCAGGGAAAGCTCCATCTTCAATGACTGTAAGTAAACCTTAGCCTGGAAYGAGGCTTCTGTTAATGTCAACATTGCCTAGAGTCTTTATTAGCAGGATTAAATCAATGTGGAGGATTTCCTCAAGTTATCTGTAGTGTTATGAAACTCCCAAATTTGCCCTAAACCAAGACAAATACACAACTACTTATACCTTAAGCATCTTTAGTGTTGCTTGTTTTACACAGTTGCTACTACTGATTACAGGCACAACTGTGTTTTGTTGTCTTAGCTTGAAATAGTAAGCAAGAGTGCAATAGTAATAGTAAGCAGTACTTTTTTTGGGAAAATCTTATACACTCCATTKCTCTGGAGTGTAGATTTAAGGAGATGGCATTCAGGGCACCTTTGGTTCATTACCTTTTGCTTATTAATATGTTCTGACTATGTAACACATGTTAACATTTGAACTTATACTACTTTTAAATCAKATTTGACTGAGAAACAGGTTTCAAGTACGTTATATTCCTGCAAGGTTCACAAAATACGCAATTTGAAAGAGGACAAAAAAGACAAACTAAAAATTCTTGTCTAATACAAATAGATTATCTATAAAGGAGAATAAGGCTAGAAGTCAGACTTCATAAACTGTGGATATCTGCTTTTGGGGCTATCTTGCCTATGGTTGGTTTGGAGGCTGGATGTGAATTCTTATCTGATGCATCTTTTAATATTTCTTTACAATGTCTGTTTTGTATTAATCTAGGTTCGTTCAGTGACATCTGGAATATAGTTAAGCAGCCAATGCATTTTATATTCAGTAAACGTTTTCTAACTCTATCTGTCTATGTCTGAAAAAGAAAAAATCAATCTCTTTTCTTTATTTATCTTTTTAAATATAATTTTTTCATATGAGAGCATATATTTCCCAAACATAAAACATTTCTATCTCAATATAAAGATTAGTAGTAGTAGTAGTAATAATAATAATAATAATAATAATAATAATAATAATAATAATAATAATAATAATAATAGTAATAGTAATAATAATAATAATGAAGAATCACAATCATGCATAGGTTTTGGGGATAATCTCCAGCTGAAAACATCACCTGGCTGACAGGAACCTCATGAAATTCACCAAGTGTGAAGTACTGCAACTGGGAAGGGGTAGTTTCACACATCAGTAGTGTGTTGGGTCAACTGTCTTGAAAGAAGCAGAGCAGAAAAGGACCTGTGGGTCCAGGTGGATGCCAAGCTGAACATGAGATTGAAGTGAGCAAGCTTTTTGCCATTTCATGCCAGAGTTAGGAGAAGTACTGTCAGCAGGTTGAGGAGGTGAGTGATCCTTCCCCATTATTCAGTGATGTTGAGGCCACACTTGGAGTACTGTGTGGAGGTCTGGGCTCTGCACTACAAGGGAAGAAATGTGGAAGATCTGGAGAGAGTTTGATTAAGGATGACAAAGACAGTGAAGAGACTGGTTCATCTCTTCTACAGGAAAAAGATGAGAGAGATGAGACTGATCATCCTGGAAAAGAGAAGACTTAGGGAATCTCATTATYGTGTGGGATATTTCAATGAAGGTGCAAAGAGGAAGAAGCCAGGCTCTTCAGTGTCACCCAGTGACAGGAACAGAGGCAGTGGACAGAAACTGACACACAGGACGTGCCATCTGAAGGTCAGTAAACACTTTATCTCTGTGAGGGTGTGAGTGTGACTGATCCCTGATGATAGTTGSCTGGAGAGGTCATAGAGTCTTCCTCCCTAGAGATTTCAAAAGTAGTCTGGCCATAGTGCAGGCCAAGAAGCTTTAGGTGGCYCTGCTTGAGCAGGATCAGGTATCTCCAGAGGTCCATGTCAGCTTCAACTGTTTTGTGATTTTCGTAGCAGCCATATTTCTGTATCATCAGCTTATTGATATGAAGAGTTTATGTGACTGCAGTATTTTTGSACCTTCAATSCATGGACTCCAGGTTTTCAAAGAGTCATGAGGAATGAGTAAAATGCTGAGTGTAAGGTCAGCTAGGGCAGGTTGCTTTGGGCTGTGTTCAGCTGAGTTTTGAGCATCTCTGAGGATGGAGACAACACAGCCCCACTATTCAACTTGTTCCAGTGTTTGGAAAGCATCACTGTAGATAGACATTTATTTTTTCTTAAACTTGAATGGAATTTATTGCCTTTGAGCTTGTGCTGACTCCCTTTTGACTTTTCAATCTCTACCACTGCAAATTCTTTGTCTCTTYGTTAATCCCCACACATAAAATATTTATACATATTGATAAGACTACCATGATTCTTTTCTTCTTCAGGCTGAACAAACTCAGAAAGATGGTCCAATCCCTTCATCAGTTGATTGTCCTCCACTGGATTGCATGTGCCATGTCTACATTTTACTGGGGATTCAGAATAAGACAATTCACATTACATAATTACTTCAGAAAATATCTTGATGTTATAGAATAAATCCTGGATGTTTTAAAGAGAAGATAATAGTTTAAGACTGCAGATGTATCAATAATAGRTACTACAACTCTCTGTCAGAAAAAAAGATTTCTGAAAAGCATATTGGCATTTCTATTCTTAGAGTAATAAATCTCCCAAAAATCCTTGAGGAAAGACATGGAGTAATAAGAATAGAATAGAAATCAAATAGCTTGTTTTAGAGGCTTCTCATTAATTTCTGAAACAATTGAAGAAAAATATTTCAGCCCTCATTAAATAATATTGATTAAATTTGTGTCTCTAKATATTTTCATAATTCACCTTAATTTCATATTTTAATAATACTAGGGATCAGAAAACAAGAAGGAACAGATGTTTTGGAGATTATGAATCAAAAGATTAGCCYAACCTGTAGTAACAAGGAGACAAAGCTAAATATCTTTCTGAACATTCATATAGTTAGGAAAACTGTTGCAGAGATATAGATCTTGATTCTGCTCATATATTTTCCTATTTAGTAGCACTTTCCTTCCAAATTCAGTTTTCCCCCATAGCTTTCCTTATAAATCTTCTGAATCAAAATATTAATTTAGGATTTCCCTGTTGCTTTGTTGTCTATTCACCTGAAGTTAAAACTGCAGTGAAAGGAGTTGAGGAAGAGCACAATCATGTTTTGAATATTTATGTGCTGTGAAATATTTCCTGTGTGGAATAAGAAACTTAAGTTTGATGTCATTTTTCCTGAGGAGGTATATCATGATAATAGCTTGAATTCTAGAAATGGAGCTACCCATAGTACTTGGAATTACAGATGTGGCATAGCATGCTCAGTTTAACACAGAGTTGAAATAGAAGTGTTATAGAGTGGTGGGAGCCAGCTTCACTCTGTATTCTTGGTACCTCCAGTGCTGTTAGCATTCCTGTCTAAAGAGATTTATTTCATTTACTTTAGTGAGTGTTGGACTGGACCATGAAGGAGGTAGTCAAAACTTTTAGATCACAACTGTTAGAAGGATGCTCATAAACAGTTCAGTCAGCATAATATAGTTGGATCCTACACCATGGAAAAAGGGTAGGAGCTTTCTGGAAAACTCAGTCATCTGCACTGTGTCACAGAGTCAGAGGGACTACTCACATTTCATCTCCTGGTGCAAATGCAGGTTGCTGTATGTGCAGACAGAGCACCTCCTTTTTCTTTCCTGTCCTGTATCCCAAATTGGAGAGAGCTCTTTCCTGACACTGAGACATGCTAGGGAATTTCTTTGGACATCAAAGCAAAGGTTTATTGAAATCTTACTCTTGCACTTCATTTTCTCTTTCTCTTCTACTGAAAGGGGTGACAAATAACAGGGCCCACTCTGGAGGTCACTGAGGAAATGATGCTGCGAATTCACTCCCTGGACAAAGGTAAGGCTTGCCTGTCACCACAAAGTTGTTAAGAGTATGAAAGCTATGTTCAGTGTGCTGGTAAGAGATGGGGACAAATGTTATTCACAGTGTTAGTCTTTCATGAAAAAAGGGTTTTCCTGTTCCTTCAGCTTTTACCTGGGTTCAAGGACATTTGTCTACCATACCTTGATTTTTTCCCTGCAGAAAAAGTAAAAGAGATCTTTCATTGTGATCAACCTTTCTTTTTTTCTTTACAGCTCTCAGTGAGGTATTATTATCTTGCAGGTGCAGAACTGGGGAGTGGAGGGCCCAGGTGACTTATTCCTGGCCACCTACTTGTTCAGGAAGGAATCAAACCCACATTTTTGTTTTGCTGCAGGGCTATGCCCCTTGTCAGACAGAGAATGGCTGCAATGCAGTAGCCTTTATGGACGTTCTTGGCCATGCCATATTTCCCTGATTCACTTGGCAGATAGGCTCTGAAAGGTTTATTTAATAACCAGACTTAATATTTTAAACAAAATTCAGAAACTATGAAGTAACTCAGTGTAGGCCAGAGGAACATAAGAATATATTTTCTTTTGTTGCTTTCTTCTTCCTACTGAGTTCTTCCATCACCTGGTTGCATCTCCCATACATTCCTATTCACTATATACATGGTCTACACTAAATCAAAAATGTCAGCTATGCTTGCAAAGTCATGTTGAAGTGGAGGCCTGGAGACCAGGTTAAGCAGCCCAAGCCTTGGTGAATATTATGCTCCCCCTGTAACATTCCCTTAATTTATCTTCCCTGATTTCTTGCACATTCCTTTTTTACACTGCTTCTCAATTCCTTGGCAGTCTAAATAATTTACAGTAGAAAATGGAACTGTGAATGGAAACAAATCTTCAAATTAGGCCTAATCCTCTCAACTCTTAATAGCTGGTGAAGGCCTGCCTCTCACATGCCTACACAGAGAATGGGCTGACAGGAACAGGAGGTGTGTACCTTTGCTTTCTTTGTTTTGTGTGTGGTTTCTCTAATAAGCAGATTTACCAAATGCATTTTTGGATTGACATATGTAAAGCTGAAATTTTGTAGAAAGGGTTGGCCCTCTTTATTTCATTTGCATATATTTACCCTTGGAACAGAAGTMATTTATATGAATTTCTAGGAGGACTGTAAAGGTTATCCAAAGACCATCTTTCAAAGGGAACTCTCATAAGATATGTATGCAAAACATGCCTATGCTGTCACAAGCAGGTAATTTCACATGCAAAAATATGCTGTTATAGATGATGAAAAACAAGCTGTCATTCAGGCAAGTCATGGTTTACTTGCGCAGTTAATACTGCAGATTCAGCTAGGAAGAGACACCTGCAGGAGACCATCTAAGTCATCAAGTCCATTTGTCATAAGTGCAGTTATTACAAGTATAGTCCAAATGGCTTCATAAAACACCTCTTTGGKGCACTCAGCATGCTACAGAACTGGTAATCTCTAGGTTAAATATCAAATGACATAAAAGACTGCAATGGGCCACATGAGAAGGAGAAGGTGAGATCAAAGATACTATCAGTGTCCTAGATTCTTCCACTGTAGTTCTGCGAATGGCCATATGGTGCTAGAGAACCCACTTTCCGTGGGAAGGCTTTCAGATTTCTTTTCTTGGAGTTTCAAAACTGGACTAGACAAGACCCAGGTCTGTTTGGTCTGGCTAGCCCTGCTGTGAGCCACAGTTGGACTAAATGACCTCGGGAGGTCTCTTCCAACCTAAATTGCTTTTATTATGATACACTTGTTTTACTATTCTCAGCTTCAGAACTTCTGTATGAATTGAAGTAGTAACATGATTTTCCATTAATTTTCTGTGGGCCAAGAATTATTTCAACTGTTGATATCCTTCCTTAGTTTGGGATATCCTTTGTCTCTGATTTTTGAGCCTTTCTCTAAGGCACACAGTAGGGAGTGAGATAAATGAGCAGAGAACAAGACTAAATGTTAGTGTTTTCATCAGCTCATGAAAAAAGGCATTTTTGACTCACCATGTATTAAATTAAACACATCAGCCTGGTTCTGTTGTAACACAAGAAAAATGCACAAACGACAATCCTGAGGGTAGAATGACTTCTCTATACCTTATGTAGTACAACACTGTAATGTTGTACATTGCTGAAGCTTGGACAAACAACTTCAGAATTTTAAACTTGACATCTGTGCTCTTTGCTTGAAGGAAAATGTGCTCGCATTAGATGGAAAATGTGCTTGTGGGGCACCCTGAAATCAATTTCCACTTTTCATTGAAATAGCGGCAAAATTTAGAATTTAAAATTGTTTGAATTTAGTAGAGCTGGATTAGGAACTCAGCTGTGGAACTTCTTAGGGAGATGTTCATGTCCTTATGTAAGCCTAGAAGAGATCTGGTCAACTGAGCCCAGCATAGGGCTCTAAGAATGATCCAATCCATCATAAGAGTGGACAGGTCTTCTCCCTCAGCGAACATTTGTGCTGATAGTGTAATTTCAACTGAGTTCAGCAGAAAAGGAAGCACCCACATCTAGTTGATTTAATTTTTTAGGGCATAATTAATTAAAGTAGTATCTGTGATCTGTTAATTAAAAGAATGAAATCTGAAATTAGATTTTTGGTAAAACAGAAAATGTGGACTTGGCAAAAGTTTTGAAACTCACATAAGGCTTCTGATAAATTCACATTGGATATGCAGTTATTTGGGGGGTGGGGTAGAGGTTAAAAGAGGGTCTTTTATCTCCCCCACAAAACCATCTGTGAGCCTTTTTTTATCTGACAGCAGTAGAAGAGGAGGAGATGTGTAGGAAAAATTAAATGTTCACATTGTTCAGCAACAAGAAAGGCATGTGTCTTAGAAGCTCTCTAATCCAAGCTTCTGCCTTCCTAAAAGCCCTATAAGCCATATTTAGGTTATGTCCCCCGAAGTAGCCTTAAGGAACTTTTCTAGCAGAGATTTCAGCGTGTCCAATTACAGTCTGAGAGCCTGATCCAAATATCACTGAAGTCAGGATCTCCACATTCCATCTCAGTGACTGTAAATAACGGGATGGAGGTCTACTGTGCAAATGCCATAAAAATATTCTCCCCTTTAAGGCACATGTAACTAATAAAAAAAAATCTGATATGTAAACAAACATTAGCAGAAGAAGATTATGTTGCAACATATAACACTATTCAGCATGCTAAATCCTGTATTTATTCAGAGAATTTGTCACATCACCTAGTTTATAGATTTGTTTAGAAGTCCTTAGACATCTATATGTTGTGTGTATCCAGCTATTCAGAATCCTGGGATTGGTGATTTTTCAAAGTAAAACCCCATGAAAAGTTAAATCTGTGTCATATGATGTGGTAGTAGATGAACTAAAATTATACATGCATACATATATGCAAATATTGTCTATAGCAGTAATATATAAATACATGCATGTAAGAAAATGAAAGGGGAAAAAAGTGGGAACAATGTTCAGTATTGGTAGCTACTTAATAGGAATGTCTCTAAAAGAATTATACCACTTAGTCTTAGAATATTTTTACAATTTAATTATATATCTCTACCAGAACGACACTAAAGAAAAAACATTTTGAATGTTTTTTTTCTTAATGCTTCTATGTATTTGAAAATATCCTGTTGACTTCATTTGCCCAAGCAGTTGTTTCTCAAAACCAGTCAAGAGGGCTTTGACCCAGCTTCCAAATAACTCATCACTTGAAAAGTAAAAGATGCCAAAAAGAAAATAATGTCTGAATTCAACACAAACATGCATAAACACAGACACGCAATATACTTATTTAACACAGCAGGTATTCTCACTAGTGTCATATATAAGACTAACAGATACATTCCTACTGTGTTTGTGTATGAGTGCAACACAACAAACACACTATAAGAACAATGCGTCTAAAAACTGGAAATATTTTTACATGTTGTTCCTGTAGAAACCACAACATTTTCACGAGTATCTCAGAAATCATGTCTATTTAAATTAAGAAGCACGTTGAGAAAACTGATGAGGACATGGGATTTGAAGAACAATTTCAACAGCCTTTCAAAATTTCAACAATTTATTTCATGTTTTAAGGAAATAAAAATTTCCATCATATGCTGAARATAAACAGATGTGAAAAAAAGTCAGGGTTTTGTCATTATATTTAAATTTGATAACAAAAGACCTATGAACTGGAAATTATTGATACTAATAAGTAGTAGATGGATCCTTGTTAATTTACAGGTTTGGGCTTTTCTTKGTAGGAGCAAGATTGATCAGGTATTTCCAGTCTGAGATGTGGGTCAGAACACAGTAATGATGAAACTTTCTTTTAAGTTTTATAGACTGGAAATGTTCTCAATATATAAAATAAAAATATTTTTCTCTAATCACAATTTTAAATTGATTTCCATAAATTTAATTTTATTATTAAGAAAAAATATTATCTATAGTTAAAGTAGATGAAAGCTGCTTAGCRTTATCCAATTCCTGATTTAAATCTTTGTGTTTTTCACCTACTGTTTGAAGAGTCTCTCTAGTTAAAATTTGTTCTTTTGGTCTGAAAATATGAGGCATATGACACAAAGCTCTAGTTTATCAGCTATCATGGTTTCTAGTGCCTTAATAATCTGCAAATATTGTGTAGTGACAATTCTCATGAAGAGATGGATTCCAGAGTCTCCAGAGCTGCATGACATCACGTTCTGGGGGAAGAGCAGTCCAAAGGGCTGGCAGACCAAAGTTTGTCTCTGTTACCTGCACCCTGGGCACCAGAAGCACCAGGAATATGCCTCAGCCACACATTCAGATGTGCCCAGAGACCTGCAGGCTTTTGGCTACATCAATACCAGCAAACAGACAAGTCCAAGGCCTCTTTATTTCTGTTGYTGCCTGTCAGGGAAACCTTATGGCTGAATTGTCTGTCCCATGGCAGGAGGCCYCACCATGACTGCCAATCAATAGAACCTTGCACAGACTCTCTCATCAGCTGTGCCTGGTCTTCACCAGAGGATAGACAAAAAGAGAAGAAAAGAACATGTCAGGATTTGGCTACATTATTCAGATCTAATTTACCAGGTATAGGCAAAGCCTTTTTTAAACAATTTCTTTCCTGAGCTTTCCACTGAGATCAAGGACATTGCCACACTAGAAGTCCAGGCAAATGTGGGACAGGATGTGACTAGTRATGTCTCTTGGGTGCCACCTGACTCTGTTGCACTGAGAAACTAATTAATTTGCTTTATGGGACACAGATATGAGGGTCTGACAACACCTATGACTCTGCTTCTGATGGAAATGCTTCCAAAGATAATAAGAACATAAATGTGTCACCTCAATTTATGCAGACATTGTGCATCTTTGCAGGTATCCAGGGAGAAGGGAGGCTAGGTCCATAGTCCAGCTACATTCCTTGGCAAGTCTCCCTTCAACTTGTTAAGGTTTGAGTCATATTCAAGGGTGTGGACTAGAGATATATATTGTTGTYCTGGTTCCAGCTAGGACAGGGTTAATTTTTTGCAGCAACTGGGAGGGGGCATGGCTAGGACCCAAGGTTGTTCTRTAGTATTGCTGGGACTGGGGGCAGAGACTCTCTCCCAGGGATAAGGGACTTCTTTCGGATGTGAAAACCTGGTGGAGGGAGGTGTCCAGTATTTTATATTATTGGGGATGTTTGTCCATGTGGAMATTTTATTTTCTTACACCTTTYMTTATTAGWATTGTTGCTGTTACTGTTAATTTTATCTCATTGCTGTTCCAAGTAAACTGTTCTTATCTCAACCCMTGATATTTGCCTTCGTGTCTGCAGTTGGAGGGGACATGGGGAGCAGTGGGGGCACTGAACTGGGGACTGAATTCCTAAACCATGACAATGGTCTAGACAGGAAAACTGTGCTCACCTGTGGAATAGTGGAGATCTTCACACTGCCCACTGAGATGAGCCCGTGGTTTGTGCTAAACCCCTACAATACTTTTGGGCATCATTGCCAGTTTTTCCTTGCTCAAAACAGTGTTAGGGATCACATTAACATTAAACAGGATGGGAACCAGGGACCTTGTGCTCAATCCTGGACTTGTAGACTTTGTTATTACAGACAGTTGAAGTGGGTACCACCAGGAGTAGAAAGAGAAGAAGCTTTTTGCAGGGGAATGTGTTCTCCCTTTAATTCCAATGATTCCTGGTTATTTTTATGTACAGTAGTTAGTTTTCAGACTGATGAGAAGAAGTCTCATTTGTGCAGATGGGAAATGCTTATTATGCTAATAGTGTTCTGCATTGTTAACAGAGATTATTAGACAGAGATGTTAGAAATGCCTCTAGTGGAATTAAGTAGGTGACAAGGTAAAACGAAGAGATAAATGACAACAGTGATTAGGAAATGGATTGTGCTGAATACATCAGTGAAAATGAAGAAGGGAAAGGGACTACTTATAAAACAAATTGTTTAATCAGTGAGGTAGCCATGAAAAACATACAAAAAGATAGTTTATCTAGATGATACCAAACTCTGCTTGTGAGGTTACATGTGATGTTTAATCTGGAGAAACCTGAGAGAGGTGTCAAAATGATCAGCAAGGAGGAAAAAGAGAACACCTGAAAGTAAGGAAGCCATAGACAGGCTTGTGTTTTATAATTAATAAATTCTGTCAAATATATGTATGGACAATATTGTGTATGGACAACTACATATTTAACATGAAATTTAGTGCAATGTGCTATTCATCTTCTCTGAATTTGTAATACATCAAGAAAATAAAACTTTAGAGGTAGTCCTACAGGCTGTCTGGTCACACCAGTCTCTCCTACTGGCTTAAGAAYTGCTGCTCTTTGGCATGTTGCTTCTATACCTACTTCCATTGTTCCAGCTGAAGATGGGATTTATGACTCAAGTCTGAAAAATAGGCTTTTATCTTTGTTTCTGAAGTAACACATGTCAATAACCTGACTGTGCTGTAAACTTTCACTAAATGCTTGATGAAAATCAACACTTATTTATAAAGTGCTATTGCAGCACTGCAGTTTGATATGACAGAACCAGTCATGGTAAATAAATGATTTGAAGAATATGGCTTTTTCCTTGTTTATGGATCAGCAGTGAATCAATCCTGCCAATGTATTGATTATTCTTAATTATTCAGTATGGGTAAAAGCTTTCCTTGTTGTGTCAATTACCATCACACAGCATGTTCAAACATTGATCATTTCGGCTGTTCACACTTGCAGTATGTGACAGATCGCTAAAGTTTCTGGAGCCGTTTTGACTCCCTCATCATATGCCTGAAACTTCTATGAGAGGCAGAAGAGTGAAGAACAGCAAATAGTTACAATCATTAGCTGAGAACAATTGTTCTTGCTTCCATACAAACTTTCCTGCTTTTGTACCTGGTAGGCAATATAAGGATTGCTTTTTTCWCCCCTTGTATTGAGTATCAGTTAAACAGAGAATTCGGTTGTGACAAATGCTGCTTCTTTCAGATTAATTGTGAATAAGATCTGTGGCTTCCTAGCAGAAATAATCATTAATACAAATATTTACTGACCAGAAAACTTGTGTTGACTAACATCAAAATAGGTTCCTAAATTTTGTTTGGAATGGGTAGCTGTTTTTGATTTCTAGAATGACTGCAGCACCTCATCATGCACCATCCAGCTTTCCTTTCTCTTGTTCTGATCATGTTGATGGAGGGCCTCTGGTCTACCTAGCCAAAATGGGGCACCCCTAAATGCATGAGTTGCAGTTGGTGTGCACACTCTTGTTGTAATATCTGAGTGCCTCACAAACTTCAAATTCTCTGAGAGGAGCAAGTAAATTATTGTCTTTCACAGACAGTAAACTAGAGCTAAGAAAGGCTCCATAACTTGTCTAATGTCACATGGGAAAACTGCAGTTGAACAAAACAAATTTTCTGGATTGTGGACCCTAAGCATCCAGGACTTAAACATCCTTTCAGATTGATTATGCAGAAGATGCTTGAGCTGTGAAGCACAACAGTAAAGGTCATCTTCCATGAAGAAATGCCTGGATACAGAATATGTGCTCAGCTCTTTTTGGTGCTTGATAGGAGGGGAAGAGGAGAAGGAAAGGCTGTTTCATTCCTACTGAAATGTGGCTCAGAACAGATTGTGAATGGATTTTTCATGATGGTGAAGATGTGAATTGGTGTAAGAAAGGAGGAATCACCTGTGTCCTGTTATGAGAAGTTATTTATTCCTGAAGATTAGGCAAGGAAAGTTCATTGGGTGTCCCAGCAGGAAGGGATGGGCTCTCTCTCTGATGGGAAGACAGTAGGAGATATTTCTTTCAGAGTGTGAAGCTCCTATTTTAACCACCATCAGTTTTTAKGAGACTTCTTAGTGATGATGGACTGTTTCTTGTTGTAAGAAGTAAAAACATTTAACATGAGGGCCTACACTGCCTAGACATGAGCAGCTATTCTTTTGTGTCTCCCTAAATAAAGATTGGAGCAAGATTTTACTTTGGGCCACAGCAATGAGGAGGAGCAAAGTTACACTGTGGAGAATATTTCTGTACCAGAAGTGTCTTCAGGAATCCAATTTGCATCTGATGATGCACATTTTTTGCAATACAATCATTTAATGTCTTGTTTTACCAACAGCTGAAACAGCATTACGAGACAACTTCTAACTTGAGAATAGGCACAGACACAATGTCCTCTTTCTGCTATTCCAGCTGTTCCCACACTGCCACAAAAGCATTGTCACAGGCTAAACCTCCAACTGTGACTCTGACCTCTGTCCTTCCTGGACAGTCAAGGCATCAGTCAATACTTGAGACCCCTGCAAACAATGGGCTTTGGTGACAGTACCCTAAAGCCTCTAACACTTCAAAAATCTTGTCACTGGGAAAAAAAGAAGGCATCCCTGGGTGAATTGCTGCACAATACGAGTCTCAAATATAACCACTTAGCCTATTTCTTCTGTAAATAAGGTGACTGAGAGGTTGGTAAACTGCTGTCTCAGTCATTTCACTTTCTTGACTCTCTCCCTGGCTTCAGATTTATGTACAGCACAGACAGAAAATCTTTTGGGGAAATTCAGATTTTGCWAAGATTTTGGGATTTTTATCAGAGAAAACTAGCATAACATCTTGGGATTAAGAAATCTGAATTGGAGCTAGAACGTTTGATTCTGGACAAGTTTTACTTTTGTTTCTGTTCAATTGACCTGCCAAGTCACCTGCTCAAAGTTTTGTTTTGGACCTTGAGATCTGGAGATTCATGGTAGAAAATAGAACATGACAAATACAGGATAGTGCAGTAACTAGTCCAGGTAATGCCAATTCTTAAATGGAGCAAAAAGGTAACATGATGATTCAGTTCAACAAAATGAAGTTAAAAATTGCTGTAAAGTAATATTTTTGTAGTGTATTTTTAATTTTTAAAGTTATGCCTTTTCCATTCTCTTAAAAAGCAGTTTTCATAATTTGCAACCATCACAGGAAGATAAATGCTCCACGGGAGAAAAATTACCATTTCCATTTGTCAGTTGCAGACCTGGCAACAATTCTKTGTACTTTTTGACTTTTCAGGATTAATTTATTGCATTTAAAAATGAAACAGTCAGCCTGATTAAACTCTACTTAATAGAATAAACCAGCATGCATAGAAAACATCTGAAATTATTTATCTGAATTTTTGTATTTTTTAATAGGTCTTGACATTGGCTGACAAAGAGTAGATGTATTGTGTTTACTTGGTTAGCCAAGTGCTTACTTTCCCACTAGATAAATAGTAGATGACACTGGTTCTCCAGAGCAACTGGCAAACTAGAGGGCTGAGTTGTCCTGAGAGGGGGACCACAGGATCCCAAATGAAATTACAAACCTAATTACATGCTCTTCTCCCTATGTTCAATCAATATAAGCATGGAATATATATTGGCACTTGGAAGTATTCTATTCTGCTGGTGACTTTTTCAGTGCCTCCAGAAAAGCTCAAAGTAACCACACTCCTGATCCAGCTGTCTCAGAGCCTTCACATAGATGAACAATTCCAGATTGCCATCTGCCTAAAATTGAATATAGAGCTGCTATTCTGTTCTAGTAAAACTCTGCAGACATATTTCTGTATTTTCACTCTCCTTTGGGATGATCACAGAGCTTGTAATGTTTTTTGGTGGAGAACAGAAGGGGAAAAAAATGAGGAATGAGGTAAGGGATTTTTTGTTCAAATCCCTGTTCTGAAAAGCACATTGTGACTGAAAAAACATTGCTTTGGGAATTAGTGAAAGGTAATTCATGAGCCAGCATGAACATGTTGCTTTCCTGCTTCATTCTATGCCAGCTCCCTAGGACTTCAAGTTTGAATCAAAGTTTCTGCCTTCTGTTAAAATTTTCTGTGAGCTGTTTTTCTCTTCCTGAAGGTTTACATCTCCTCCATGGTAATCAGAGAATTTGGTAGGTACTTTCCACCAGAGAAGCTGCTCCTGCCTAAGAACAAGCTGGTGAACAATTACTTGTCCCCAAATACTAGTTCCTGTTCCTTAAAAGAGCCCTGCTGAGACTTCCACAATAAAATAATTTTGTAGGGTACAGAGTATGACTTCACTGAAAGAAACTTACACATGCAGAACTCTTCAAAAAAGTTTAAAAAATAATTGAAAGACTGTGCATACATCCTTAGTTTAGTGTTTGGAAAGATTTATTGCTGGTTTCAGTGTGTATATTTAAAGTCAGACTGGTATGTGTGTTTAAAGTAATAAGGTAGACATCAGAAAGTTAACAATTTAATAACAGGTTGCCTAAGAGCGCCAGGGCTTTTACTGTGATCTGAAGGCAATTGACAGCTATTATTCTTCACTTAGGAGCAACAGCCCACCCCAGTAGCAATGAACAGACAAATCACAAAGTATCATGTTCCTTCTTGATTGAACAACTTCAGGGGCCCATGGTTAACTGCATGGCCTCTTGTTCAGCTGCAAGAGTGTCTTTTTATTTGTTTGAGGAAGTGCCCAATTGAATATGGAGGTGAAAGACAGGCCATTTCTCTTCTCTTTTTTCTTGTTTCCCTTTTCCCCCTCAGCCTCAGAAAGGTCAGGAGCCTGCTTCATCTGTCATGCTTAATCAGCTGATGAAAACACTGCTGATGCATGAGGTTGTGGCTCCTCTATTTTAAGCATAAATCTTAATGGAAGAATCATTCTGTAACGTGTTACTTCCTGAAATGTGGAGCTGCTCTTTTAGGAGTCTGCTGCAGGCTTTTGGTAGCATGGGTGTACAGTGTGTCTGTAGCTCTCCCAGGGCACCAYGCTTTTGTTGGGTGATATATGTGACAGCTTCCAATTGCATATGATAAGGCATGTTGCCTCAGACTCCAGCAAAAGGTTCTAACAAAAGGACTAGACATCCCAACTGGAATGTGAAAMAAGTCATCATGACTACAGTTAACAGGATGCTGCTGACCGAGGAACAAAGACAGGAGCACATTTCAATTGCCAAAATGAAMCTGGTTGTTCCCTTCCAACCCATTGTACTTCTAATTTGAAGTGTTTGTGGAGCAGTTGAAAAATGCTGTGTGTCTAGTTAAGGTTGGCAAGACATGTGCAATCATTGATCTAGAGAGGGAGATAGAATTAAGCAATATTGGCACGAGTGGTCCTTTGTCCTGGCTGGTGGGTCTGGCTCAACATGCTGAGGGACAGATATTGTATCACACCTTGTCAGAAGGGCACATGTCTTTAAAAGCCCTTCTGAAATCATTGTGGTAAAAAAAGTCTTTTCACTAAAAACTATTTTTCTATCTACCTGACATGTCCTAGTTTTTAGTCTTTAGATATGACATATTTTGTAAGTGCATATATTCCTGGATGGCCCAAGAATTTTTCCTCAGGAAGAAAATCCTGCAAAGAAAAAGCTGCAGCATGACAAGATSCAGTGCCTTTTCTACTGTCATTAGAAGACACCCAGAAAGCAAAACAGGTATGAGTTGCAACATAAAAATATGAAGTTCATGATAGTCATAGATACTGCATTTTGTCACAGGATGAAGAAAAAGAATACCCAGCCTCACACAAGAATGAAAGTAGTCTACGGGAGTTCTCCTTTTTAATGAGCTTAATGTCCCAGAAACACATGGTTGAAAAAAAAAGAAAGAAGTCAATACATAGGGACTTTGTGTGGGCTCAGAAATTGAGAGGCCTTGACGTGGTCTGCATCAGTTATTCTAACAGGAAAATGTTTGCTACAGAACTAGCTGGATTTCATAAAATTTTTCTCCCCTAGGTTGATGTGCAATTAAATGGTTCATCATTGTATTCATGTGTGAATCAAACGTTTGAAGTCCAGTACTAAGAAAGAAAGGACTACAACAAAGAACCTTCAYATCTAACCTCTACCCTGGTATTTCTCAGTATGTCACATTAAAAAAGAAAATGCAAGTGAATGTGCAGGCAAGAGATGTTTTAGATGCACGCAGCATTCATCAGCTCTCCCCTGGCATTCAGAGAATTCAAGGTCTTTGTGCTTGCTGGAATACTGCCAATACTTTCCTGTTTTCTTGACCCTGGAAATGCTACCTTGAGCAGAACATACATGATGCACCTTCAGAGAAGCTGCAGAGCATTTAAATATACAACCACTGCAGATGGGCATATGTAGAGGCTACCATTATGGCTCTAATGCAGCTTTTCCAAACAYACAATCTACAACTTCAAGGAGTCATGATGGCAGTTCTCGGTTCTTGAGCTAAGCCAGAAGCTCTGTTTGCAACTACATGTAAAGTTGCAGCTGGAAAGAACTTGGGAACCAGCATCCTAGTGACAAAATGCAGTTCTGCATGTTACAGCAATGTCCCAAGATTGAGTGCGCATGTGCTCATGTGCATGATTCATGTTGCTTGTTCTCCACCTACTGGTGGCATTTTTAAGGCTTAAAAGCCCTAATGCCCCTCCTATAAGTGCTGTGGAGGTTACCATTACTTAACCCCATAAAAATGTGCAATCAGCTAATTGGAAAATTCTAGTTAAGCCTGTGCTCATGGTGCAGACATCCATTTATGAAAGGCACTTGTCTTTATGACCAGCCTGCTTGCCACTGGAGAGCAGCAATGGGTTTGGACAAGATTTCCTTTCCCAGCCAGTGGAGCATGATGGCCCTGGATGACTGTGTTGATGGCTGGCTTGTTGAAGGCCAATTTTCTAATGCAGGCACCCATGGTTCCTTAGYTTCAGCTGCCTATTCATTCATGTTCTCCATTCTCAATAATCACCATTTCAGAAACAAAATGAACAGGAGTGAACATAGTTATCATTAGGAAAAACGATGACAATTAAATATAATTAATAAACACTCCTATTACAGGGCATATGCATGCTGTGTGTCTAAACTGGACTGAGTCTAAAAATTAGTACACCTCATTACCCAAATAATTTGGAATTACACAGCACAACTTCCAGTATTAATACAACCTAAAGAAACCCTCAATTTTTTCTCATGTATATCTGTTTCCAGAAAACTATGTGTTTTTTAGTCAAAGAATATTAGAATGAACATTGCTAATCACATCAGTCCAGATGGTTGGCTCTCTTCTTGCCAAGTGGAAGTATTGTAACCTACTTAATGTGCAATTTACATAAGCTCCATGTTAATAAAGATCCATGAGCTTGTGGACTTTTTCTCTACTCTTTTCTGTGTCAGGGGTTCAGCCCACAGAGGCAGAGCATAGTGCTCATGACTGCTACTGGTGCTGGCTGCTGAAGCCAGAGCTGCTCAGTACAGTGCTCCCAACCTTTTGTCCCTGTCTCCTCACAGCAGTATGGGATCCTATAATTGATCATTATCCACTTTTGAAGTTAAAAGTACAGTTAGGACCATATATGCCAAACCCACAAATTCTGTGGTAAAGGCTGGAGTGAAACATATCTCAAAATAAAATTATCCTGTTCCTGTGTGCGTTCAGCCTGCATTCTTGCACCAGCTGGAATGTATTAGTACTGTTTTGTGTTTATGGTCTTTTCAACTAAACCTTACACAATTTAATTTTCTCTGGAAATTTACTAACTTTGAGACTACTGTGCACCCTGTTCTTCAGTCCAACCAGCATTTTTTGTGTGGCAGGTCGCACTATGCTGGCAATTACAAGATATTTTTCTGACGGGTAGAATTATGTGCTTATAAATTCCTGTTGGTTTCTCTGTGACCCATATGAGAAAAGTTTTTGTTGCTGAGAGCACATCTCCAGTAGGCTTGGCAGGTCATACACTTTTCTGTTATCCAACTGTAATGTGGTAAGAAATCATAAAACCAAAGATCATCTAACATTAAATCRTTAAATCATGGTCTTGGCTGTCCATTACCCCCCTTTTTCTGGATCAGTAAATACCTATGGAAGGCAGAGACTAGTTTTTCAAGTCACTCTAAGAGTACTTGTGCTCTAAGTACTTTAAAAAGCTTGTTGAGTATACAAGTGAGACAGACACCAGCTGAAGAKTGGAAACAGGCAAAATTGTTTCCAAGGCCATATAGGAGTTTAAAGGCAGAATTGCACAGATCATTCTGCTAGGCTGTTCTA
This sequence comes from Cardinalis cardinalis, assembly GCA_014549065.1. Taxonomy (NCBI): domain Eukaryota; kingdom Metazoa; phylum Chordata; class Aves; order Passeriformes; family Cardinalidae; genus Cardinalis; species Cardinalis cardinalis. The sequence continues at coordinate 454,029 of JACDOX010000025.1, forward strand.
CCTATATTAACAGTAAAATCTGACCAAAATCTGGAAAGGAGACTACCTGGGTCTGAATATTTTGTATTTTGGTATGCTGTTGGACTATAAAGGCTTGTTCTGTTAAAAGCAGAATCTGATTAATTATTCATTTCATGTTTATTACTTTGATATTTAATTTGATGATTACATTTCAAAATGTATTAAAGACTGTTGGGAGTATTCCCATTGGTATGGGTATAATGTTGGAGGGTGCACATCTAAGTCTCTTCTATGCAATACAGCACAATAAGATGCTGAAGGCTTAATGTTTTTTGGTTTTGAGTTCAGTCTTCTTTGATGCCGCTGGAAAAAAGGTTGGAGCTAATGAGATTAAAGATCAGATGTACCAGGATGGGTTTGGCTCAGTCAAAGATTTCTCCTACCAAAAAGCTGACTACGAAACAAAATACATTCTGGAGAAACATCACACAGCCCAAAGTTGTCTGAATCTGCTGTTCTTAATGTGTTTCCTTACCATTTCAGAGAAGCACAACATATTGGATCCATGAAACTTCAGATGTCTTTGTGATGTCTTATTCCTCTGCCTTTCACTAACAGGTCATCAATTTCCCTGGGAGTAWGAGCATGCAAGCCTATGTTTTATGTGACCAAAGCAGAAGTATGCTCCTCTCTTCTCCACACAGGGACCGTTTTAAGGAAAGTCTCCACCCCCAAGATGGTGCAGCCTATTCGCTGCTGATGTCCTGGCTCTTCAAAAACAACCAAAGACATCTGTGAGAGAAGGAGATTATTCACTCCAAAAATGCACTTGTATTAGTGGTAGGACAGGGCATCAGACAATATCTTACCACATTCCACAGTAATTATGGGGAGAACTGTACTGTACCCTCAGCTGATGCTTCTCCTGGATAGGCCCAAGATTTCACTGATGTAATTTCCAAATGGCACAATGTAATCTGTAATAAGCAGGTAACAGGACTCTGATCGCAGAATTAGAAAGCAGGAAGAAAACCAGGCAAATTAAAATAAAGAGAAATAAAACCTCAGTTGACTGACAGGGCTATGTAAACTTTTTTTAAAATAGGGCTTGCACATACACCAAGTGGTCTTTTTAATGCTATTCAGCTGCTGGAGATTTAAGCTAAAATTTTTGTAATAACTTGTGTGTTTGTGTGTGTTCAGTATATGTATGCACAGGATGGGGGGTATAGGAACAAATTCTTATAAAGCAAAGACATCCTAGATTATCCACTACCAAGACATTACTATTTATGGGGATATTTAGTGGTTACATGCTAGAAAACATTAAAGTCAAACAATTACTTCATAAAGGATGTTTTGAATTTGTCCTGTGCACAGCTTCTTACACAGAGGTCAAGGTGACACTTTGTCTTTACAGCCAGTAAAATCTGCCCCAAGGGYTGCTCCAAAGGCACAGGATGCTTTCTGCTCTGTTCCCTCTTGTGCCAGGGCTGGAGTGAGCACATGCTGTGCTTGTGCTTTACCACAGCAGGTGAGGCTCAGGTGGTTTTACTGAGAGTAGAAAAGTTCTGGTTGGGGCTCTCCTGCCTCAATGTAGCAGCTGCTCTTGCAAGTCCCTCTCAGGGCTGAAGGAGCTAGAATAGCTCTTAGCTTTGGACAGAGAGAGGAACATTGATAAGATRACTCTCTGCTGTGTTCCTTTCTGCCTAGTTTTCTGTGAGTCCTTGAAAACAAACAACTCAAATGCTGAAAGAGACTATTTTCAAATATCACCAGTCTCCAAGACCCCAAGCACAAAAATTCAGGGGGTGTTTTGTTGACAAGAAATTGTCACTTGCATTTCTGACAGATGTTGTCTTATTTTGTTGTTGTTTTGGTTTTATGCCTGTTTCAACTGAAATGTCAAAATATCAAAATATCCTTCACATGTGTATGGGGAAGATAGAATTACTCAGGAGCGATTTCTTCTAACCTTTAGAAAACACCCCTATAGTCTTCTATTGGCTGCTTCTAATGCCTCCTGCTGCTTTAACCTCTGTTTTCTTACAGAAGTGTGTGTTTATGGCATTTTAATCAAGTCTCCTTATTAAATGTGTGAGCACCATTTTATGTGAGGTGAAGGCTTGAGTACAATCTACATCAACACCTCACAGAGCCTGGTGATTATACATAACCTACATAACAGCTTTTCTGTTACACTTTTGACTAAGTTCTCACTTCCTAAACCTTGACAAGACAGGCAATCTGCGTTCCCATTAGAATCTCATGCCCACTGCCCACCATTACAGTCAGCTATTAATGAATGAGGTGACAGCAAACTAAGCTACATTTGCTGGTACCTGCTAGTACCAGCTAAGTCCTCTTTATCTCTTAATATATAGAAATGACACCCCCTCCTCCCCCAAACCCACCCTCTTGAGTTCATGTGCTTACAAGATTTACAGTAGGGATTAGAAATTGGAAGACATTTTCCTTCCCATTTCACATACACAACCTATTGCCAGGTCAGGATGCATTCCGTCACTTAACACAAGGGAAAGCTCTGGCATGAAAACCAGGAYGTGTTTTAACCTATTAATCAAGACTGGTGTAAACCTATCTTTAGTCCTTGTCCAGACAAGAAAGAAAAATCACGTCCAAACAGAAATAACTAAAACAATACTTACCTGCTTTATTTCCATGGATCTTTTTTTCCCTCCTTTTTTTCCTTTTCCTTTTTTTTTCTTTTCTTCCTTCATATTTGAGAGCTAGTTGAAGTTTKACCCCCAAAAGGTGAATGGGGACTCCTCAAACGAGTTATTTTAGGTCTGTATTGATTATGAGCATTTTTATTAATAATCAAATGATCAAAAGAATCTCCAAACAGGTTTTTATTTGTACTGGATATTATGCCAAAAACTAGAAAGTCTTTTCTTCTACAAAGACTTTTAAAAGTTTTAAGAACCTAAAGGTATCAAAACTTTACCAAAGCAAATCCACAGTGCTGGACATGGCTGCTGAACTCTAGCAAATATCTTACACAAATGACTGAATTGTCCCTTCAGTAAATAYTGGTTCCTATTTTGGACACTGAGATTACTTTCATTACCTGTTTCTGGATTTGATCCTGATCTTAAAATTTGTTCTGTTTAAGTGAGCCAAATCACCTTGTTATTGTGATATTAGAAACTAGTGGTTTCATTACTTCTATATATTGGTGTTGCCATGCAGTCTTACTCTTAAAAATTATTTCTCTAAACAAAGTAGAATCGCATTGCAACCATGTCTTGTTAAACTATTTTCCAATTGAAAAATCAGGTAAATAGAAATAGAAACATATTTCTGTTCCATTTGCTCCATCTGTTCTATCAGATTCTCCCCTAGCAGATAAGAACATTGCAACACCAGGATTTATCAACTGCCTCTCAAATTCAAGAAAGCTGATTTTTTAACCGGCTCTTTAAATTCAGCCTTAGGCTTTAAATCTCCCCATATGACCTCAAGCAATAATTACAGCAATTAGTCCTTACCCCTCTGGGAAAATTACTAGTGTAAATTGAGCTAACTTTCCTCAAAGTTCCTCTAAAAAGTCATAAAGAAAGAAGGAAAAAAAGAAAGAAAAAACCCCAAGCCCCACTAAACAACTGAGCAAGGACTGTAGACCAAGCAGGCAAAAGTAAACGGGAAAAGGAAAAGCAAGACAAGACAATTTTCCACATTCCATTCTTGTGTGCTGCCTCTCTCCCAAGCACCACATATATAACATTCCTTCTTGCAGGCAACAGGCCTCCCTACCCCAGGTGCCATCAAAAATTATGGGAGTGGAAAAAAAGAAAAGCTCATATCTTAAAAGAAACCCTGTTTTTCATCAAAACAGATTGCTTTAAGGCAGCCATCTGACTGGAAAGAGGAAAAAAAGAATTAAAAGAGTCTTGTGCTCTAAATTTCTATGTAATGCTCAGCCAAAAGAATAACTGAACACTAATGAGCAGGAACTTGAATTTATCAAACCAAAGGGAGAAATATTGCAGTGGATTAAGTTGCTAAAGGGGATTAGATTGAGGTCAACGTAGCCGTCTGTGGTCAGCAGCAACAAAAGCAGAATCAAGCTGAAATTCATAACAATTCTGGTATCAGGAGTAGAAATGCCATATCCAATGATTTCAAAACTTGTCTGTGTGCAGAATCAAGGCAAAACCTGATGATTTCAAATTTCTTTTTAAAATAAATAGTACAAGCTGTTATTTCTTTAAAAGCCTTCTGTTTAAACAACCTTAAAATACTTCTATTTTATTTTAGCTTTTCTTTATGTACCATGCAACATAAAAAAGATTTAAAGTAGACCAATATGAAACCCTCATAGAAGCACACAGAAATGGAACTGTTTAAATAGTCATGATTTTTRCCACCTCCTTTTTCTTAGTGAAAATAAAATACTGGTTAATTTCAAGGAGTACTTGAGTAGACCCACATGTACACAGAGTATATTCTCCCAGTAATATTAAAGCCAGCTCTGCTTCAKAACTTTGCTGTCCACTGCTGCTTTTCTGCAAAGCTGTAAGTGCACTCAATCTAGCAAGAAATACAACAAAAGTAGTTTATATAGAAYAATTATTTTCCCCGTGAAGGAGGAAAAATAACTGATAAAAGAATATTGAAATTATTTATTGTAACTTGTCTAATTGTATAATGTCCTAATTCATTCTGCTTTTCTTCTCTCAGTGGGGAGATCGTGGTGTCTCCTATTACTGCCCCCATTTTCTTAAGAAATATATTGAGTCTGTGTTCTGAGTAACAAATATCAATACAGGCACTGACCAACTATTCACCTTTCCACATCTGCATGAATTTGGAACAATCACAGTGAAGGAGAGAAACTAGTGCTATAAAATACTGAAATTCTATATTGCTAAAAAAAGAAGGATAAGAAACACCTAAATCCTCACATAATGCACTCCTCACATATGGTTAATGCAGTGTGAATTCAAATGAAATGTAGAAGTCTAAATCAGGGAGAGCAGATCATGGCTGACATCAGACACTGCAGGCATATTTATATTTTGTTCAGTACTTCCTCAGAGATCAGGGAGCACAGCTGACATACATTCAAACGAGGCAATTTCCGTATCCTTGAAGTCAGTGTGACATGCACTTGGTCACTTCAGCTGGATGAAGTGGCGTACATAAGAGCTGCCAGCTTATTAAACAGAGTGAGATATAAAGCCTCATTCACCTTTGAGCATTTGCACCTTTCTCACTACCGGTACAAAATATAAATGGTAGTAATTGCAGCTGGTGAAGTAAAATATTTGGGTACAAATAAATATCCATCAGTCAAAAATCATGGAGGGCATCAGGTCTTACAAGGTATCTGCTCTAAACAAAAGTATTATGGAAAAAATCACACCGTATCTCTTTTGATACACCACTCCGAACTTTAGGTCAGCATTTAAAGCTTCGGGTAATTATAATTTAATCTGTCCAGTGTAGAAGTACCAAGAATACAGCTAGAAGGGCCAACAAAAAAATAAGCATGAGTTTAGAATTATATTCATTAGATAAGATCTGGCCAAGTTTAAAATTCTGCTTCATAAATAAAAATTATTCTATTTTATTTATTTATATTTCTTTTGTATCTGGGTCAAGGGGAAATGTCCTGCATTGCAGACAAATCCTAATGAGAATGCACTCTAAACCATTACATTAAAGCTATTTTGGTGTTTGAAAAACAGTCAAATCCTTCTGTGAAGGTGCAAAAAATGTTAAAAATGTATAAATTGAAGGAGGTAATAGGGTACATGGTGGCACTGCTAAGCTGAGTGAGTGTGGGTACATGTCACATACCCATGTGGGTGTGAAGAAGACTATGTGTGGGAGGACATGGGAAGAATTTGACTTCTGTAAGGGGATTAAAACTTAACATCCCATCTAGGAAAGAATTTTTTTAGCTTTGAATCTAAAAAGGAGGCCTTGAAATAAAGTCTGTACATCATGTCTGTAAATCTGATTATTTTGAAACAAACAGAAGGATCTTCCACTTTTAGTTTTCATTGTCAGGAGAACTCAGAGTTAATATTAAGGGAAGTGATGTGTAAAATCTCAGGGACATGCTGAGTTCTCAAAGTTAAACCTATCTACAAAACACCAATGGCAAAAGTATGAACTTTGCTACTTGTTTCCAAGCACATTTCTTACCTTTTATACTAAAAAAGYATGGTTTTGATCATTCCTGAAGGCAAAGAGCCTGACTACAAGCARTAAGTGTATGTGTGTGTGAGAGTTCAAAGGAGGATTCTGCCTAGCAAACACCCTTCCAAAAGACAGTACTTTCACTCGAGGCTGTGAAGCTGGGAATATAATTGTATTTCTCATCTGTACTTCCCTATGTTAAAGCAGTGTGGATTTTAACATACCTAGAGAAGAGTGTGGGTAAGCGGAGAAATTCTGGGAGGGAATGTGTCAGATCTCTAGCTACACACAGTGCTAACACATGCTTGAACTCCCACTCTCCTCATTCTCCCCTTTACATCACCTGCCTGCTAAGTTGAACATCTTGGAGGTGGTGAGACAACATAAGGAAGGACTGTTTTCCCAGCTCTGGGAGAAAACAGAAAAAGTGTAAATGGGGCAGCTGATACAAGGGATGTTAGGATTTTAGCTTAGGACATAATTTCTGCATTTGATTTGCAACGTTCAGAAACAAATTATGCAGATACAGTATACTGCCAACTCCTCTCCCAAGCACAAGGAAGATTTACAACATATTGGAATATACATAACCCACTAAGATATTCTCCAGCTGAGCATGACTTTTGTTGCCTACACAATGAACATTCCTGGGTTTTTCATGTATCATTTCTTAGAATTTGTTCTGTTTGATACGGTGCGCAATCTTCAAATACTGAGTCTTCCAAATAGTGAGACTTTAGCGGTAATTACAAGGTCTTAGTACCTTTTAAAACATGAGTAAAAGTACTGTAGGTGATTAGATCACTATAATACTGGATCAGAAATTGAGTCATTTTACCAAAACTTCTGTCTTTGAAAGCAACTGCTCCTAAGTACACTCCAAGACAATTACAGATAGAACATAGCACATGCTATATTAAGGCCTTCTAATAAATTTTAAAGCTTATATAAGGCTCTGAAGAAGTAATTAGCTATGATTTCAATAATTATATTCATTGTCCTAGCTCTAAATTCTTGCCATCCATGTAAACATATATTTTCCCTTTGAGTCTTACCACTCACAAACCTCAACTATTTACAAACAGTGAGAAGTAGGTCACTCCCACTTCTTCAGATCCTGAAGCTGAAATGAAGTATAAACATAAATGCATTCATGTTGAGTCAACTTTTATTCTTGTATCTATCTGTGGGACTGAAGCTTAAATAGGGAATGCATAAAAAACTATGGACAGAAATGGTTAGAGAGATATGTACTAACAGACCACTATTAATCTATCCTTTTATTATTGTCCTTTCCACTTTGTACTCCTTAAGACACTATTAATTTTGTATCTATTTTCCCTTCCATATAACTGCTCTTRCTTAGCAAATTTCTTTCCTGTTCACTAGCTTAATCTTTTTCAGTAACTAATAATTTATGCCTTCAGTAATACTATATTCCCAAATAATCACCTTTAAATGGGATTTTTATAATACTTGGCCTCTCCTGGATCACTACTTTCTTTGGGAATTTGAAAATTACTAAAAATCTATGGTTATTTTAAAGTGTGAGCTCAATGTAAGAATAAAAAATTGTTTCCCATTACAAAAGTAACATAGCTGTAACATTTCTTGTGGCAGTAAAACATAAGTGATTAGAGCTCAGGGTAGGTATCTGAAGTGGTAAGATCCCTTAGGCTCATATGAGACAAATTTGATTGTTTCAAATTCTGATATTAATCTGACAAAATATGGATATACAACAGAAGCCGTCTGGTTTTGCTCCCTCTTTAACCGTAACAGTGAGAAATAATTTGCAGTAGAATTTCTCAAGTTTATTTTGGATTCTCCCTTGAGGATGGGAGAAGAAGTGATATATATTTCAGTGTTATACATGTGGTATACATCTAAAATCTTGAAATATCTACAACTCCTTTAATGAGATCTATCTGATTTTTGTCCCTCATTCTCCTCAGTTTACAGATTGCCACATCAATGCAATGTGAAAGGGATGTTTGATGACTAAGAGCTAGTGCAAATATGACTCAAGCTGCAGAGGGAGTCTCAGGGAATGTGTGCCCTAGTTATCTGTGGTATTAGGGGAGGTCTGTGGTCACTTCTGTATCCCTGTGATGGATGTTCACCTTTGCAGAATCTAAAAGCTTCTGAAGAATTGGTGGCAGCCCTATGCAAACAGATGGGAGCAGCCTCACATTCACAAGCAGCAGTTGTTATGGGGAATTTCAACAACCGAAACACCTGTTGGAGGGACAGCTCAGCAGGGAATGAGCAAGCCAGGAGGTCTTTGGAACATTGATGAAAACGTCCTTCTCCAATTAATAGAAAAGTTAAAAAGGAGATGTGGCATGCTGGACTCTATTCTGACTATCGAGAAGGGCTGGTGAAGCTCAAAGAAAGCCTTGGTGGAGTTTGAAATCCTTATGGCAGCAAAGAGGGCATGCAGCAAGCCCACTGCCCTGGACTTCAGGAGAGCAGACTTCAGCCTCTTCAGGAAACTGCTTCATAAAATATCATGGGAGTAAGCCCCAAAGAGAATAAGGACAAGAGAGCTGGCAACATTCAAACACCACTTCCTCCAAGTGCAAGGTGCATCTCTGATGAGTAAAAAATCAAGCAAAAGAAGCAGGAATACTGCATAGATGCAAGAGGACCTTCTGGCAAAACTCAGACAGAAGAAAGAAGTTTATATAGAACATGGGGAAAGGGGCAGACCACTTGGAAAGTGTATAGGAATGTTGTCAGAGTATGAAAGGATGCAACAAGGAAGGCTAAAGTCCATTAAGAATTAAATCTGTTAGGGGAAGTCAAGGACAAGAACGGCTTCAGCAAGTACTTTAGAAGCAAAGGGAAGACTGGGGAAGGCTGGGGCCTGGTGCTGAATGAGGTGGATATTGGGTGACAAAGGATACAGAAAAGGTGGGGTTACCAAAAGTCTTCTTTTCTTCAGTCTTTGCTCCTAAGGCCAGTCCTCAGGAATCCCAGACTCTGGTGGTAAGAAAGAAAGTCTGGAGAAAGGGAAGACTTTCCCTTGGTTTAGGAGTATCAAATTAGAAGTAATTTAGACAAAACTGACACCTACAAATCCTTGGGCCAAAAAGGGTTGCACCCATGAATCCTGAAAGAGCTAGCAGATGTTATTGCTAAGCCACCCCCCATCCTCTTTAAGTGATCATGGAGAGGACCCAAAGTGCCTGAGGAGTGGAGGAAAAACAATGTCACTCCAATCTTCAAAAATGGCAACAAGGAGGACCCAGGAAACCACAGGAAAGTCATCCTCCATTCACCCTGGATGTCATGTCTATGCCTGTGGGTGGCAACTCTAAGCTTGAGGAGGAAAAGAAGGTCATCAGGAGTCACCACAGATTCATAAAGGGAAATCATGCTTAACCAATCTGGTAGCCTTCTGTAATGGAATGGCTGGCTGGGTAGATGAGGAAAGCACACAGAAACTTGTTCACCTTGACTACAGCAAGGTTTTTGACATTGTCTCCCATAATATCCTCATAGAAAAGCTCAGGAAATACACATATGATGAATGGACAGTGAGGTGTAGTGAGTGGCAGAGCTCAGAGGGCTGTGGCCCAAGGCGTAGAGCACAGTTAGAGGCCTGCAGCTAACAGTGTTCCCCAGGTGACAGTGCTAGGACAAGTTGGAAGGGGGGAGAGATGATACAAAATTTGATGATGATACAAAACTGGGAGGAGTGGCTGATACACAAGAAGACTGCACTACCATTCAGCATGACCTGGACAGGATGTGGAGTTGGACAGAGAGGAGCTGATAAAGTTCAGCAAAGGCAAATGCAAGGTCCTGCACCTGGGGAGGAAAAACTCCAGCCTTCAGTACAGGATGGGTCTAAACTGCTGGGAATCAGCACAGCAGAGAAGTTCCTGGGGGTCATTCCAGACAACAATTTGTCCATGAGCCAGCAGTGTGTCCTTTTGGCCAAGAAAACCAAAGGTATCCTGGGGTGCATTGGGAAAAGCATTGCCAGCAAGTCACAGGAGATGACCCTGCCCCTCTACACAGCCCTGGTGAGGCCACATCTGGAATACTGTGTATAGTTCTCAGATTCCTAGTTGAAGAAAGAAAAAGAACTCCTGSGGACGGTCCAGAGAAGGGCTGTGAAGATGATGAGGGGACTGGAGCATCTGTCTTATGAGGCAAGGCTGACGCTGCTTGTTTAGCCTGGAGAAGACATGACTGAGAGGGGATTATATCAATGCATATAAATATTGCAGGGTGGGTATCAAGAGGATGGACGAGACCCTTTTCAATGATGCTTAGTCAGAACAAAGGGCAACAGCGAACTGATGCACAGGAAGCTCCATCTGAATATGAGGAAAAGCTTTACTGTGAGGCTGAGAGCAGTGGAACAGTCAGTCTTCCCAGAGGGGTTGTGGTGTCTTTCTCTGGACATAGTCAAAATACACCAGGATATTATCCTGCACAATCTGCTCTAAAGGTCTCCAGAGGTACCTTCTGTGATTCTGTGTAATTAGGCCCAGAAGTTTTTTGTACCTTTATTTATGGACATACATACTCATGTATCTCCCATGAATGTCAATAGGAGCAACCATTTGCACCAAAGATATATACCCTTACTGATCTTATTTATCCTTGATTTTCTTATTTTCTATCATTTTYCTTCAGGCTTAGATGGCTCACAGTTTCCCTTCCCTGTTGGTCTAGAAGAAAGTAATTTCAAGCACTGCAGGTCTGCCTGTGGTAATGACCATGCTGAAAGCCATTGTGTGGTTTGGATCTTCAAAAATCAATGCTGCTCTGTTACCTTCTTTCTTTCCTTCTCAAAGGTTATAGGTCTAATAATTAGAGTGGCCCCTTGATGAGCACATTGAGACCTAGTTTTCATGCCTTAATGATAGCGATAAGAATAAAATTACAGCTCTTCACAGCAATCTTTTTTTGATATGATGCTAACTCTGCGTTGTGTAAAGTTAAAGTGTGGTTATTATATCCTTATACACCAGAAGAATTTTACTTATGAGAGAAATGAGGAAGATTTTCCCCTTGAGACATTCTAAAACACTGTTGAAAGAAGAAAACTTAGATGCATAAGCCACTTGGACAAAAGACCTCTTTATTTTCAGTTTCAATCAGCAATAGGATTATTAGCTAGGCTACTAGACAAGTAGGACAACCTTCCCTTAACCAGTGACCCATATCAACATCTGAACAGTGGGCTGTACCTTATGATTTCAGTTGAGTTTTTGAGTGTGCTTAAACACATATACTTATCTGCCATTCTCGAGTAGTTATATTTTCCTGAATGAGGATCCAATTCTAGCAGCACAGTCAAAACAACTGCTGTAGGAATAACTGCAAACAATACTAACTTTAGTACTTTAAAAATACAGACACACATATCCACAAGCAGAAAGGGAAAATGGTGGTGACTGATCTATGGGTAGCCAAAAGCAAAGGCATTGAACCATCTATGTTGAGTCCTTAAACCACAGAAGAGCTGTTTCTTCTCATAGAAAAGGCTGAATTCCTGTATGGTTCAGACCACAGGGGTGTCCGTGAGGAGAGGTCAGGAGTAACACATACCAAATACAGCTCGTTCCAGCTGGTTCCAGCCAGCTCCACTGGCCCCACCGGAGGACACAGCTGATCCCATCAGTCCCTGATGGCAAAACAGAATCATAGAATATTTTAGTTTGGAAAAGACATCTAAGATCATCCTGACCAGCCATTAATGCAGCTCTGCCAAGTCCACCACTAATTTTCCTCAAGTCATATCTGTTTTACCACAACAGTAACCAGTAAGCAATCTCCCTGGTTTTGTCTCAGCCCAGAGACTCCCTCTTCTTCCAATTTTTTCCCTGGTCCTGATGTGAGAGGTGAGGTGGGAAGTGGGCAAGTGGCTGATGGGGAGTTCAGCTCTTAGCCAAAGTTAACCCATCAGACTGGGTGTGGTTTTTAATGCTGTGGCCTTTGCAGTTTTAATACCTGTAATACTTGTCTAATTTTAGTCTATAATTTTTCACTTGGATGTACTGTGAAAAGAGACTGTGAACTTGCAAAGCATTAATTGATACATATTCAAAGTTTTTCTCCAACTTGTAGAAAAGCATTACGGTCTATATGATCGGACTTTAATCTCAGAAATGTAAGATTAAAAAAAATAATAACAACAACATAAATTAAAATAATCCACACACCCTCCCCCCCAAACAAACCAGAAAGAAATGAYTCAATTATCAATGAGAAAGAGTGGTTGAGACATTATTACTCTTTTTTTCAAAGTCTTCTGTGTAAAAATGGAAAAATATAGTCTACATAGCAGAAAGAGACTCTAGAAATCACTGTAAATGACTTGAGGATCTGAGGGGACTACTCTGGACAGAGATAAAGTAAAACTTGAATAATCTTAATTTATCTTTGGGCAGTTCTTGATATACAACTTAAAATTCTTTGAAGTCTCTAAAGCAGTTTAATACATAAAGGAAATAGTCTCTGAACAGACTTTTTTTTCAGAACAGCTTTAATTCCTTAGATTCAAATTCCACCCTTTTTACAAGTTTAAACAATAAAATGGAGCATATGAGAGCTTTTTGAATGATATCTTTTGGATATAAATCAGTCCTTTAAGTTAATTTCACATCTTTCATGATTTTCAACCTTCTAAAAGGACTATCTTCTGAAATTATATTACATGAAACCCTGCGCTGCAAAAAAAAATCCTGTGAATGTTAGTTTTGTGTTACTACTAAATTGCTTCCAGTACATTAGTTTACTTTCTTGCATAGCAGTGCACTCTGTTATTAGTATTGTGGTAGTTACTGTTCATTTTCTTTTCCCACTGCTGTTTCCAGTAAATTGTTCTTATTTCCACCTATGATCTTTAACTTTTTGTGCCATTCTCCTCTCCATCCTCCCACAGGGCCTGGGGGGGAAAAGTGAGAGAGCAAAACATGTTCTGGGGTATTTCAGTGGGAGCCCTAAATGGGGGAACTGTTCCTAAACCATAACAACATCATAAAAGAAAAGGTTCAGAAGTGAAGCAGGATCAGCAGGCCAGAGAGACCCCTGTCATTCCTCTGTCTTCTTTCTCATGAATATTCATCCTTTGAGTAAGGCTCTGCAACTTTGGAAGTCGAAARCCATCTTTCAAGTGAAAAAAGGGGAAAAGATGGGGAGGAAGGGAAATTCCTAGAAGTATTCTAATAATTTTTCTGATTATTTTTCCAAATATGGCACAGCAATCCATAGACTAAATGCAGCTGCATAGAAGAAACCTTAATCTTCTCAAATGCATACTTATAAAACATATAAATTATGTCCAGTTGAAGATACATTGTTGAACTCCAAGGAATGAACTTCTGTGAGGCTAGCAGAGAAAACATAGAAGTAACACTTGTTACCTTCCAAAAGGTATTTTAAGGTCTACATTACCAATGACAATATAATTGAAATTATGGCAGGTTTTAGGTAACGTGAACTAAAATAGAATTTATTGAGTTTGTTTATCTAGTGGATTTAAATAACATTCATTGGAGTTGACTGTGTTGATTTGCCATAGATGAAAAATCATGAAAATAGTGGATTAGATTACCAGTATCTCAGGGGTTATCTGAGAGAGTTACAGAGTAAGAGATAACTTACTCTGGTATCCATCATGAAAATCATTAAAAATGATAAGTATTGAAGAGAAAAGAAAGATTTACTTCATTATATCTTCCAAAGGTGAATGGGAATTGTGAACCTTTTTTATTCATGTATGGAGATGTCCAAATTGAACTATTTCATATTTTCTATCATCAGTGGGGCTTTCTGTTACTGACCACTGAATCAGTGTCTGCACCTTGAAAGGTTATTAAAATAAACCAAACTGTATATTCACGGAAGCACTCTTGTTATACACTTGTAATGTGTACACAAACTTCTTATGGTAGAAATATGCCTGCTTCAGTACACATGTGCAGCTCAGATCTGTGCAGGAATTTGGTAGCAAAGCATCAGTTAAAATGAAGAGGGCTAGCTCCCTGCATGTTTGTCCATGTGTGCTGGTAATGATGAATGAATCACAAATGGTATGCTTCCATGTGTATTTTGGCAATGCAGGAGTTGCTTTGCTCCCTGTTCCTACTGCATGTGTGTTTTGGCATGCTTGTTTTCTGCATATTCCTGAATAGAATGTAGATTTGTAATGCTGAGCCTTAGTTTGCATGCTCTGTTCTTTCATAGCACTAGGTGGGACAAGAATAATTGAAAGGGAAAAGAGATATTAATTTTTTAATTTAGTGATATCAGAAGTCAGGAGGGAAACCTGGAAAATGTAAAAAAAACTTTTGCATCACTATTGGGTGAGAACTGCAAAACCAAACTCAGTGTGATTTAAGTTGTGTAGCTGAAGAAAAAAACTAAAATATCTGAAATTTTGCCAAAAAAAATCCAGAGATGTCAACCCCTGCTAATCCCTCAAAGTCATTGAATCCCTATATATGATGTGTAAAGTTGGTTTATAGTTACTTTAAAAGTTTATTTGAAATATCCTTCTCCTAATTGTGTCTGATTCTTCTACTAGCTGCATCAGGATGAACTAAGAATAACTTCTTCAAGTAAGTGGCCTTAAACTGRCTTGACAGGGAATCTGGCCCACTAAAGCCAGTTCTGCTTTACTCCCTGCCATTCCAGCGACTACTGAATGAAGCAGAGAGAAACATCACCTCCTATTTTGGCCACCTAGTACATGTAAGAGTGAATATGTGGCAAAAGCAAAGTGCTGGCTGTTGAGAGGTCTGGTTTATATTCCAAGATCTACTGCTAAGTGCTAGTTTCTGACTTGGCAGGAGTATTTTAACCCCTGTGTTCACACTTTTTCCTCATGACAAAGTTAGATTGGTATCACCTCACAGGCATGATAGAAAATCATATATTTCAATATTTGTAAATTTTGCTTTTAAATCCTTTAATAAATATTCCTATTAGGCAAATATTAGTTATGAATCAAGTTTTTTTGAGGCTTAGGTTAAGAGCAGGACAAAATTGCTGAAATACAATTTATAATCTTTACAATCTCTGAATTTTTGAGACATCCTAAAAGATTGGAATATAGTTTTACATTTTTGAGGTGAAATTAATGAGACCAGGACTGACCTTTCCCAAGAGGGAGCAGTGGATCCCTCCTTCTTTCCTGTCCCTTTGTGCCGAGATTCAAAATGCTACACTGGAAATTCAATCTGTGTCTCAATACAGATACGTTGAAACTTTCTGAAAAGCTGTGTCTGTCAGAGGTGGTTTTGTTTTCCTCTCCACATTTATTCTTTGTATTGCTTGGAAGATTATGAGGAAAAAAGTATGTGCAACTTGCTAATAAAAGTACAGAATTTTGGTGTAGGAGTAGTGCCTCCCTCCCAGCTCTGTGCCAAAATAACAAGGCCATGCTATTCTCTTTTAGGAATAAATAAGAAGGAATAATGTCCCATTGCTCACTGATGGCTATTACAAAACTTCCTTATGCACAATCACAGTAGGCAATGCCTTTCTTTCCCTTCTTTATTTATGCACAATAAGAGCTCACAAAATTCTGACAACTTCAGAAAATTAGGTCACTAGGTGCTTGTGGCAGACATGCCCTTCAGCCTATTTGCAATTAAATGATTTTCTTCAGCCTTTTTAAAATTAAATAATGTTGCAAAGGAAAATAAGACTGTGTAGTGTTTCAAAGTATTATTAATTGAAAAAACAAATAAGAGAGCATGTCTGGAAAGAAAGAGAATGGTAGTGTAGTTGGTAGTTGGACAAAGCCATTTGCCTGTCTATACTCTTGAAGTCACCCTTTGTTTAGGACATCTGTACCTTGGTACAAGTTCTCGTAACACCATTAATTCCATCTCTTCTCCCTGAAAGGGTATCCCCGTGATAGATTTGGCACACTAGCAGGTATCAGTCACAAATCCTAGCACTGACACAAAGCAGCAAAAACAGTTCCAGGAAGAAGGCAGTGAGTGTCTCTGAAGATTTGTAGCATTCTGATGTTTTATTCTGAAAGAGGTTCTCTATTTCTCATAAATGTCTCACAAGATATTATTGTTTAGGTCAGATATTTAATTAGCTATTTTCTAACACTCTTGAAAAAAAAGTTATGTGCCTGTGGGACATTTTCCCTTCATTGCATTGACTCAGGTGCACTGATGTATATTCAGAGCATCTCACTTGCCATCAGGAAACTCAGATTTTACACCAGATAAGAGAGAAATAAGATTTACATGTTATGTTTATATGTTGTCTTTGCTGGACACCAAGCAAACAATAAACCCCTCCAGAAGGCCAGTATTTCAGGACTCCAGAGCCAGCTGCCTGCAGCATCCAGGTGGAATGTGGGCATGTGCTGCTCCAAGGTTACCCCCATTATTCTGCATCAAGCATCACAGCCTCATGGTCCATTCTCCCAGTCCAGTAAATTTGTTCTTTGTCCAGCCTTTGAGTCCTCCTTGCTATGGCAGGAAAATGAGTATGAATTATAGTGGAGGTCTATTTTGCAATCATACGAGGTCCAGCTGGGAGAGGAGATCAGAACAGGGTCTGTGGCTAAAGAGAGGCTTGAATTTCTAAGACCCAGTATCTTCTGTCTAAATCAGAGAGGGTGAAATTATACATCTGGGATTTCCTATTTGGCTGCTAAGTYATCTCTAAGATTCTTTGCCAAGGCTAGGGCTTTTACAGAAAACACATCTCCCCACTCCCAGCACTAAAGATAGGGTTTTGATMTATCTTTACAAATCTCTAAACTTCATAGTTTGAGGACTTAGTCCTAATTGCAAATATAAAGACTGAGACCTAATAATCTAAAAAGATTATCCTGTGCTAGCCTACAAGAGATATTTTACACCATGCTGAAGGCAAGAGGCCTGAATCTGTGTCATGACTATTTCTACATTCTTTTAAAAATGTTTAATGAGGACAAGGCATGAGGGCAAGCCTTCTGAAGTTTCTTGTAAATCAGGTAACTTTGGACATTAAGTTGAAGTCACACTTAACCATAATGTGGGAGAAAGAAGATTTAGTGAAGAAATTAATATTCAACATTAAGACAAATAAATGATATATACCTCTGAACTAATTTTAATTTAATTAAATATAAACAGAAAATTTCTCTAGTAATAGTAATAATTTGAAGCAGTACTGTTTTTGCTTTTCTGGTTCTATGGGCTGTGATCAGAAAGGAAATGTTATGAAAACAACTTTCAAAAATGAGCAGTGATATTTCTTCTATGACTTCCTTAAAAATTATTGTATATATGAAATATAAAATAAGCTGGGCTTTTATGTATATCTCCAAGACAAGTTTATTTTCTGCAAAAGTTGAAGTGCAGAAGAATAAGAAGCCCCTAAGTCGTAACACACTGTTTTTTAGGAAACAGAGGTGGGGCTTTAGCACTTCACAGTAATCTCCTCATCAGGAAAAGTATGTCTCCTGTCTGGGCTGTGTCACACTGTATTTGCTTTTGCAGTTGTGCCCTTTGGACCAGGTTCTGCCACTGGTTACACTCAGGGGTGCTTATAGAAGAGTACACCAGAGGGACAAATTTGGTTCTGTGTTTGTGAGCAGGCGCCCAGCAGTGACACGGGTTGCCTTATTAGGCAGCACAAAAGGAAGCGGCGCCGCTCGGCAGCCCTCACGTGTCCCGGCCGCCCGCGCCTGCAGATGCTCAGACCTCTTGGGCCTGCGCTTTTTCACTGTAAAACAGCAAGCCCTTGAAAATACAGTGCTGGCTTGGCAACTGACCGCTGCCAGATAACAATTGACACCAGGACTAATTTAGTAATGTGCCGTTTTAGGGAGTGACATTTACTGTATCTCCTGGTGCAACTGATACAAAGCATGCGGCCGTGGCGAGCCCTGCATGGTATTTGCAAAGTGTCAACTTGAAAGAGTCAGGCTGCTCTTATGTCTGATCTCAGCGGCAATTGCTGCAGCCCATCAAATCAACCTTCATGTAACATAAACAGGGAGACGTTCTCCCGCCATTCAGGGCTGCTATTCCGTGCGGTTGCTGGTTATATCATATGTCAACACATTGTACAGATAATGAAAATGGGGAGTCTGAACTTGTACAGGAGATAAAGGTTTCCCCGGAGAAGCAAAATTACAGTGAATCTGTCAGGCACAGATTAAGGATTTTGCAAAATAATCAGAGACACAGAAGTTAGCCCTTTTGATATGACTGTTAGCTGTGGTATGACTTACTGTGTAGAATAATTCTATTAAATTAGTTCATTAATATGTAAGTTATAATGATCTCTGTAAAAAGGACTTTCAGCATAAAATACCGGTAGTTCTTTCAGGAATTTCAGGTGGGTGGGCTGTAAGCTATTGTGATAATGATTGCAGAACTAAAGGTCTCACAAAAGAAATTTTCACTTGGATTTTTGCAGTAGATATTTCGAGGTGAGGTATAAATGAGTGTTATCAAATCCTCAGATAAGGATATTATTTTCATCATTTCTTACCTTTCATTGAAAAGGGTTGTTAAGCAGTGGAAGGTTTCCAAACAGAACAATAGAAGGGGGTGTATGTGCAGTTTTACTTTCACTCATTGACTTTTTGCCAGAGCAAGCAAAATGCTTTGTTTTCAGCAATTCAGCAGTGCTCTTCAATAAGAGCTGTGGCTGCAAGCTGTTGCTGTACTGAGAATAGGATGTTTTGTCCTGATATCCTACCACTTTCCTAGCCAGGATCATTGGGATGCTGCTCTGGGGCTACCTCAGTCCAGCCCTCTGAAAGCCACATGCCCTGCATGACTCTTTCTGCTGCTGCAGCCCCCAGGCAGCAGGCAGACAGAAAAATGGCATCACAGTTTCCCCTTGGTAACTGCTTCCTTGTTAGCACTAACCCTTGGGAAGCTGATTGATCTTAATATTAAACACTATCAAAACTTGCAAATCTATCTCATAGAGAAGAAATGCCTGTCAGGAAAAAGATGTCACAGTTGTTACAATTACTCCTGGTTGCTTTCCATGTCAAGTTTTTATATTTTCTGCTATGCTGTAAAAAGTTCTTTTCAAGCATATAAGCCTCTAAAGAAATCACTGATCAATAGCCCCAGAAGTAAAAAGTTTCTGCACAAGGATATTGAAGAAGTGAAGTAAAATTGATGGCAACAATTTCTGTTCAAAACTTCATTTTTGAAAATAAGAAATCTTTGTAACTAGAAAAACTTTTAGCTATGAAGTTTTAATCAATTAAAAGATGCTTATGGCACATTTCTATTCATTCTAAAAATATCTTGGTGCTTAACTGAGGAACAAACTGACCTGTGAACTGTGCCAGTCTCAGGGATGTTTCTGCTGTATCTGTGTCCCTGTACTTAATGTTGGAACATTAAGAACACAAAACATTAAAATGTTACGATTTCATCTTTTACTCCTCAGCATAATCCCATAATGAGAAGTCACAAAATTCACTGTGGGAAAATCGTGATGTCTCTCYATGGTTTTACTACTCATTTTTTATCATTCTTGTAATAATAGCATTGCTATTGCCTTAAAATAACAGCTCCGTGTCCAGGTCAGTGACTAAGCTCCTGAATTTATATCACAACTGCGGATCAAACCGCCTATCCCAATTTCCAGAAGCCCTAACTGGCTAAATTCAGCATCTACTAGAGTGAAAACAAACTCAAGTTGTTCTGGCATAAGAATGTTATTCTCTATTGATCTGTGTGAACTAATTGCATGGATATTAGGAGGGCTTTGAGGGAGCAGGAGCGTGCTGGTTTGTGGCAGCCAAGGAAAACCTGCCCCTTCAGCAGCCCCACCTGCGGACAGTGGCCGGTCTCGAGGACGCAAAGGGAGAAGTGAAGCGACAGAGCCTACACGTGCCCGCAGCTCTAGAGAACTCTGCAGGGAACAATTCAAGGCATTTCTTAATCAGTTTTTTATTCCCATTGCATTGCAATTATGTTTCAGGAGAGGAATAATGTGTGAGTTTTTGAAAGAAATTGTGGGAATATTAGATATGATATTTGGGAGAGAAAATATTTCTGTCGAAGTGCTGTCTGGAATTGACAGTAGTGTAGATCTTACTATGAAAGATGCATTTTTTTTCTTCAAATTGTTTGGTAGGTTATGACTAATAATTTATTAGGAATCAAAAATGATCCTTATATGGTTTGTGTTATTAACATAAATGACTCAAAAAGGACCAAAAGGAAATGCAGAAATGCCATCACTGTCACATAGCTGAATTGCAGAGAGTGCCACGTTTGCTGGGAGAGCTGTAACAGGTTTTTCTGTAGGTCATGGAGGAGGAAAAGCCTGTTCAATTTTAAGGTCTGCATCAAAGAAACATTTGAAAAATTTTGTTTTAGCCATCCTCATCCTTTAATCTGGGCTGGGAAAATACATTTTGTTTGAAAATTGCAAATGTTTCTGTGATGTTTAAAAACAATTCACCAAATGGTTCCTAAGTAAGAGATCACTAAAAGTTTAATGGGAAACAGTGGAAAAAAAAATTCCATTAACTCCAGTGAGGTACTTGAACTTTTTTAAAAAAAAAAAATTCTTGTCTGAAATATTATTGTTTTTAGCTGTTAACAATTTTCTGTTTTGGCCAAGCCTTTTGGAAAACTGATATGTCTATTCTATTTGAAGACAATACCCTTTATGCAAATTGTTACAATTTCTTTTGAGGCCAAATTGTCTGTGATGAGGAAGACTTTTTCTTCTTGTTGTTTTTAATGAGTTTCTTTTTTTGAGATGTGGGGTGTGTTGTTTGTTTGGTTTGTCTCCTTAGGCAAAAGCAGATATTTAGCAACATAAATAAAATTCAGATCAACATTAAATCCCACATTTTGTATAAATGGCCAGATTTTTGCCACAATTTTTCTTTGTGTCATTTCATTAGATGGCCACAAAATAGCTAATTAGCTAAAAATTAGAAATCAGATTGCACTCTTCCACTTTTTATGATACTCAGTTTTGGCAATGTAAAATGTATTACATTGTTAAGTAGTATTTTTTTTACTTAGAATTCAGAAGAAATTACTGTGTTCTTCCTTGGAGATTATATGAAATTGCCAATTTGACAAGAAACTGTAAATTAATAAACTTTTTTCAGTCAGTTTTGGAACATCATTATTTTGCTTGACTTTCAGTGACTTGCAGAGATGTGAGTACTCCAAAACAAACCCCTGTTTGTTCTATTTCTTCTAATTCACGTTCACAGGGTTGATAAAACCCTAATCTGTGGAGTTGGAGCTCCTATTGCTACTCTGCTGAAATAATAACTTTAGAGACATCACAACAGTCACGGCACTTCCCTGGGATTGTTTGTTCAAGAAGTTCATATTTAGAAGACAGTGATATGTAATGCCAGACTTTTCCCTATCTCCAGGGAACAAATGTTGGGAATTGGTGCAACATTTTTAGCAATAACTTGGCATCTTTTAACACTTTACATCATTTCTGGTAGGAAGCATATTTGTACAGAGCTATAACAATGTGTGCAAGTCAAACCCGATGTAAATATCTCTTGAGAGAAATGTTGGCTGCAGCTGTCTGAATTAAACAATATAACTTCCTATATTATATAAAAAAGGCATCCAATTTATAAGATGTTTTCCTAAAGCTGCTAGCAGAAGGTTCCAGTGTGTTATCATGTGATTAAAAAAACAAAAACTTTTGTTTAATTGAGCTTTAAATCCAGACATGAAATCATTAGAATAAAATGAAGACATGATGTTTTGGATGAGAGTTCAAGAAATTCGGGTGAAATCCCATCTGTGCTGCAAATATTCTGCTTGAACTTTGAGAACTGATTTAATCTGTATTTGCCTTAAATCTCTCTTTATGAATTTAAGGTGATGATACTCAATTTGTCCTCCTTAGGGAACATCCTAAGAAATGCATATGTGATTTGGAGCTTACCTCCCTCATTTCCTGTAATACTGAGAGTACAGAAAGGAACTTAAAAAGTGAATATTTGACTAGATAAATACTTGACAAGTTGGTAATTTTAATTTTGTTGTACAAAGCTGGTATTGTATGTTAATGGCATGCCAGCAAATACAGCCTTTTAAACTGGTATATTCTTTAAGTATTAGGTCATCATTTGAATCTATTCATTGCAGCAGACATTCTGGAAAAGGATCTTTATTCTAACACAGGTTCTCTTGAAAATGATTTCTGTTTAGATCACTCCATCGCAAAATCAGTGGAAGAAGGCCATGTCTCCGTTATTGAGACAGTAGGATTCCCATTGGAACCAGAGCATGTTGCTGGAGTATGGATGGTAATACAGGTGCAAGTAAAATACCAGTGTGAAAATGAAAACTGTTGAATCAAACTGTTTTCTGGAGGCAGGGCAAATTTAACTTCCCAAGTGCTACTGCTGAGACAAAGTTGCACAGTAACCTTTTGCTGCAATGTTTGCATCACACTGCAATCCTCATAGTGTGGATGGTTACTGAATGGAACCAGACCTTCACTACCTAATCAGTTTATTATTCTCGTTCTTTTCAAAGTGAAATTGTTTACTCCAAAGAAATATTAATAAAAAAGAACTTTTGAAATTAACAACAGAGAACAAGACCAGACATGCCAGCAATCATTTTTCATTTGACCATATCCCTGAACAAGATAATTCACCTATGCTTCAAGTCTATCCTGAAGTGTCACTGTTTTCAGAGATAAGCCTAAAGCTGGAAGCTCAGATCAAGAGCAGATCTCATTGCTGTGGCAAATACCACTGTACATGCAGATTCATTATTAGTTGTTTTCACAGTTTTTATAGTAGTTGAATTTGTGGAGCTACTTGCACTCTACAAAGGGGTTTGAATGGTTTTAATTAAATGTTGATAAAACAGAAAAGGAATCTTGGGAAGTGAAAACAAATTAATTCTGGTCATTAGTCACCTGACAAGCATATTACAGTACAGACTTTTTATAGCTCCGTGGATGCCTGTGAAACTGGAAAGATGGTATTCTAAATGGATTCCTTGGTAGCTGCTTTGAGTCACTGTGAATATCACTTTAGTTACCTACTAAATTACTGAAGCAGTTATGTAAAGTGCTTTCAAGGCAGTACATTAACATGCCTGTATCTGATTTTGAAAATGAATTCTGAAAGCTTAGCTGTAAAAAATATAAGATCAGCTTAGTATAGTTCAGAAACTGCTGTAAAATCTTGAAATGAATGTAATAGGATGTTTTGGTGATGTGCAGCTCTCAGCTGCTCTTATGAACATGGCAGAAATATGTTCCATATCCCTCCTTCTGCCCAACTTTTTTCTTTTCTGTTTGTTATATGTCACATGAAGCTAGTGTTTGTCCCCTGCTTTTTGTATCCTATATAGTACACTTGTCAGCTGAGAAGAAAATAAGTAATAAAATAGGCTAGCATTGCTTTAGCTAAACCATGAGGAATCACTCTGATTTCCTACATTGATCAAGCCTGTTTGATAAGGAAACCAGTCTGTGTAAATACAAGAGTGTGATGTTTATGGAAAAACTCCTCCAGGTTCCCTAAAAACCTGCTACTGAGGTGTGTATTACTGGGATTATGAGGGACACATAATGCTTTCTATTTCTATGCAAATTGATCTGGCAGTTCCTGCAACGAGTTGTACCAGATCTGAAAATTACTTTTACCAATGTACTGCCACTTGAAGTTGCTTTATTTTAGCCGTTATGCAGAAAACACATCTCAGTTTATCAACACAGACTATTACAGAGATTGAMGGATGTTTGGATATCCAGATTATATATTAACTTGCAGTAAAGTAGCAAATTGGAAGAGAGCATAAAGTAAATGAACTAAACTAGGCCAGCAAGACTAATTTCTTTATCTTAACATAGCATGTTGTGATCATTAGATTTTCCACCAAGAATGAATCCTGCTTGCCTTTTGTCTGTAATAGAGCTGACAAAGAAAAAAGGAGCGAGGAAAGAATGAAACATTTGCATTTTCCTGGCTGACTGACACAGATTTAGAAACCCTTGAAGAGTGAGTCTTCCTAGTGAGCAGATAGGAAATTGGTATAATTGACATAATTGACACCAAGATCACCTTTGCTATCTGACCTTTAGAACTTTGGAGCTCATGTGAGTCACAAGCCTGGGAAACTTTGGGAAGCCCTGAACAATCTGTGTTAAAAGCAGCTTGTCTGTATGCTTGCCCTGATATTCTGGGTCAGGGAAGATATGGGCTCCTGTGTTAATAGATTAAGTCTGCACAGAAGGTAGCAGTGATACAGGTGTCTGGGTGATGCAGGGCAACCAGAATTTTATTGAAGGTCAATATTTCCAAGAGATGTTGAAAGTTTAGAAAAAGGAAACAATTTTTTATCAGAATTTTTTGGCCAGCTGAACCTTCCAGCATTCCTTGGGCACAAGTAACCTTTTGGCCAGCTAGGACTTTACTATCTTAAGGTGAGTGCATTATAGCTATCCAAATACTACAGCTGTCTCTAACATAGCATACTACACACCTGTCAGGGTATCAGGGTGGCCTCTGCATCTAATTCTTGCACAGAACCAAAAAAATTCCAATACAKAACAGAGTGATAAACACGCCAGTGAAGTACTGGGCCCCTGAAGTACATTGCAAAGGAAATCTGCAAGGCAAAACTTTGAGGGAAAGGCAGAAGAGGAACAATACCAGCAGCTAGCAATGGGAAGGCTCTTTTTGTTTCAAAGCCCTGTGCCTCTGAAGTTAGTAGCTGTCACCTAGAAAATGTTATTATCTTTAGCAGAGGAGCATTAAGCAGYGTTAAAGAAAAGAAATAATTAGGTTCATTATCTTAAACTGGTTTATCTTTGAACTATCTTGGAACATAATATGATTTTTAAATAGTGCATTAAGGAAATAAAATTAAAAAGAACAATTCTATTAACATGATTGACCAAGAAACTGCTGTTGGTTGACCCTGACTGGATGCCAGGTGCTCACCAAAGCTTCTCTATCACTGCCCTCCTCAGCTGGGCAGAGGRGAGAAAGTATAATGAAAGGCTCATGGGCTGAGATGAGGGCAGGGAGAGATCACTCACCAGRGATCATGATGGGAAACAGGATCCTCTTGGAGAAATTAATTTAATTTCTTACCAGTCAAAYCAGAGAAGAGTAATGAGAAATAAACCCAAATCTTAGAACATATTCCCCCGACACTGCCTTTATTCCTGGGCTCAAATTCACTCCCATTTTCTCTCCTTCCCTCCAATGGCCCAGGGAATGGGGAATGGGGACTGCAGTCAGTTCATTCCCAAGTTTCTACCACTCCCTCTGCTGAAGTTACAGAACTCCACACTCTTTCCCTGCTCTAGCCTCAAGTCCCTTCCAGAGGAGACAGTCCTGYGTGAACTTCTCCAATGTGAGTCCTTCCCAYAGGCTGCAGTTTGCTAACTGCTCCRAGGTGGCTCCTTTTCCATGGGGTACAGTSCTTCAGTAACAGGCTGCTCCACTGTGGGTTGCCTCTGTGGTCAGAGGTCCTGTCAGCAAATCTGCTCCAGAGAGGGCTTCTSTCTCCTTGGGGCCACAGGAGCAGACTGCTCCAGTGTGGGCTTCCTGCAGGGTCACAGCCTCCTTTGGGCACCCCTCTGCTCGGGTCTGGGGTCCTGCATGGGCTGCAGGTGGATCTCTGCTCCCCCATGGACMTCCATGGKCTGCAGGGSCACAGCTSCCTCACCATGGGCTGCACCACACAGGGGACTCTGCTCCTGCACGTGCAGCACCTCCTGCCCCTCCTCYTTCACCAACCTTAGGGTCTGCAGGGTTGCTCCTCTCACATATTCTCACTTCTCTCATCTGACTCTTGCTGTGCACCTTTTCCCCCTTCTTAACTACGTTATCCCTGAGGGTCCACCTCTGTTGYTTATGGACTCAGCCCTGGCCAGTGGTGGGTCCATCTTGGAGTTTTCTGGCATTGGTTCTGTTGTAATCCTTTGAGTCTTTGCTACCAAATGTAATCCTTACACACATGTAATGCTATATGTTAAAATCAGTGGTATTGCATCCTACATAATGCTACTTTGTAAGAATTTGAGAAAACCAAAACCCTGGGAAGTTACCACTGAGAATTSAGCTAAATTCAAGTACAAGTATTCAGCACCTCTTTCTTTGTTAAAACAAGACAGTTTTATCTCACAAAATGGCAGTTGGCTTGGCYGATTGTAGTTCTAAAAGATTGATGTTGTTCAAATATTGAAATGTACATCTCATTGTGAAGGACATGCTCTGCAAAATAGACTGCCACCCCAAAACCAGAAGGAATAAAATTTAAAATCTGGAAAAAGAGCAACAGTGCTTCAGAACATATCTTATGGAAGAATCTTTCGAGGTCAGTGTTCTTTTATATTCYTCTGCATCTAAACTCTTCATATTCTCAAACTTTAGGTACAGGAGCTAGCAGAGATTTGATAGGAGAATGAGAAAAATATTTATTCTATGGAATGGGATTGTTCTGTTAGYTCAAAATGGAGACACAGTCAGTGAACACTGATTTCACATTTAATTTGTTCTTCAAAAAAAAAAACAACCAAACCCACTTTATAAAGCAGAGTTTCATTTTTCTAAAATCATGGTTAATAAATTCCCAGCTGCCTTCTTGTACTATAATTCATTCAAATCCACTTTTAAAGACCTGAGTTGTTATGAGGCATTGTTTTTTCCTTTATTTCTCCTACCAGTGAGACCTCTGCATCCCAGAAAGTCAGGCATCGTGGATTCTCATCTCACATCTCTTGCCCAGTTGCTTGTTACAAGACAACTCACGGCAGACCCAAGGCTTGCTGGGGCAGTAAGACAGGACAGAAAGGTGGCTATGAGAGCGAGGAAACTGCAGATCTTTTCCCTATAACTGAGCTGAAGCAGCATGCTGGTCCCATTGYTTTTATGTACATATTTTTGGCAGTAAGTGAATTGGAATATGTTGTTTTCTGCTACCACAGAGAGTCATCCAGCACTTCAGATAGTGAACACATTATTTCATTCTGAGGTTTTACTATTACTGCTTCAGATTCTGATCTGCCTGTACCGTCTGTAAGGAGACATAGTAAACATGCTCGATTTAATCCCACTCTATGAGAAAGAAAATAAGTATTTTTTTCACACAGAGAAGACTTAAGATTTTAATTGTGAATTCTCAGCAAAACTAACTTTGACTKGAAGGCTTCTCATATTCTTTACCAGGAGATAAGTAGGAAAATGCTTTTTTGGTAATTATTCTCAGTATTTTCCTGTGTTTCGAGTGACACTCAAGCAATTTACATGGAAGGAATTTATGAAGCAGTTTGATTAGGCAGCAGGCACAACAAGCAGTGCTGTTTGGAGCTTGCACCAGCTTTGGAGCTTTGAGGCACAGAGCCAGAGGCCAAGTGACATTAGCTGCTCAAGAAATGCACTAATCGCCTTAGAAATGCAATGCCTGGAGAGTCTCTTAGGTATTATGTAATGGAAATTGTAAGGGAAAGGATAAAAGTCAAACTTTGTGTATTTACTGAAGATTATTGACGTAGTTATGACATCACTGACGGMCGGTCACAAGATCCTGTGTACATAGTGCAACAGCCAGGTGGCAATTAGCACAGTGCCACCAGGCACCTGGAAAAGTGGTACTGTACCTGCAAACACACTCCAGGAGGTGTTGCCCTAGCAGCCTACTGCCTTTCACACACCRTACACAGAAGGGGCCATGGGACTGAATTTTGGTCTTGTAGTAACCATGGCAGCGTCATCTGAAGGGGTGGCTTTCCCCTGTGACATCAAAAAGGACACTGAGGTACTGGACTGTCCAAGGATGGCCAATGAAGCTGATAAAAGGTCTAGAAAAWGTCTTATGAGGAACAGCTGAAGGAACTGGGGTTGTTTYGTCTGGAGAAGAGGAGGTGCAGGGGGGACCTCATTGCTCTCTACAGCTGCCTGAAAGGAGGCTATAGCCAGGTGGAGGGTTGTTCTCTTCTGCCATGTCTCAAGYGACAGGATGAGATGAAATGGCCTCACATTGCACCGGGGGATGTTCATATTAGATACCAAAAAAAAAAAAATTCACTGAAAGAGTGGTCGTGAATTAGAACAAGTTTTCCAGGGAGGTAGTGAAATCAGCATCTCTGGAA
Organism: Cardinalis cardinalis; assembly: GCA_014549065.1. Lineage (NCBI taxonomy): Eukaryota > Metazoa > Chordata > Aves > Passeriformes > Cardinalidae > Cardinalis > Cardinalis cardinalis. The sequence goes on from JACDOX010000025.1 coordinate 482,238, forward strand.
GTTTTCAAAAGACGTCGGGATATGGCACTTGGGGATGTGATTTAAGGGTGATTATGGTGGTGTTGGGTTGATGTCTGAACTGGATGATCTTGAAGGTCTCTTTCAAACTTGGTGATTTTGTGACTCTGATTCCTCATATCCTCTTTATGATTGCTCAGCTTGAAACACAAGCAATGATTTGAGCTTATAGAGAGATTTTGTTTGGATCTGTGCAGTGTGAAGGACTCTGCAAAATGCCGKTGGGCTTTTGACTTATTTGGGATATTCGGCCATCCCTAATAGGTCCCTACCTGCTTGCTAGGCAAGCAGAAAGGATGTATATTAATGAGATAATTAAGATTGTGGTGGATCATGACTCATTCAGAGTAGCAGAAATCCCAAAAYTAAAGAAAGCAGCCCTGCTCTGCATGGAGACATTTGGCATGCAGAGATGGTCCCTGGGTGAAACAGTTAAGTGGCATGATGTCCTGACAAATTCACAACTCCCAGAGGCCAGAAGGTGACTTCAGAAGCCCAAACTTGTGAACAGAGGAGTTTAGATATCTAGACATATGATACTTAACTCCCTGATATTGGAGAGTTCCACTACAAATCAGTTGAATTTTCTAGATTGGATTTTGTAGATGTCTCCTCTATGACCAAGCAAACTGCTCTATAGAGCAGCTATGAACTTCTCAATGGAAATCTTATGATTGGTGCAGGAGGATGAAATACAGGCTGTGATTTTAAAAGCAGTTTTTCTACCTGCTTTTGTTAAGAGCTAAGAAAACTAAGGAATTTAAAAAAAGGAATGCAGTAATTTTCCTACTACTGAGCAGTTCAGGTCAGATATTAGGGTYTGTGCAAATCTGTTAATTTAATTGAAACTCTACAGCTGCCTCTGCCAGAATTCACAAGCCTGATAAACAAGTCTCACAAAGCTCATAGGCTTCAGCTAGCAACTCCACAGCTGTTCAGCTGATGGCCACATTCTGATATAATTGTAAAAGCCATGGACTCTAAATAAAAAGGAAGAAAACAAAAAAGTTATGAAATTCTCTATATAGAAGTAAAGATTCTGTTGGCAAGTCTTCAATGATGCTTAAATGCTGCTGATTCACAAGCCTGATAAACAAGTCCCACAAAGCTGGTGAGTGCTGCAGAAGTGAGGCATGTTCTAGGAGAAACCACTAGAGTGGGGACTGCAGCCTTCTCTTCATGACTCTAATCAGGTCTAACTGGGTGGTGAGATGGYCCTCTTCTTTATGTTATTGTCAACCCCCACTTTTCCCTGTCCTACTATCATGCAGGCTTCCAATTCAGGAATCATTTGGTGTAGCAGGATAGAGACAGAATCATCTGAAAATTTATTTCTTTCTACAAGACATGTTTTTGTTTCCCCTGCTTTGTTCATCAGTTTTATTTGCCAAAACCATGTCTGACATCACCTTGAAACACCAGACTGTGAACAAGAGACACCACTCTTGTCCTATCAGTGACTACTGCATTTGGCAAGAGCAAGGATTTGAGGCACAGGAAGGAAAGACTTGGGAGCAGACACTCAGATGCCTTTCCCATACCAAAGAATTGAAAGATTTTCATCTTCTGAGTACCAAACTAATTCATTAGAAGTTTCCTGTTCTGAACAGGGAATGTGCCCTTTTGCAGAACCTAGAGACTTCTCATCTTCATCCATAGCAACAATGAATGATGAGCTGTGTTTTTACCTCCACTGCCAGCTATCTTCATATTTCAAGYACCTCCATCAAAGCAGAAAACACTATCAAATAATTATAAAACAATGTGATTTGATGGACCTTATCTTATATCTTGAAAGAAACCATTCAGCTGAAATTGAGAGCCTTATTTTCCTGAAGTAGGAAACTCTTAACAGCAAAGGAAATAACACACTGTTTTCAATCCTGTAACTTGATGTTTGTAAGAGCAGTATTAAATTCTAGTTCAGAAAAATTTTAGACAATAGTGGTTCAGATTGCTTCTGTATTTTAATCTCATAAAGAGCTCAGGGAGAGTTTGCTTCTTAACTGTGAGCTATGGTGCGCAGCCATAGACATGCAATTTGCTATAGAAAAAGTATTAAATTCATTATGTCTACTCTCAATGTAATCTGCATAATACATGCTTCCCTTTTGGCTCCAGTCTTGTCCTTGTGACCCTCTGGTTCTGCACCTGCAGTGTGCTGGAAAAGGTTGCCATGCAATGCACTTGGCTGTCTGGTAGGTGTCTGTCAGGTGAAGGCAGAGCCCTGCCTCTTGCCCAGCACTTCACAAGTGCCCAGGGACAGTGACACAACAGTGCACTGCATTCACAGACAGAAGAGCAGGATTGTGTTCAGTCTGCTGGGAGAGCCAAGCACTCATGCTCAAGCATTATGRCCAAATAAAATTGCATCAGTGGTTTTGCATCTTCCAAGTCTGCAACAAATCATGATCACCTTAATAGAGATTGATCACTGAGTACCCTAAGTGAACAGAAACATTAGTTCTGTGTCTCCAAGAATAAAATGCAGAAGGTAAAATRCTTTAAAAATCAATAATATTTATTTTGCTTTACTATGTAATTTATTTAAATTATTCTTGCTTTACTGTTGTTTTCAGAGATGTTATATACCACCCCACCTTTCCTATTATTAGACTGTTTCACTAGTGACTAATATCAACTACAGAGTAATGGAARCTTCTTCACTTTGCATGCTTTCAGTTGAGCACCCCAAATTTATTTAGGATCCAATGGCTACAGTGACCAGCTTTGGCCAGATTGTTCTGATCTRCTTTGTTTATACCTTTGTATCACAGAAATGGAATTCGTTGGGAAACATATGAAGTAACAATCAGCTCTTACTCTTATTTGACATGTGTCTAAGTGAAGAAGGTTCATATGTTAAGCAGTTGACATACAAAGCAGAAAGTTACATCATAAGGTTCAAACACAGAAAGGAAAGGAAAACATAAACTAATGCAAACACGAAAGAAAAATGAGTTTGTGTTTACAGAGAATGATAACACCGTTTTCTGTGTCTTTCCCTATGGTACCTAATAGCTTTATAATTCCAAGTCAAGGCTTGAAAGAAATCAATGACAATAATTCCACTAACTTCAACATTTCCTTCTTACTGAGAGACACATATAAATACCATCAGTTTTGCCTCCAAACAAAACGTTTGTCTTCTTATGGAAAAGAGCATTACAGAAGGCAAGAGTTAATGTATTGTGGGATATTTTCCTTGCAGAATTGTGGAGGAACGGAATTAACAATGGCAATATGATTTGCTATGTGCTTCAGCACAGCAAAAGATTTTGGCCATGAAACAGTATTTAGAAAAGCTAGAGTCAGAAACGGAATGTAGGGGAATGGCACCAGTGTGTGGCAACAGTTACATTAGCGGGACCTGACCTGTCACAGTATGACTTTGTAGCAAGAGCAAGAGCTAAACATGAATTTGGGAGAAGAGTTGACATGTATGACTTTCAGAGCACAGTGTGAGCCTTTTTCATCTCCAGTGTTGCCAGGCCTAAATGTTTAGAAGACCTTGGTGGGATAAAGGGTTTATAGAATTAATTTGCCATTTGAACTGCCTGGCTAGATAAAGTTGGATGGGGCAAATGCAGCATAAAACTTGTAGCCTGCTGGAGGCTTCCAGCCATTGAAGTAACAACTGGCAATTTTGCCACATTGTTTTCTATTAAAAGAGTATATCTAAGGAAAAAAAAAGAAAAAAAGGGCACAGTAAAAGAATGATCTTGCACAAAAGCTTGCATGTTATTTGACAGCAAACTCTTAGAGGAGTTCCAGCAGCCCTTGGCCCCTGCTGCACACTCGTAAATGTTTGCCTGGGGAGCAGCAGCCAGGGCTCTTCCACTGCCAGCACCTCCAAAGGCAGATGAGAACACAGGTGTGTTCATGGGTGGGGAGTGCATAGCTAAGGAAGAAGAATAGCAAATGGAGAGATAAACCACACATGTTTGAGTTTTGTTATGAAAACTCAGAGACAGCAAGAGATGTAAAAGTTACTTGCTGTTCCACATAATGAGCTAACTGGTACAAGATTCTGCAAAGACCCAGGACTCCTCCATGTTTCTTAAGGACAAATGAATGTCTTTCATTTTGCTAGAAGAAAAGTTCTTGTCTGAATAGATATGGGTGACTTTCTCTCCCTGACATGTGAAATTCTGTACTGCATTAAAATGCAAAAATTCTGCACTGTGTCTTTGATGCAAAAAATTCAGTCTCAGGTCATTTTATATGTACGGTTATATTCCCTTGCTTATTTAGATCTGTATATTATACGTTCATAAGCTTTTTACAAGCTCATTTGTGTGTCTCATGATTAAAAATTCTGTTTATGTTTTTTCGCTTGTCAAGACATAATCAGCTTTCATGCTGTGTCTATGTGATATCTTCAATAATCAGTTAGGTTTATGGGGAAAGCAGGAGCAGCAATGGTGTACAAAGTGCTTCTTGGGGATGAGCTGAAGCTGTGAACTCCGTTTTCATTCTGCCTCGCTTAAGATCTGAAAGCTGTGAGCTGCTGCCAAGGGAAGTTTCTCTAACAGCCTGGACTCTGTTAGCTAACTAGCTCCCCCTCTTGAAACTCCAGAAATGCTGACAGGACTCAGAGATGTAAAGGGAAGTGAAATTAAATCCATCGGTGTTAGAGTTCTCACATTTTTTATAACCGTTGTGGGGGTTTTTTTGTCTTATATGTAACTGACAGCTGGGGAATGTCCTTATCTCTCTGCTGTTGGTTTCTGAACTGACCTTGTAAGAATGCAAAAGGGGTTTTGATGTCTGCTGCAAAGGAATTCAAGGCTGCAGAGGTCACCGTAGTGCCAGTGTCCAGTGGGGAAAGGCAGCAGAGTTGCCCAGCTGAAGGGCGCTGGAGAAGGATGTGGAGGACAAGGATTGCTGGGGGACAGGATGGTTCAGCTGCACCCCGCAGCAGCCCCTGCTGGGACTCCAGCAAACACCAGGGCAGGAAGGGGAGCGCCCATCTGTGCAGGACACAAACATCAGCTGCGCCTCCCGGGGCATCCCCGCTGACAATGAGCGCAGCTGACGGGGAGGCGGCAGCTGTGCTGCTGCGGCAGCCGGGCTGTCGGCACCGCAGGTAACTGCAGCCGCATCTTCTGYTTGCTTTCCTTTTTTTATCTAGAACAGGTATGAGGTATAGGGATGGGTTTTACTCTAGGACATCAAATGGAGAGGTATGTGAGTCTGCAGCTGAGAAAAAGGTGTCTTTGGTAGAGAGTAGGCCTCATTACAGGGAACTCTTTCCATGTGGGTTTTACAGAGAGCTGTCCCTGCCTGAAAATTCCCATTGAGAAAAAGTTAATATAAGGTCAGGATGGAAAAAAGGGCAGGAGAAGGCAAGTGTTCTTGCTTTGTAGAGAGGAGTAACTGAGATATGGAGCTGCACTCAGATTTCATACCACATTATTCAAGCATCCAAAGACTTATTAGTTGAAAAAACATTTGCCATCCCTGCTGTCCCTGAAAGAATGAATGTTGGAACTTAGGACACCACATTTTCAGGTTTTTCCTGGCAGTGGGCTATAAATCCACACCCTTTTTTTTTCTTTGTCCTTTCTCCAGCATCATGAATCTTTCATGCCTTTGGGCAGTGGCTCACTTTCAACAGGAAGGACAGAGGCAGACCAGCGTATAATCAGGTGAGATTTATTCTGAGTAGGGACAGAAGTAATTTTAAATCTGTAGGTTGAAGAGAGTGTGACCAATTTTCTGGATAAAATTCAATTGTTTAAGATTGAGAAGACTACCACTAGCTTAATTTTTGGCTGAATATGCTGCCTCGTGTCATCTTTAAAGGTGTGGTAGGATCAGATAGCAGAGCTGTTTTGGTACTCCAGCTGCCTGTATGTCACTGCTGCCATTCAGTGAACCTAAGTGGAGCAGCCATCACAGCTAGGCTTGCAACTGAGAGTTGATACCCTTCTCATCCTAATAATGTGACATTTACCCACTTCTCATATAACCCAAATGGTTGAAGTTTTATAGTTCTTAAAGTCAGGCTTAAACCTTTTTAATCAGCCTARATACATCCTTGGAGATACATCTTAGTTGTTTAGGTCTCTTGAATTTTGTGTAAATCCACTGTAAATCTTAGTCACAAAAATATCAATATTTCAATATTTATGACACCTGTCCCAAGTAATCCTGAAAATCTATAAGAAGTGAAAAAAAAAACCCCTCATATTCTAACCACAATATGGTGTTTCACTTAAATTCAGTATGCAACACTTTTAAAAAAGTAGCAAACACAAGAATTTCAATTTTTTGATATCTATTGTAGGACGTTGTAAGTGTCACCTGATTCTTCAGATGAATATCACCTTCAGAACATCTGCAGCATCTCTCTGGTAAATCTGCACTGTAAATTGTAAACACTGACCCAGTTRCAACTGCTTTTCTTTTTAAAATCTCCCATCTCAATGATGGAGAAAAACATGCATAAATGCTTAAAGAAATAAAGAAAGTGCTTCAAGGGTACACTATCAAATATGCTGAAGTACTTGTAGTGTTCAGGTGAACTGTGAAATCAGTGGAAAACAAAAAAAGATATTTCAGATTTTTAGTCTCCAAATTGTATTTCTACTTTACATATGTACAAAGAAAATTATTAAGGAAGCAGGTTGAGGTAAATTTTGTTTAACCCCTTCCCAAATCTTCTAACAATTCATTTTTTGCCCAAAATATAATACGTATTTTAATTTCAAATGGTAATGATCAAAACATCAAGAAAAGACTGGGTTCTGTTTTCCATCTAGTTTTTTCATATTTGTTTTTACAATCCTCYGAAAGCTTGCTCTCTGCATGCTTTTTAAAGTAGAACTTTAGGATTCAACATTTCAGCTGATAATCTTAGAGAAACTCTGCCCATTTTTATCTATTGAAAATCTGAACTTCGAATGGTTTCACAAAAAAACAAAGCAAAACAAAACCCCCTTGCTATTATGCATAATAACCCAAATTATGCACATAGGAAACTTGCCATGGAGTGTGTTAGTATGCCTGAAAATACAGCACATTATTCCTGATGTATATTTTATAAACTGCACAAATACCAGCACATATTAAATGCTTGGGTCTGCACGCAGAAGTGTTCTTTAWTGCTCATCATATTAAAAAGCTGGGGGTCCTCTAGGCAAAAAGTGACTCTCTGGTTTGGAGGTGAAGCAAAGAAGGTCATCTACATTAAATGAACTAAACTGGGCTCAGTAATAGTGAGCCATTCTCAAATACTAATGACCATCTGGATTACAGATGCAGTAGCCAGATTGTCTGTTGTGTCCACCAAGTGAGTTGTCTTACCCTGGGAAAAAACTGTCATCTGTCTGTCTTGCCCTGTAGACATGAGCTTTCTTCCAACCTGTCCACATGGATTTACTGGTGGCAAGGTCATCCCGTTCTCTGGAACGTCACTCACTTGTATTTGCTGGCTGCTTAGCAGCTGCCAAAATTTTTGGAACAGAACAGAATGGCAAGGGGCTGGAAATAAGATAGTAAAACTGAAATATTTTCTCTTTCTTTCTGGCGCACATTCACCAGTACTTAAAGGAAACAATACCTATATATTAGCTGAATAAAAACTCTTTTCTCAGCTCTGTTTTTTAAATAGATGATGTCGGTTTTAGGGTGTTTCTCTTCTCAGCTCCCATGCTGTGAAACTCCTTTCCTTTTGTTAAGCAGAATAAGCAAATCATTGCAAGACCTAAAATCTTGTTAAAAAATGCACCAATTTGATTTGGCATTTAATTAACACATTTTTGTTTGGTATTACTGTGTGAGTCTTGACTCTACTTTCAAATTTCCTTTTCATTTTATTAATGCAATTATGTTTTCTTTCAAGGATGCCCAGAGTCCATAATTTATATATTTCTGCTCGGTTTTGTGGGTTTATCATCATGCTATTGTTTATTCAGAAGAGGATTGTAAATATTTTTCTGAGTACAAAATTTAGGAGTTAATCATTCCTGAAGACTTTATACTSCTAAATGTTATCCTTCTGCTTGAAAGACACAATTCTGAAGAAGCTCTGCAAAGTATTGCAGGCAGTGAATACATCAAGCRCTTGCATTTATTTTCAAAGCTTCTTTATATCCTTGTGAGCACATAGACAATTAAAACCTGAAAGGTATTTGTGCGTGAGTTAACTTCTAGAGAAAATAGAGAGAGATTCTAGAGATTCTAGAGAAAATAGTCCTTCTAGAAAAGGTTTCATCCCAAAATCTACAGGTAGGTAGCCTGGGGATTAATTTGCGATTGTCATGGTGAAGTGTTTTTGCTAATTAATTTTGCTAACGAGGTGATAAACAAACTAAGGGAGTCCTCTCCTTTTTAACACTAGCTCAGATTTCATTAGTAATAGCTTGTCCATGTCAATAGCAGGTAAATCCCAGACAGTATTCATTAGAAAACAGTAAATGCAAGGCACTGGGATGCTCTGACACCAATTTTAGCCCAAAGCCTTGGATGATTCTTGTATTTGTCAAGCTGGATGTTCAGTGAGCCACAGTGTGAGCAGGGAAGGCCATACTTCCCTGTTACAGCAAACCCATCACATGGCTTTGATGGGAATATTCTGTGAAGAACAATGTCAGTGGTGTAASAGAGGAAGGAAGGAAGGAGGGCTGCTGTTAAGGAACTGGAAAATGTGGAATTCTGTGTGTGTTTAGGGACATGCATTCTTGCACAAATATGTGCTCTCGCTATATGYCAAATAGTTTTACAGTGTGAAGTGTGTGCTTAAGTACCTCCTTACACTGGGGTTGCAAGAAACATGGCTAAGGAAGCAGGGAAAAAAGGAATAGCGAAAAGGAAATAAAAAAGGGAACCAAAAGAAAAAAGGAATAGAACCATGTTTTTTCACTCATTTACTTCATGGACTGCTAATATACCATATATATATGTGTCTCTGTGTATATATAGATGTAGACAAGTGCATATGGTTAGATATTCAGAAAATCTGTGTGGAGACAGAGCTTTTATCTTCATTATAGTTAAAGGAGGACCAAATATATGTGCTTGAAAAAAGTCTAGTGAGTGGTATTTCATCTGGCATCATCAGAAAAGGTGTTTTCCAAGYGGATCAGAAACAGTCTGTAGCTCACTGTAGCAATTCTGTTTGGAGTAAACGAGCTCTTAATTAGGTGAGGGCTGATTTCTTGGCGTTTGAGACTCTTTGAAACTCTCAGACTGCTCTTCACATAAAAAAAAAAAAAAGACTACTGTTTAAAACTTCCTAGCAAATGGGAACATAGTATATAGGAAAACAGGATTCAAAGCCACACATCATTGCAAAGTGAATCAGACTCCATTTCGTACTTGATTAATTCCACTGAAACATTTGGCAAATACCATCTAGTAAGATACAAGTGGTATCTTCTAGGATATAGGTGTTTCATGAGCAAGGATATGACAGCTCGGACCTAGCCTGAGAATCATCCTCTGCTGTGGGAGGCGTCACAAAACACATCAGCTTCTTTTTGAAGCTTCTTTTTGTTCCTTGTCCTCACAACAATGGGAAAGCTGTTCCTTAGCTKCATTCTTGTGACGATTAGAAACTATGTAATTTCCTTCATTAACCTCCTCATGGCCTTGCTATTCCTGTGGYCCTGGTGTAGCCACCTACTTACAACACCAGCTACGTTTTTCAGCACACCCACCTCACAGAATGATCTCCATCCCTTGGCCCAAGTAACACAGATTGGCTGATATTCAAGGCTAGTCCTCGGTAGAGCAGTGGAGCAGATGAACCTAATCCCCACCACATAGCCCATATGGTTATGTCTAAAACATGACAGTTTTTATCTGTGGGGGTGGCTTGGTTCATCATATTTAAAAGTGTGAGGACTGTGTTGCAGCCCACAGATTGGCGTTTCCATAGCATGAAACAGTAGATGCTGCATGCTCTGGGTTGTGGCRTAAGTGTGCTGGGAATGCTTTTGAGTTCCCGCATCCTGTTTTGGTGGGAACTGGTTCATTTCTTCTCAAGGAGGTCCTGGAAGTAAATAAGCAGAAAAACAATGAGCATAAAGGAAGAAAGGAGTGAACTGGGCTATCCAATTGTATTGGTACCCATAGGCTTTAGCTTCAGCAGCATAATCTCCCTTGCTGGTTATCACCATCACAAATTTTTTGGAGAGGGCAATCATATTTCATCTTAGGCTGTGTTTTKCTAATCAAACAATCTTCCATTTTTYCAGATYATTCCATTGTCTCTTTATGAACAGCTTAAATTTRTCTTCCTGGRYGTGAATTACTAAGATTTTATAATTACCCCAGATAAATTTTTTTGTTGTGTTTAGTAAAATAAAAAAAAGTCTTTGCTTCAGAGGATGATCTAGATCAACATAACTGAATATTGCATTTATCTTTCACATACTGGCCTTACTTACCTAGTTTATTGTAAGTGTATTCACAGTGTAGACATCTCAAACTCATGCACTTGTCTAGACCTTTTTCATAATCAATAGAGAGACATGAGTGATTCATCTCATTCTGAAGTAAAAGTCTGAAAAAGGTCAGATCAATAATGTCTGAAGTGCCTGTTTGTCTCCTCTGACTGCAAAAGCAGTCTGGGTTGAACAGCGAGGGGAAATATGTCTATATTGTAGATATCTGAAGTTAGGTCAGATAAATCTYTGATCAATAGTGAGATGATCATACTGTATTTCCTCTTTGCTCTCACTAACATCTAAGAACTCTTAAATTATAGGAATAATTCTTGTTATGAACCTGCAATTGCAAGAGCTTCCATATGTTGTATTAATTAGGTAGTTCACGAGTTTCCATTAGCTCAGTCCTCAGGGCCAGTGTARCATTTCTACTGTGTGGTACTCCAGTTCTCTTCCACAGTGATTGTGTCTCCCGGTTTTATGCCAGCACCCAAACTGAACTTGTGGGCTCCTACATCTTGTGCTGTTGTTTGTGAAAGCTTTCAATTATTTAAACTCACACAAGTTTTTAAGAATCTTTAAAAATATTGTCCCTAAAATACAAGTATCACCCTCGGTACAAAMTGCTGCTGTCTCCTAGATGGCTTCATTTTTCTCTATACTGTACAATTTTAGATAAAACTCAGCTTCTCTGTAAACTAATGGCCAGTGTAAAAGAAGATTAAATGATTTGGCAAAGTTTAGGTAGATGGCTACATCAGCTCTATCTTAGATTAAAACTGAATTTTCTTTTAAATAAAASGTCAGGAAGAAATTTGCTGTTAATTAAAGGAATGTTTATTGTTAATTGCTACTACATTTATGCAATTTTCCATCTATTTCCATGGGAATTTATTATTTCCTTCTAAGTGCTTTATRAACAATGCGCATTCCTGAAACCTCACCAATGGAATTTTATTTTTTCCTTCTTAAATATTACTAGTTTGTTTGCTGGTGTTTCCTCATGCATTGATAAGAATCAATGACTTGATCAATTTTCTAAAAATCCCAGACATTAGACTGCRAATCTCTTGTGTCAGTTCTTTGGATACTTTGTATTGTTTTCCCTCCCATACTTTTTCAGGTTGAATTCTGAGTTATGTGTCTGTMTCGAAAATAATTTTAATTGTAATGCTTTCATTTATCTTTGCTTTATTTTCTTCACCACTTCCCATTCAGCATTGATTTTATTAAAAATTGGAACAAAATAGTCCATTGCTACCTGGACTTTATCTAGATTGTTTAATTTCTCCTCCAGTATCAGTGATGAGGAACTCTTTTTTTCTTTCCTTTATATTTTCTTGCTTATGTGTTATTAGTTTTAAGTTTTGCTGTTATATGTAACTCAGCTACACTATGACAGTATTTTGTTCCTTCAATTTCTCACCTTGTATATATATATATTTCTCAAGATATGTATATTCAGTCATTTTTTCAGTTGCCTGTAGAATCTCTGCTTACCTCTAATATCCCTTCTCAGTTATATATATGTATGTAACAGGGTTTTATCCTTGTTTGAATAACGAATGGCAGGAAAGTTCATGCATTTGACAAAGAAATTCCAGGCCTGGAATTGTATATAAGGCTTTGAGTTCAATCCAGTGGGCATCACTCACTAGTTACCTTAATTTTCCAGTCTTCTTCTTGAATTAAAAACTGGATTTGTTTCATTTAAACTGAGTCAACCTACCACTGCYCAGTGCAAGGCTTTTCTGTGATTAGTTCTTCTATAAAACCCTTTTCTGATTACCAAAAATAAGCCAAAAATGCTGTGTCAGGAGGTGAGCTCCCTCTGCAGTCAGTGAGGAGGGACAGAAAACTTCAGAAGATAAGTCACCCCATGGAAGTGACTCTTGTTCTGGAAAGTCCGGTTGCAGCTTCTTGGCTCAGAGGCCCTGTAGATCAGACAGGCTGGGTGTCTCACTTGGTCTTCCCTCTGGAGGTTGTGTTTGGTGAGCTGTCATTCCCACAGATAGGAGGGTGACACTTGTTTCCCATCCTCCAAGCAGGCAGTTGGTATCCTGTGGCCCTGTAATTCCCAGCAGTGTGACATCGGTGTGGTGTGCATGCATGTGTGTCTAAAGAGTTCTGCAGATCTTGAGCCATACTCACATTCATCTGATTACACCAAAACTGCAGGCCTTCAACACTGCCTCAGGGTGAACAACACTTCCTTGGTGTATTTGTGGCACAAGGGAAGTCCATTTCACTAGTCCCATCACTTCCTATTCCCTTGCACTGTTTTGCAGCACTGATGTATTGATACAATGGTATTTTGATATGATTGTGATGGCTATGCAACAGAGCTCAGTGCGCTTGCCTTTACCATATTCCTGCCAGGTTTGATTTGGATTTAGCAAGGAGTCAAGGGAGACTGCAGCTTTCGCATTAACAGTACTTGGAGAAGTGCATGATCCCTTACAGATGCTATTGCAGACTCTCCTCTTGCCCTTTCCCTCCTCTATACATATGCTGTAGTATACTGAATCCCTATTTTTACTTCTCTCAAGCCACCTCCATCCTTCATTCATTTCAGCCCCTAGAGCAATTAGATTAATCAAGCCCAACTCAATTTTTTAAAAGTAAGGCATAATCTGTAGGGATAGATGTGACTGTCAATTAGGGAGTCGCAGGTAGCTGATTTACCTTGTAACAGTACTATTTTATTTTTTCACTGGGACCTGTTTTCTCTTCCCCCTACACTTTTTGTCTCACTTCTTCTTCATAGATTCACTTTTTGCTTGCTGTTGCCTTCCTTAAAATTTTACTTATCCCCAGTTCTTTTCTTTTCTAATGTCTTTCTAAGAAAATCAATATCTGTATTAATTGTCAAATTAGGTCCCATGGAGTTTGGCCAGATATAAGCTGGCAGTGATTAGTTCTATTGTGATTCTACCAGCTGCAATGGTAGCTCTGAGAGCCGGTGTCATGTCCAGGCTGCTGGCTTAGGAGACCTCCAGGTCTGTCATTGTATGTGTATCTTTAGCAGTCCCCCAAAAGAAAAGAAATAAGTAAAGGTGTAAACCTGGTTACCACTGGTCTCAGTGCTGAAAGACATGTCACTGCCTTAAAAGTGATAAATCCCAAGAATTTGCAGATTCTTTTTGTTCTGATATATGAAGGAAATAAAAAAAGTTGTTTTGCTACAGGAAGTGCCTTGACTTTACAATGTAACTTACCATACTGCTGTAGTGTTGTGAACTATGTAATCTAGCAAACTTCATCGCTCCCAGGCCACAGTCTAAAGGATTTTAGAAACATTTTTTTGTTTCAATTTATGCCCTAACAGTCAGAAAATGTATCTTTTCCTGGTCTAGAAGTAGAGGTCTTGTGAACAGAGGATTTTCTTTCCTTAAGATGAAGCAGAGAATGAGGTCCCAAGCCTACTACTCTTAAAAAAAAGAAAAAAAAATAATATATATATATAAAAGGTAAGAGTTTCACAGATATTTCAGATATTTAAGCAACAGAAATTTTCTTTCAAAATTTAGCATGGGATTTCTAAGATTCTGGTTTTCAATTTTGTATGAATGTTCCTTGGAAGTTTTAACATTCTTGAACTTAATTCAGTACACACGATGGAGCTGCCTTAAAACTTCAGTCTCTAAAATTCTAAGCCAAATTCCCTTGTGCTTCAGTGGAAATTCATTGGAAGTAATATCTATCTGGGATCCAATGCCTTTTCAAGAAATAAATGTCCTTTCTGATAAAAACCTATTTTAGTGAGAAATTCTGTACTGGTGCTAAGTAAAATACTAGAAATAACAAATATCCCACTGATGGAATATTTGGTAAGTATGCAAATCTGAAAGTGAACGGAATAATAGGGTGCAGCTGGTTCTTAGTCTTATATTTGACTGTTGCTGTTCACATACAGTACAACAGCCGTGCTTGGGGGAGGAGTGTTAACACGATATTCAGTGAAGGCTGCATGGCGTGGGTGTATCACAGTTCCAGGAAGAGCCTGAGGTTATGGTTTACAGAGTTCACGCCAACTCTTCATTTTAAAATGTAGTGGCACACTCTAAGTCTACTGCTGACAGAATGAAGTTTTACTGATGCTTGACATGGTGACTAAACTATTAGGCCCATCCAAGCTCAAAATATAAAGCTGTTTTCTGACAGCTTATCAGAAAACAAGACTAACTGCTCTTCAGCTGAATATTTCTAAACCTCTCATTCCTCAAYCAATATCAATTCTCGTGACACACATTTTGAAAATCTACTTAAGTATTTCACTTTGTTGGGGAATTCAGGCCTGSTTTCCATACAGAGGGAACCTGAACTCTTTTATTATTTTAACAGATATCCTAAACAAGCTGCTATTAGCTATTTTTATTTTTAAAACTTATAGGTTTTGGGCAATGTCTAGTACCACTGCTTGTAAAATTTGAAACAGAGTGACTGATGCATGAAAAATATACTAGCAAACRCATCCTGCATTGTCAGAAAGTAGGTTTTTCTCATATCTTGCATCTTTCATTCATAGATTTGATAATTCTTTTCTGTGAAATGTATTTATTTAGTCTTGAAGCTCTTATGCAAATCTATCACAAAACCCTCCTTTTTGTTATACTGTGTGAAAAAAATATTTTCTGTTATACTTTTCT
The DNA here is from genome assembly GCA_014549065.1 of Cardinalis cardinalis. Lineage (NCBI taxonomy): Eukaryota > Metazoa > Chordata > Aves > Passeriformes > Cardinalidae > Cardinalis > Cardinalis cardinalis. Next base: position 497,302 of record JACDOX010000025.1, read on the forward strand.
ATATGTGTATATTATACATTCTACATATTGAAAAAATCTTACCTTTGAAAATTTATTTTCTCTACAGATTATTTATATTGTGTTTCTCATTCCTCCTCTTGTCAAGTGTCATATCTTGCTAGTTTTTAGTACCTTTAAAACTCTGTGTCTTTATTTAGATTGGCAACTRTACTAAAATATACAATAAGATATGAAAACAATAAATATTTAATTGCATGAATGAGATTCCTTCAATATCCAGCCAGTGTTCTGTATGACCAATGTGTCAACATCCATTTTGTAGGGAAATACAATATTCAAAAAACTGGGGGAGTATTTAAATACTGAAAATTGAATTCTTTGCCTTTATGCAAAAAAACCATAAAATACATTTCTCCTTAGATGCCCTTTTCAGGATGAAATGAATTGCAGTTATTCACACCAAAATATATTTGAACAAAAAAAAAAAAAAGCATAACATGGAAGCTACATTAGGGAACTTGAGAACCTAAATACCCCACTGTTTGGCCAAAACCATTATTGGTGTCTGGAGGAGAGGCCCTTACATAATCCAGTCATCATATTTCCTTACATGGCCTACATTTTAGTCAAAATTCCCTACAGTCCAGGTTACTCATGGTGAGATTATAGGTCTTCTAATTTGTTTCATTCTGAAGAATTTTGGGCAAGTAAAATACAATATTTTTAAATCTCCAAGAAAGGGCTACATAGCAGCTTTCTCCCTTCTACTTTCTATAATTTATAATTTGTTGACTCTCTTTTGTTTGGCAGCAAAATTACAATCATATCTGTAGAAAGGGAGTATCTTTATAATAAATTATTTTTATAATATTCAAATACTTAATCATTGTCTGGCATCTTATTAACTCCCCCTCTCCCTAAAGCCATTTTTGTGAGCTCTACACCTCTGTCAGCATTCATATTCTTTCATTATCCCATATTTGAGAAAGCTGTTTATCTTGAAACATACATTTTTAATTAAAAATTTCACTTATGCTCAGAAGGCTTAGGTATGCGTCACGATGTACAAGCCTATTTTTTTAATCATAAAAGTCATATTGAAAAGCAGGTCTGGTATAGAGAAGACTGTGGATTTAATCAGTTAATTGTGTGGTTACACTGTTCGTAATCACTTCATTTGCTTTTAATGGCAATGAGATGGATATTTCCAAAGGAGTCTTATTGTCCTCTGTGTAAATAACTAATTGCTTTGTTATTAAATACTTAAATACTCAACATGCCCTGTAAATGCAATCTGCATGTGAAACCAAATCCCCATACTCTACCCAATTCTCATTTCATAGACAGACAAGTAGTTGCATCCAAATAGTGCCTGGGATCACCTTTGGGTAAATCAGAAGTAATTCCTTTTCCTCAAGAGGTGACTACTCTGATTTTCAGTGATTACTGCAATGTTTGCTGATTACTTTAACTGATTTCATTTATCTATCTATTCACACAGTTGAAGAGTCAGCTAATCTTGGAAGGTGTCAGGACTGAATCTAGGTGGGATATGAATGCTGCTACATGTTGCTTCATCTGAGTCTGATACAAAGCAAGCATGAGCTGTTCCTCCTTTGATCTGAATCAGTCAGAAGAAGTTAACACAGATGTCATCTAACATATACATCATTTGGAAACAAACCCATCGATTCTCCTACTGCAGAAAACCTGTTTGAAAACTCATTCCTCAGGGTCCAAGTCCCCCTGCTTCTCCCCAGAAAAGCATGCACCTGATTGCCCTTGTGTAATCTACTGCCATCCAGATCACCAGGCTTTTGCGTCACTCTATTAAATGAAAATCAAGCCAAAAAAGATAGAGGACAGCCTGGAAAACAGCAGATCATAGATGGCTGCAGTGTGCAGATCCAAATCTGATCTAGTCACACTAGACATTCAATACTGTCAATAAGGAGAAGTAGGCACTTTAGAGACATGATTCATCTGACCCATATTCAGTGTCTACTAAAAGGTCAAGATGAATCATACCCTAAAATCACCTATTTCTTTCTATTGACTGTAAGAATGGCCTTGACAGTTGCTCAGTTGTAGACAGCTATGCTCACTTCTGTTGCTAGTCAAAGATATGCTGAGTAATTGCTAATGTATTGAATTACTAAGACAGAAAGATTCTGTGTGGGAAAATATAGAAGAGTGCTATTACAGGAGAAGTAATGTCAAGGGAGGTGCAAGCCAAGTTGAAACAATGGAAGAAAAGCAGAAGTAGTGAARTGGTATCTGGGGGCAGGAAACTGAGTTTACGTTCGATTGACTTATAGGTATGACTAAATCCACATAAAATAATTTAATTTGGAATACATAGATTAAAGCAATCAATATGAGATCTTTATATTTGTTTTGTACATAGTTTGGCATCTTTCTTCGGTCTAGATTTAATATGGTGTTCTGGACTGAACACCCCTACAATGAATATGTTTCTGAGCTCACTAAAGAACTGATTGTTGGTTGAGACTGCCATATCCCCTTGAAGGGCAGCGACCCATTTGGTGTGCACTATAGCACAGCCCTAGAAGGGATTTGGTTTCTAAACACTAAAACCTTTCCGTGAATTCAGCCTATGTGCAATAAGGAAGGACTGAGAGAGTTATTTCAAGAATGCACAACTTCTCTGAACCAATATGCTAATGCAAATGCAGCCTAAGACAGACAGTTTGCATWTAAAATTTAAAATTCTAATGAAACAGTCCTTTAGACATAACTGCCTAAAACGCTGATAGAATTGATGTAAAGTACATAACTTTGAGAGCTGCCAGATCATCAATTCGCTAGATGGACTGAGGAGGACAAGATTTTCCTGTAGAAGTCTTTGCTGGCACTTCTCACTCTATGTTGATTATATGTGAATAAAAATCTAGGAGCCTCCCACCCACCTTGGCAGTACACAGGCCGGTCTGATGGGAGAAAAAGCAAGAATAGGACTTTCTGTAGGGAAATATGAACACAGTCTGAGGTTTGGTCATGGCTGGAAACTGAAGAGAACTTCATCATCAGATGTTGACCAAAACTGGAAGGCAAGGAGACAGGTGCAAAGAATGAAAAGGTGAATGGCAAGTGCGAACAAATTATTTTCAATCTGAAAGGCTGTGGAGCTAAAGTACAATTTTACATTAAGCAGAGGACTAAACAATACATATGGAGAGCTCTGTTTGCATTTGTACCGCATTGTCCGGACCTTCTGTTGCTATGGTTTTGTACCACCTGTCTGCTATCAAGATTTGTTTACCTCTTTCAGTACTACACTGGATTATTTAGATAGTTATCTCAGTGTGATAGATTGASTTACCTCTCTGGCTTCATATGCTGAGAATGAATTCTGTAAAAGTGCTTTTTGGACCATTGTGGTGCTCCCTTATATCTTTTTTTTAAATTAAAAATTATAAAATGTGTCTGCTTTTTCACAAAATTAGAATAATGGTAAATGTAAGGAAATCCATTAGCATGCAAAAAACACCCCAATGTGAAGAAGAAGCCAGGATTCTTTTTAACTTCACAAAATAATATTTTGTATCAGTTATAACACAGTGGCAATTTTGTTCACTTGTATTTTGAGTTAGTGAAAATTGTGGAACTTTTCAGGTGGTGTGGAACAACATATCTTTATCAGCTTCTGTTTAACTGCTTTTGTCTTCTGAATTCATTCATAGGATGAGACATACATTTCAAACAGCGTACCATTACCTTAGCGTTGGGAAGACAATATGCCTAAGAAAGATGGAGATGGATTCTTGTACAATAGCTTAGCTGAACTGTTAGCTAAGTTCCRTTCAATTATATCTGCAGAAGTCTATGGAAAACAGTGGAAAATCTCATCTCTTAATCAAAAACAACTTGATTGTATCCAAGGGGCTCATTGGAGCTCTGAATAACTTATAAATGTTGATAGGGTACAAATGGCAATGATCTTCCAAGTCCAGCTGGGGTTTGTAGACATAATAGTTGGAAGTAATATTTATTTACATGTAAGCTGAATGAATTTAAATAACAATCATTGACAGACAACAARTGAGAAAACATATTCTGGGTTTATACATGTCATTAAAAAAAAAAAAGACTGTATCCTGAGCCTTAAAAATTTTGTTCTCTTAGGTATTATGACTAGATTTCACAAAAGGAGTAAGAGTGAGGAACAGGAAGCTTAGGTAGGGTTTAGTCAGAAAGAGAGCTCCTGACTCCGAGAATTCAAAACAAGTAATGTGTCATCTCTAGCTTTGTATGACAGCCTTGTGAGCAATTGAACATGTGCTGTTTATCTGATCCTCCATTCTTCTGTGTAAGATTATCACTGTTTACATCTCTCCCCTTTAAAACATCTCAACCTAGCCTTGATATATACAGATCTACCACAGAGCTGAGCCTTTCATTTGGCCAGAATCATATCAAACCCGCAAATCTTTAATAAGAAGAGAAACGTGATGCACGGACATCAAAGGGGCGTAGATGCAGTCTGCAGCAGTTAGGCTCTGATCTACCTGAGACAGAAACTGTGCATGACTGAAGTGAAGGTAGTCCCATCTCAATTCTCCTGGAGACAGAGAATGAACTGAATAAAAACTCCTCTTTCACCAAATGAATCAGAATAATATCTAAATCCTCCCTTTTGCAGACATCTTCATTATTTCTAAAGAGTATCTTGCCCACAGATTCCCACCACAATTTTTAARGTACTTCAGAGGACAATGCAAGGAAATATTTTGTGAAAAAGTGTCAAACAGGGCTTTGAGAACAGACACCTCTCCTTGTCAAAAAGGCGKGGTCAGTCTGATCTTAGGACTCATCGAAGCAAAAATATAAATGAAAGTAAACCATAAACYATAGGATAAGCCCTCTCATCCTTGTTTAGTATGGCTCAGTGGTTTCCAGAATCAGAGGTAGCAAAATGAACTGATACTGTGAAATTGAAATGGAAATGCTCTACAATTAGTGGCAATAACACAGTCACAGGATAACAGAAGTGTTTCTTTGTACTGCTTTATGGCAAATGGCAGAAACTCTTCATAATTTCAGGAGAGAGAACTGTGGAAAGCAAATTTCAAATTTAGAGTATGAACCTCCATGGTGCTACAGCCTGCCCTATAGGATAAAAGAAAATGGATAAGCCCTACTGAGCTCTTGTTAGCACTGAGCTACACAGGAACTTGTAGCCTGAAAAAACTCAAACGTAGCATGAAAAACTTAAAAACATGAACTTTTTATCCAAACTGTTTTGGTTTTAACCTAGTTCTCTAGAAGATGTAGTATCTTTTACTATTTAACAATTCAAAGTCACCAGATCCTTGCAGAACTTCATTTATTATTTCTTTAAGAAAGAAATGGAGATAATTAMAAATAATTATTGACATGAAGAACAATTTTGACATTTAAATACTGTATAGGTCTCTAAATAAAATATGTAGAGTCAAAGAGCAGTTCTCTTGCAACAGAAATGTTATATTTTTTTGTCCTGCTTTATAGAAGTTAAACTGCAGGATCAAAACAGTCCTCTCTGGCCCTAAATTCACTGTATCTCTGCTGATTTTAAATACCATTTTCCATTAAATAAACAAGTGTTTACCCATTGTGTTTTTTATGGCACTAATACATATGGAATACAAGAATTATCTTAAGCTAATCCCTGGACTTTAATAATTTTTAAAATAATTTGCAATCAGTTAATTGTTTTCTTAGGACTGAATGACAGGATTTAAATTCACCAGTTCAGATTAGTATTAATGACTCTTCCAGAAGAATTTGAATCCTCTCTTCTTGCATTCAGTCAATTAGATTCTTAACCTTGCTTTTTTTTTAAAATAATCTGATTCAACTATCTCAGTTTATTCTTTAATAYAGAATTCTGAGAWAATTTTTWAAAAAATATTTTTATTGCTATAGATTTCTTTGCAACAAGCCATGTGCAAAAATGACCTCAGCAGGTCAGGACTCCATTTTCTGTTARGCTGCTTTTTTGCTATCCAGCCTTCTGCTGAATTGTTCAGATGACAGTTCTTTGTAAACAAGAATTTGAGATATAGTTCATAGAACATCATCTTTCTTATGACTTTAGTTCTCAATCACCTATGAATCTCTGGAATAGTCTTTTCCATTCACTCATCTTCAATTTTTTCCATTTMATATGAACATAATGTAAGTATTAGTGGAGTTTCAGGTTCAGTTAATTCAATTTTTTTCACCGACTAAGTTTTGTACTGAAATTCTATGAGGTTCTCCATTTTTTATCATCATCTACAAATCCTTATCACTGTAATTTTCCAAAATTTTTTTTCTAAGACCAAGTAAGCTCTTCAGCAGCTCTTCAGAAATTTTTATATTGTCAAGGCTTGTCTGTCATTGGGAAGTCCTGGGGTAACATAATCCAAATCATGAAAGACAAAGCTGAGAAGAGAGATAGACAAAAGTCTGTGAAGAATACCCAATTTTGTTTTAGGGGTCCCATTAGGTATGGAGAGAGGTACACCAGTGGTAAAACTGCTTTGATGGGAACGAGTCTCTGAGTGAGACTTTGCCAAATATTCATGACGGCACTTGTGCCGCAGGTCCCCTGCCATGGTGGCAGGCRTTCCTTCACTGGTGGCCATCAAGGGAGCCAGTTCACCAGGAGTTTTGTGTGATGTCCAAAGCAAAGTAGATTGGACCTGCTGAAGATAGAGCAGAAGTATTAACCCAGTGCCCTCAAAGCCATCTATAGGTACCCACAAGCAACTGGGCTGCCACTGGAGCAGACAGGTAAAAAAGTTTATGAAAGTTATTCCTGTACATGGGACTGAAAAGTCATAGCATTTTCTTCAGTTTGGGTTATCTTTCTAAGAAAGGTTAGAAGGAAAAAGGATTATTTTCTTTTTTTAACCTGGGACAAACTGGAATCCTAGGTTGTTTTTGGGATTTTTAATTGTGTGGTTTTTTCTTCCTTTTTTGTCTCTTCAGGCTATGGAGAAGGCATTTCTTCAAGTACATGGAAAGAAAAACAATAATTTGAAGATTCACTTGCTTGTTCTTTTATGGAGATGTGTCATTACTAGCCTGTTTGTCAGATCTCTATCTTCCTTTGAGTACTCTGTCTCAAAGCCCTTAAAGGGCTTCTGTGTGAACTTAGTGTGTTCTAAATGGCCAAATAAATTATGACTATGGCTAACATAAAGGAGTAAAGTAAATGAGGTTACCTAAAGTCTGTGACTGGAGTTCTCCTCCCAGGAACTCCCTTCAGTAGGACAGACTGGTCTGGGCTTKTCCTTTGAGAAGAGTGGGTGCAGCTGGGCAATCTCCAGTACAAGCTGCTGACCAAAGATCTTCCTGTGCCCAGCAGTCTCTCTCTGTGGGGCCAATACATTTCACCTGTACAAACAGCAAACAGTGTAATTACTTGACAACTTTAATTTATTTTTTATTTGGATGATAACAAAAGAGTTTTGCATTTGTTGGCACTGGGCTGCTCTCTTGACTGAGTCGGATAGAAAAAAATAGTTTACTCTTCTCTAGGCATAACTGCTGGGAGACCACTCACTATTTCTTTGTTGAGGAAAGCTTTTCACCAACTACTGATCCTGTTTTTCACTGCCTTCTTCCAGGAGAAGAGCTCTAGCTCAGTGAGTGGAGAATGCTTGCCCAGGGATAGAAAAAATGTAACAGGACGTTAGAAAGTATTCTCTCTAACTTCTCTAGCATTCTYAATTTGTGAGTGTTGGTATATTTTTCTTTGGTTGATGTAGGATGTACTAGGTTCTATGAAAGTGGAGGAAAGAGAGGGGAAGGAAAGGAGACAGGACCTCTGAGTTTTATTTCTTTGCTACTGTTTGGGAAGAAACAAGGAGACACTAAGTACAAATTCATGTTAGGTACGTTAAGTGTCAGGTGATAGGGCAATCCAGAAATTATGTCAATTTATATGAATGAGGGAAAAGAATCTATTGTTTGCAGAAGGGAAAAAAAATGATGGAGGAAAAGCCTATATAAAACCTTCCTAAAGTAAGAAGGATATGGACAGAACAGGAAAAAGGGTAATCCAGAATCTACTACTTTCTCATAAGCAATTCTTTTGAAGGATAGGTGAGGAATACATGCAGAATCATATATACATATGTATGTATRTATGTATGTATGCATATACACATCCTTGGCAGTCTAGAAAGCTGTTAGTAGAGACTATACACAAACTTGCCACTGGACTGGGCAGGAATCCTCTGGCTTGTATGGTCTTTTKGGGGGCTGTATAGCTTATAATGGCTCCATTTTCCTCATGTCAATGGTGTAGCAAGCATCTGGATGATGTTTTCCAAACAAGCAATGAGCTATTTTCACTGACAAGGTCCTAAGACAACCAAATGCACCRTGAAAAATGTCCAGCAGAACCTGAAAATATTGRTGCATGCTGTCTTGGAGTGAAATGGTCAAAAGGGAATAAGCATCAATCAAAAATKCTTGATTTGAGTGGTTTGGTTGGCTTGAGATGCAGATATTAGTATTCTCCTGCACATAATAAGTTATGCTGATCCTTGTTAGTCACAAAAGAAGGACAGTGCCAGATATTTGAAATAGATTGGCAATATGAGCATGACTGATAAAGACAATGTATACAACTGGCCTACAATGAGGAAGTATCACTATATGATTATTATAAATAATAATATATTCAATGAAGACAGTGGGGGAAGTCTGTTCTTCTGATAGTCTTGGAGTGGTATTATTATGGAACATGGAAATGATGCCTTTCATAAATCTTGTCAAGCATGAAGCAGGTGGAGAACAGCCCTGCAGAAGCTCTTTGATTATGAAAGCAATAAAAGATTTGCTAACTTCAAATTGTAAATCCCCATCTCTTTAAATGTCAGATATAGCGGCATTAGTGAAGCTAATGATCCTCTGAAGGAAAGGTCCAGAAAATAGTCTGCTGCTTCTCTTGATCTTTCCCCACAAAGGGCTGTCTAGGTGGCCTTTTCAGCCTGAAATCAGCAGCCCTCTGTCTATGTATATCTGTCTATGGGAAGATGTGGTTTCATGTGTGAGTGCTCATATGTCCCATTTAAGTTTAAAAAAGACAGCTTAACCTTTGTAAAAATGTAAAAATGCAGTGTTTAAAAACTGCTTCTGTACTACACAGGTGCTGAGAAATCTCTCACATTCATTCTGGTCACAGCATTGGGACCTATGAGAAAAAGCTGCATCTTGGTGATCCTGCCATGACCCAGTCTTGCTGCCTCTCACTTCATCCCCATCCTAGCAGGACTTAGCTAATCAGTTTTATTGGTGCAGGGGGTACATTTGTGCAGGTGTTGTTGATGAGTCCAGGGTGATGAATCCTGGAAGAGTTGTGGGGTGGTGAGTGCTGTGCCTGCAGGTGGCTCRTGGCCTGTGAAACATGTGCATGTTGGGACACAGAGGAAGTTCTCAAAGGTCCACTGTATAGAGTTAAACAGAGAAGCCTGAGAAGTGGTGTTCTTGATGGGATAGGATGTTAAGAGAGTGGTATCACTCTAAAAAATGTTTAAATCAAAACATTGCATAAATTTATGCATTAACTACATAAATTGTTCTTTCTGGTGTTGAACTGACTTACCCATGGAAAAAACTTCCTAGCTCTCAGCTGCAGTTTAAATGGCATCAACGGGATAATTCTGTTCCTGAAAATACTCACTTAGACTAAGATTTAAAAAAAAAAGCACTGATCATAAAGTCAAAACCTAAATGAATATGTGGGTACAAAATTTCTGCCACATCTTGCTAGTTCTTTAATATTTATAAGACAACAGAGTACCTCTCAATTTTCAGTAGTTCTTGAATTCTAAAAAAAAATTTCGAAGCCTAAGTTATTAATTCCTGAAAAATCATATTTATTTCAGCCCATGGCATGACACATTTTTATGATATCAGAGATTTAACCCTCAATGTCTTTAGAATGTATAATATATAATATAATATAATATAATATAATATAATATAATATAATATAATATAATATAATATAATATAATATAATATAATATAATATAATATAATATAAATAATCCAAAAGGGACAGTCATATAATAAAGCAGCCTATTTTATTTTTACATTTTCTGTTACTACTGATCAGATTCAGTTTGTGTGCAGTACAGAAAACAGATCACTACTGAAAGAAAGAACAAAAGGCAAATCATTGTAAAATCTGAACTGCCAGAATTAGGCCGTCATGTTACAAAGTGGTAATTCTTTCTGACAGCCTCAGCTGTACCAATCATGACATTCGGCAAATTAGCCAGGCCAAGAACAAATAAAAAGAAGAAACAGGTGTGAAACCAACTTCCTGCCTCCCAGGATAAATACATTGTTCACTGAAGGGCAATGCACCTGCACTATTGTTTCTAGTTGGCAAAGGGGGGTGGGGGGAAGCTTTTAAGTGCAAATACACTTGAGACTTGATAAAGACAAGAGACTTCTCTATAATTTCTGTATAAATGGGCATTTCTTTCATGATCGTTTTTATAATTTTACTCTTTGAGGAGACATTTAAACTGTAGTTTGAATAAATTATTGCTCTGCAAGGGAAGATGAAGTAAAGCTGAATATAAGCCTTTTCTGGGCTTTTCAGAAAAATGAGGGTGACCTCACTGTTTCCTTTCTTATTATGATCTTTCTTCTTAAAGTGGCCCTCGTGGCTGAATAGCAACTCAGTAGGGTCAGATGAAGGAGCCTGTTGCCATCACCCTGCTGAGGCCTTGAAGGAATCCCTTCCCAACCAGGTGTACTGCACTGAGTTTATTTGTAGAAACAGAAGAGATGTAGAGCAGGAGACAAGAGAAGAGCTGCAAAAAGGCTGTAGTCTGCATACCTGAACTGAATAAGTTTGTTGCTCTGTCCCTAAGTCACCCTTCTGCATTGGTGCTTGGGAGCTTTTGATTCATGRTTATTGCAATGGGCAGACAAAGGAATGGGAAGGTGAGAGGCTGTGATTCCAATTAAAGAGCAGCTCATTTCTCCAAGCCAGGAATAATGAACTACTGAGACTGCTTTCTCTGATGTTTTCTCCACTGGTACAGATATGATTCTCGGACACATATTTTAATAAATCATTCTCTGCATGTGGGTGAATGCAGACCAATATCATAACTGGAAAGCTGGTATCCCTTGATATTTGTGGTTACTGTAGGAAAGAGCAAGGTGTAAGAGGGTTCAGCCTCCACTGATTATCAGGGTTTTTTTGTCCTGAGTGCAGATGRTTTAGCACCTCCACATTTCACTCTGCATTGGCAAAGATGAAGTGGATATGGAGTAAYACATTGAATAGATATTTCCAAGAGGCAGAATAGCTGTGAAACAGTTCCTAGTTTTTTTGGGGCAGCTGCTGACCCTCACTGCCTTGTGGCAATAGCTCCTCCAGCGCTCTGGGACAGACTGACCCCTGCAACAAGTGCTGTTTTACAGCAGCACCTGTGTCTGAGGAAGTGCAACARGTTAAATTTCTGTCATTCTCATGAATCGCTGGGAAAAGGACAGGAAACAGTGGTTTCACAATTATGAGAATGGGAGAGGGTCCAAGAGAGGTAGATAAGGAGGCTTCTTGTGTTGACCTCAGATTATCCCCAAATTTCTTTGTAACATCATATACAACATGTTSTGCTTGCTTTTGTTTGGTGCTTGGTTTGTGGTGGTGTTACTGTGAGAGCTGACGAGGTCTGAGCAAAACTGGTTCCTCACACACACTGAACACAGATCAGTGAAACTGAAGAATGAAACTATTTCATAGAAGTGTTTCTGCTCCTGCACTGTTGATTTGTTAAGTGAGCATTTCTGTGCAGGATCTCAGGATGTTTTATTAATGCAAATGTTGCCTCCTGGCAGATGAGTACCTCCTCAACCTTCTACTGCAGCCCTGTCATCCTTACCTATAAGGTTATCCTTGTGACAAAATGCCTGGAGAAATGGGCAGCTGTGCACTCTTTATGCCACAGAGATCAGCTATAAACTTGAAAAAATTTAGGGCCAGAGAAAGAAAGCTGTTTTTACATTGATGTAAAAGTGGTTTGTGCTGCATTAGGTGATGGGACTAGTATAAGTATCACTACCAATCAGTGCTATTATTTGAATATTTCCTAGATTATGAGTTGAGATGCTAGTGCTACTGTGGCAGTTTTCTCTAGCTAAAGAGAACTGTAAATGTGGAGACTGTGACAGCTTTACTTGAGGTATTATTCAGAATGAGTTGTACACTTGCAGTGAGGATTAGTGTTTGTTTGTGCATGAATTTTTATTTATTTGTGATTATTTCTGCAAGAAATATGACAAGAAAAACCTAATTGAAGTTCTGTGAGTGAGCACAAGCACTTGCATCATTTTAACATCTGTAACCAAGCTCAGTTGATAATGGTRACTGCTATTATGGCATCTTCCTCCCCTCCACACAAGACCATCTGGGATTTGTGTTATGTAAGAGGATTAGCATTTTTGCTTTCCTCTGTTATTTAAAGTATTTCTCTGAACTGGTTTTTGAATAATAATAACAACAACAATAATTGGTCTTTTTTATGTAGGGCTTTCTGAAAGGAGAAGTTGGGAATTCTAAAGCTACTGCTCTTAAGGAGAGCACCTGGCCTCGCCATTTGGGTTTGAATGGGATTCACTTGAAACAGGGTTTTTCAAGCTGTGGTGGATAGGACTGATGGAAGGCTGATATCACTGGATGAAATCAAGGGTAAAGCATAAATTATTGTGAATGGATCAGTTCCAGCAAGGAAACCATTGTGATTTCAGTTTTCTCTTCTCAGGCATGATTGTTCCTCACAGTGGTTTTAGGTAAAACCTCGGCTTCAAATCCTATCTCMTAAAATTATAGTAGCTGGTAACATCGCTTATTAAGAGAGCCTGAATTGTATCATTTTCTGACCCTGGTTTGGGTTGTTTAATGATTTGCAAAGATTGAATTATGTGGGCTGAAATTTCTATTATGAAGGGTTTCCTTAAGACCAAAAATTTTGAAAACTTCTCATCAAAGTATGTACCTATTTTTCAGGATTTGATAAAAATAAATAGTTTTTACCATGGAAAAAAAGTAGTGCTAAAGGCTTTTTAGTCAAATTCACATAAACTTGAACTAGGAGTACTGAAGGCACGATTGAGGAAAAAGAAGTAATTTTAGGTCTGTGGCAATTTCTGTGTTTTAAATATTTGAAAAAATCCCTCTAATGGAACCCTAGTATAACCATAGCTTTGAGGTTTGGGTCATCATCTTCTCCTTAAATATATTAAATAAATTTWAAAAAAGGCTAAATTCTGATGGTAGACTTTGTTTAAACAAACGTTTTAACAATTAGCTCTTCTGACTGGAGACATAATAAAAGTAAGAGGGTGGTGTACAAACCCCTCTATACACAGTAAGTTCATAGGCTCCCACTGGAGAAATCTTGGACTGCAAGACTCCATGGACATTGTCTATGCTCCAGTCACCCATACATCTTGACAATCCCACACATAAGAAACATCTGCAGCAGGACTTACTATACAACAGGAAAGAGTACAGACAGGGCTGCTTTTGTTTGGGGTTTTTTTGTGTAAATGTTTCTCTCCTGCTGATGTGGGTGCAGTCTGGTAAAAGCAGTAAGGAAACAGCCATGGCCTCTGTGTGCTGGAGCTACAACTGAAAGAAGAATGGTAGAGTGAAGGCTGATTTTGGGCCTGGGAACTCATTACTGGCATTACCATTCTGGTGCTGGAGCTCGGATGGGAAACTTGTGGTGCAAGCAGCAATTGACTGCAGCAGATGGAAGCTGAGACTGGGTGAAGCTGGAGGCTAATGCTGGAGCAAGGAGCTTGGGCAGGGGGATGGGGAGGGGGAGCAGTGGGTGGCAGCTCTGTGTGCATCAGCATTCACTCCCTTCAAGCCTGCAGAAATCCAGGGAATCTTGAGCCTTGTAATTTCCCTGCTTCCAGCAATTGCCATACAAATCTGCTGCTATTAATGGTAAGTACCCCAGGCTGACTGTGCTGGGTCAGCCCACTTCACCCAGTTTCCTGTCTCCTCAGCAGTAATGGCCTGAGGGGGAGTATAAGAACAGACCTACAAAGTGTAAATTGATGCATTCTCAACTACCACAGATTTTTTTTTTCACTAAGAAGAAATCTCTGCAGTAGATATAAAGTTCTCCAGTAGCTGCTGACTCACAGAAAAGTCAAAAGTCCCACAATGGCCTTCCTTTTTTTTCAGCTGGTTTTGTAGACAAGCATTAGGGAAGCACACACATAAGCAGATGTGCTGATGGTGTGTGCTGAAGCACAGGTGAGAGGAATCCTTCCTTGCTGCTTCTTCCTGGACTTTCTTCCCAACTATGGCTACACAATCACAGACTTTCGTTCTGGGAGGACTCTGTCCCAGTCAGTGCTGAAAGCAGACCTGACCCCTGAGATGAACTAATGCAACAGGAGGATTTGCCATCTGATTTGGCCATCGCCAGAATTAGAAGTTTGGAATAGAGAAAGAAAGTCTTGGGGTGAATCAGTGAAATTTTTCCTAAGTGACTGGACTCTGTCACTACCCCAGAGACCTGCAGGCCTAGGGAAGTAATTTAAAGGTAGCCCTTTAAGGGTGGAGACTGTAAATTAGATTAATCTCACCTTACTTTAGAGCTCTGAGCATCTGGGTGTCTAATCATAAATTAGTCATTATTGGTACCTGCTTTAGTTGGTGAACACAGTGCATCTGTCTCTAACCTTGAGATGAAGTTAATTTGGGGGTTTCTATCTAGTGATTGTAACAGAAACCTGAGACTCAGGACATGTGAAGACCACCTTGCTCACCATGCTTGAGACTATTGTGTGAAAAAAATATTGAATTATTATAGGTTGTTCCCTCAGTAAAAGATAAACAAAGAGAATTAAATAAGGAGGTAAAAAGAACAAGGATAAGGAAGTAAGTAAGCAAGAAGAGTAAATTATTTATCAAACAGCTGTATGTCAAATGATTCCTGTGCATTCCATGTGCTGCGAAGATGACTTTTGCAACTGTAATCCTCTTTGGGTTTTGACTATATAAATAAACCTGTATAAAGTAAATATAAAATTATCTGGACAAAATTAGTCATAGGTTTTTCCTTTTTTAATCCTCTCAGTGTTGCAAAAATAATCTGTTAGCAACATGTCTACATACTGTACAAGGTGAATTGCTGTGTTTTATGATTCAAAGCTATTTATACAGTAATTCCTTTTTTTTTTCCTAACATGGCTCTTATCTCATAAAGAATATCCCTGTGGTCCAACTTTGCTTACTTTGTGGTAAGTCTCATAGGTAAGTRTGCTAAAATTTAGGCTGTTCTCTGTTTTTTAGGAGGTAGTTTTCATAACATTAAATAGGAGAGGGAAATTAGAAACAAGGGAGATGGAGGGACCCAGTAAATTAGGTGATTACAGGACTCAGAATATGCAAGATTTAGGCTCATATTTCTGCTTTGAGTCTGTTGGAGCAGAAATCTGAATCTGGAGCTGCCAAGTGTGGAGGTGTGTCTTCTCTCATTTGGGTTTCTTACACATGAGACCTGAGTCCATTTTCTTCAGATGCAGCTTAAAAACAGTWGTTAAAAAATAATTTAGGAAGACATTCTTGATTGGCAACTAGATGAGAAAGTGAGAAAGTAATTCTTCATGAAGTACAGTGTCTGATCAACACCATGTAGATAGCATAGGTTTTAAGAAAAATCATCCCAGTCAAACTTCCCGTCAATTTCTGTCCAGTCTTCTTGTGAACCAGACAGGGTTGGTTTTTTTCATCCAGCCAATCTCCTGATCATGTTTTACCAGTGCAGAAATGTACATTTTAAACATAACCTGTAACAGAATCTTACTGAGTGAACAAAAAAAAAAAAAAAAGGAGAAAACAAGAAATTTATGTTAACAGCACTGCAGATATCAGAAGAATGTTATTCTTACTGCATTGTTTAGGCAGATATGCAGCTCAGTAATGCCTTCCTCTTCCCACCCGCACTGTCTTGGAACCAACTCACAATTCCTATTGGGCTTCAGATTTCAATTCTCTGCACTACAGAATTACATGGTTTTTCTGCACAGTGTGTTTTCAATATGAAACAGAGTATATTTCTGCTCTGTGAAACCTCTAAATTCTGTCTCCATGCTGGAGGAGTCATTTTGCATTGTGTTCCTGGTTGAATGCCTGAGAAAAGCCGTATTCCTAGCTGAGAACTAGATTGCAAGGAAGCTAATCCTTTTATGTATGTGTGTTCCTGCTTTCTCATTTCAGACATAGCGAGTATTGTTAAGAATCTTGGCATTGCTCTTTGCCTTGACTTTCCATGCATATCCATGTGCCAAATGTCATCAGAGAGTTTTTTTCCAGCTGTGTATTTTTCTCATGAACTGATGGACCATTATAACAATGTGCTCATAATGTGGGGTAGTGGAGTTTGGGTGTTATGGCTCCAGAAGCCCATCATGCCATTTTTCAGTATGGATTTGAAAGAACCTTTTATTGCCTCTCTCCAYCCTCAACTGGCCTCTTCTCCTTATAATCACACCACAAAGAGTAAGGTCAGCAAAAACATATGAGAAAGGTTTAACAAACRGGTTCTTTGAGGATATATTCCAGGCTATAAATATGTGAAACTTAACRATTTTTGTTGTGAGTGTGCTGCAGGGCTGGAGCCCAACTGCTTTTGCTGAGGTCTGGACATAAATGCTAATATTTTTCTTAACAGTTTGCAAGAGTCCATTGTCCAAATGCATTATCTAAACAAGCCACAGGAGATATTAATGTGCAATCTGGTGAATTTTAGCATATATCTAGCATGTTAATATTGTATTTTAACATGCACACTCATATATTTTTGGAAACTAAGCTTTCTTCTGTAGGAGAAAAAAAGAAAATAAGATAGTATTATGGATAAAGATATAATTTAAAACCGAAAAGTATACTTAGGAATATAACCAGACRTAAAACAATGACTGTGGCTGTAAATTAGTCAGTGATTTTTTTTCCCTAAGTATCACACATAGGTTATTTATTTTCTCCTGTACAGCTGATCAAGGCTGTGATTTTCATCCTGTGAAAACCATTACAGCAAGATTTTCTTTTTTGTAAGGCCTAGCTCTCCTAGATTAAAATCTATCTGATATGTTTGTGGAAGGAGTGAGAAGTACAGGAACTCAATGAAGGAAAAATTAAGATTTTTCTTTTTATCACTTTGTAAATATATCATAACCTTAAAAGCTTGAACATGGTTATGGTCAAAAATATTTACTCCACTAATACAATAAACTAATATTTTCTCTGTTGTTTTTCATTTTTTTGTTATATGACTAATATGAAATATTATTCTGAAATTTTATTCTGTAATTTTTCTTTTTCTGGTTTTGACATACCAACCCTTACTGATGAGAGATGTTTAAGTACATTTTTAATAAAATAAACATGACTTGCAACACAGTTGCTATCAGATGAGAAACAAAATTTCTTGCAAACTGTATTTAAAATTGGATTGTAGGACATACAAATCTACTATCTAAATCCTCATTTTTAGTGAAAAAAACAATGAAGTATTTAACGCTTTTGGTGTTTTAAAGCTCAGATTTTCTCAAGATTTGTCTTGCATTATGCCTTAATCAAACTGTAAAATTTCTCCTGTTTATCCCTACAGAAAAACAAATTATTAAAATGCAACTTCCGGGTAGTTTAGTTTTCAGGATGTTGATATACGGTCAATTCTTCCTTTAGTCTTTTATTTTCATATTTATTTTTTCTCTCTCTATTGATTTGTATGTGATTTCAATCTGGAAATTGTCTAATGGGAAGCTCCAGCTACCGGGTTTTGCTCTGCCTTTCTTCTCTAAATAAATAGAACTGGATTTTCAAATTTAAAGAATATCTGGCAATTAAAGAATAATGAAAGAATAATTAGGATTATCACAGAATATTCTGAGTTGCACAGGACCGAGATGGGGATCACACCTTGRGCCCGAGAGCATTGCCCAAATGCTTCTTGGACTCTGTCAGGCTGCTGCTGTGACCACTTCCCTGAGAAGYGCCAGTTCCAGTGTTCCAGTGCTCAGCCACCCTCTAGATGAACCTTTTCCTGGTATCCAACCTAAACTTCCCCTGACAATTTCAGGCCATTCCCTCAGGTCCTGTCCCTGGTCACCACACCGAAGGGATCCGTGTCTGTCCTTCCTCTGCCCCTCATGAGGGAATTGTAACTGCAGTGAGGTCTCCCCTCAGCCTCCTCTTCTCCAGGCTGAACAGACCAAGTGACCTCAGTCACTCCTCATACAACCTCCCCCCAAGGCCCTTAACCATCCTTGTAGGTCYTCTTTGGACCTTCTCTCACAGCTTAATGTTTTTCCCATACTAGAGTGCCCAAAACTGCTCACAGGACTCAACATGAGGCTGCACCAGCCCAGAGTAGAGGAGATCATCTTTCATCCCTTCTGAGAAGTGAAAGAGTCTAAATTCTTGAGTGAAGCTTTTGCAGACTTTTCTGACACTTCCTATTATCTTGTAGTCCTATAAGATACAATGAAGCCCAGGTATTTATAAATATTTTTTCATAAGCTTTGTTTTGTTTTCCATGATAAATTAAATCCTAGAATTTGTTCATGACACCACTTTAGTGCTTCAAATCATCTCAGTGTCTCCTGGTGTATTGGTTTCCAATATATCTAACATATACCTTTTTTTTTAATACCAGAAATTCWAGTCAGAAATCCCAAATATATTAGGGAATTATATTGCATTTATCCAGTTGTCTGTATCAACCAAACTATAATCTCTATCAAATAATGAAATCCCTTTTGTTCTCATCTATGGCCTTCCATAAAAATACATTGAAGTAAAATCATAAATATTGTATAACTATGAATTAATTCTTGCTCAATTCTATCCACATATGTTTTCATTATTTAGCCCAGAATTAGATCCAGGCCAGCTAGCTTATGCTTATCCAGGTCATTTCATTTGCCCTTTTAAATATTGCCCCAACCTTTCCACTTATGATTTCTCTGCTATTCAAAGATGTGTCAAAAACTAACAAGGCTAGGAGTTGTTTTTCTTTCAGTTGCTTCTTTCAGGATTCTTGACTGCAGGACTAAATGGACAGACTTAGATTTAATCCTGCAGCCAARTGTTTCTTCAGTGACATGCTCTGTGTGTGCTTCCAGCTTTGCTCCAAACAACCCCCAAATGTGGTTATTGCCCTTTTGTTTTTTCTGCCTTAATAACAGCTAGTGGAGAACATTTTTGACCAGCTACGAATGTAACCGAGAAAAGCTAGCAGGTGGATTCAGACAAGCAGACAGAAGCAGAGCACAGGGAAACCRCATTTGGTCACCAGGGGAGAGGGTGATCTCGGCACATCGGGCTCCTGAACCGCTGCCAGTCTCTGGCAGGCATCACAGCAAAGAAGTATTTTAAGGTGGATTTGAAGGACAGCAAGTAACTAAAGGAGTCTGGGTTCCTGACTAAACATTTGGTTTGTGATATAACATAAAGAAATCCAAATTTGGACGTGGAAGGGGAGGAATACTTTCTTTTAACCTCTTCACCAAATTGTGGATAGCATCATTTTTGTTKTATCACTTAGCAACATGCTGGCTGACAAGTTTTTTAGAGTTTTTTTGATTTGTTTGTTTTTGTTTTCTTTCTTTTTTTTAAAATAAGTTTAAACCTCCTTTTGTTCAATTAGCATTTTTCAAGTGGAGCTGAGTTAGTTGAAGCAGATGGTTTATCTTTTTTGGTAGTGCTTCTAGTTGGACAAATGAGACTTATTTCTACATCTTCCTCTCTATTGCAGTGCCTACAAAGTCATTCCACATTTTACGAACCGTGTTTTGACTTATTTAATGCAGGCGTACTTTCCCTGCAGTAAACATGATTACCCAAATACTTTAACTAGAGAGCTTCTGCTTTCCTCTCTGGTATAATTAGTCACACTGCACTCACACTGCATTTAAAGGGGGGAAAAATCCACACATGGAGCATCTTGCAAATGTGCCTATAATCCCATACAGCTGCTTTCTTCACTTTATTCTTTTTTGACTGCTTATAGAACAAAATTGCTGCAGCTGGGCAGAAAACTGAGCAAAGTTGCAAAGGCACCTCTCCTTTCTTTTCTTTGTGGAATCCACCCATTCAGGTGTCGAGGGATAGCTCTTGATTAGCAATTGCTTAACATGAGGCTAAGTTTTCTTGGATTCTAGCATTGAATAACTTGGCAGGATTTCTATTAGGTTTGAATTTCAAAGCCAAAAGAGTGATCTGAGATCGCATACTGGCAGTTCCACAGTGGTAATTTCCATGTTAAAAGAATACTTATCACCAGCACCACAGCGAAAGAGGCAGCTTTAGTCAGAAAGGCCCTCTTGTGAAATTAATTTGGTGTTTAGTTTATTAAGAAGCTGATTCCAAATGTGCATTTTTTAGTTTTGTGTAAGGAAAGCTCTTCCTAATTCTGCCGATATTTTGAAGGCAAAGATTTGGTTGTTTAAAAAATGTTTACAAAAATTCTGCTGAACCTGTTTTTCATTTATATGGCCAGCATGCTTTCTAATTCCTGCTTGCTAGAAATGGAGCAGGAGTTGGAAGAGGGAATGATCAGTATAGATTCAGTAAGATATTGGCCAGATCAGTTTGGCTACTCTAACTTCAGTAGGTAGCTTGTTTGAGAGATTATTGATGGATTTATAATCAGTAAGCTTAAAAGAATAACTTGCTTGGCAAAAGAAATTTTAGATAAGGGAGGAAAGGGGCATTTGTTAAGAAAAGAGCCCCAAAAGTTTATCCAGGTCTGTTGCAAGTAATATAAAAGTAGAAATCTAATATAGGTCAGCTAGTCTCTGCTTATTCCTGTCTATTAACTGGAAATGAACTTTGGGCAACTTGTTCAGATGTAGTCATCTAAAGTCAGCTGAGATTAATTCCACCCTTTGGTGTTTGTTTTCCTCTAACGCTGACTTGTTATGTTCCTTCAAGAGTCACACCCACTCAACATCTTGTCTGTTTGGACAGAGACCTCTTCTGACAGAAGGCAATCTTGTCCTGTGTGCTGGTACAGAGCTCAGTCCTCGCAGAAGAAATAGGAGACCTTATCTTTCTTGAAGGGTTAATGTGCCCTAAGGAAGCAGCAATCAACAGACATTAACTTGTGATCACAAGCACAGGAGCTGTATCTTCGATGGACGTGTTAGAGGAAGGGTAAAAGCTTCATGGAGAGCTCTCCATCTGTTGCTAAAATCAGCAAGGGGACAGAGCAGAAAACACACACAGAATGTGTGCTCTCTAAGCAACATTTATTCTACGTATAAAAAAGGAGARGCTAAAAAGAATCAAACCTGGTTTATATCAGGCCTTCTTCAAGCTCTGGAAAAAATGCATGTCTGACTGCATTTGTCAATGAATACCTAATTCCTCATGGCCCATTTGAAAACAGACCACCTTTGAGAGTAATAGAGATTACTGCAACACATGTATTACAGCCTTTTCACCTCTGAGGTGAATGTTCCTMCAAAAAAGCGATACCCTGGGCAAAATATGCAGGGAGCTAAACAGCTCTTCATTTGTTGCAGGAGATCATTCACTGAGAAAGGAGCACATAAAATGGAAWAGGAAGAAATGAATGTTCAAAAGGAAGAGGGGAGTAGGATTGGGATAGTCAGAAGATATAGCCCTGAGAAGCAGGATCTGAGAAACAGTCAGTGACTGAATCCTTTGTATTAATGAAAAAGAAAACCAGATAGATAGACAGACAGATAGATAGATAGATGAGCTTAAGAGTTTCTGACTTGGAGGAAGGAGATTGGAAAGTTTCTGAACTACCTTCTTGTCATTTAAATAAAATCTATTTTTCATATATTTTAGAAGATAGTTCAGCTAGAAGAAATGCATAGTTACGGTACAGATAAATGTTTTTATATTATGCAGTGTTCAAAAAGATAATTGCAAATACATTTAGAAGATAAAAGTTTTATTAATTTAAAAGAACTACACTTAGAACATGGCAAATGATTATTCTGTAAGTACAATTTTATTAGTAGAGTTGTATTWATATAATCATTATTTTCCTCTCCTGCCTGGTTAATTATTATAATCTTYCTCTGTTTATCTATTTTGGAATATTTTTCTTTTAGTTTAAAAATATATRTGCTCATTCTCCACATTTTCTTCAAAGCAGGAAACAGTCCAGTAAACATTAGGACTGAACTCTCAACCCAACTCTGCAAAAGTAGAATCATAATTAGGCAAAGTTAGTTTGTCTGCTGCTGTGTGTAAACAAGTTGAATAACTTCATTATTTTCAAGCTTTGCCCCTACATTAGAATAATTCACACTACTTCAGGGAAATGACACCTGCTAATTAACCACAAGCAGACAAAGCACTTTAACAGCCATAATCAGTCATTTTCTCCTGCAGTTTAAAAAAGATTAAAAAAAAAATACCAAGAAAAAAAAAAAAGATCAAAACCTTTATGACAAGATGTTTCCATGAATCATCCTCTTGAGGAAACCTTACTGCTTGAAGAAGATTTAAATATAATAAGTCACACATCTGTTCAGAAAAGGTATTAAGTAAAGTCACATATATGCTCCATTGTATTTTACACAGACACCTGTTTGGGACTTAACTCCACCTAAAAATAKGTATTTAAAGTGGTCAATATGGATAGTCAATATGTATTTATTAAATGACTCATTCCTAACAGAGGTTTCTATAATAGTGAACCAGCAACTTCCCAAAGYTCTCTCCCTCTCCACTGACAAACCTTGCCATTGATGTGCTCATCAGCRCTGCAGATGACTGAAGTTAAGTGGTGTGAATCACAACCCCACAACCCTGTCCCCAAATAATTTATATTCAACATGCACAAGAGGAAGTATTTGCAAAAGGAAATCTTATTCCTGTTTTGCAGTGAGAAGATGAAGCATGGAAAATGAATCTCCTACACAGGGTTTCGCTGAAAGTCTGTGATGGAATGAGAAGTAAATACCAAACTGCTGGTGYCCTGCTTCAGGAGCACTATAGTCCTAGTTATGCCTTTCCCCCCTCTGCTTTCACATTCTAAGATCCTGCAGAATTGTTTCAATTGTATTTTTAAGAGTTCCTATAAATCCTGTTTTCTCAATTCATTTGCAACAAATTTAGAAAGTACTTTACATGTCCTGGTGGGCTGCTGCATTAACCAAAACTCTGCTGATACTCTCCAGAACTGGTAGAAAATGTTAAAACAGCCAAACCTTCTTGCTCTCTCATTCACTCAATACCTATGTTGAGAGGGAAGGATTTTTTTTCTTGGGACATACTAGGTAAAAACCCTTAAGCTAGAAGTGGAAGACACAAGACAGTGGTTTCACAGTAATTGCTAGTAGGAAAGCTAAATATAAAATCAGAACACCYAGATATTGCAGTCTCAGTTCTACGGTAGTTTGGAGAAAAAAAAGATCCCTGGGGAAAAGTGCTGAAACAGCAAAAGGAATTATGGAAATCCATTTAAGAAACTGAGATTGTGAAGGTTATTCAAAAAATAAAAGGGGACTCCAAGAACAAAAAGTCACAGCCTCACAGCCTTTCAGACATATGCTAAGAGAAGTGAGCATGTTTGATATTTCCATTTTATGAGTAAGAACCAGATAGACACTATTATAAGGAGATGCTGAACAGGCTGAAGAACTACACAGTCTTTTTCCCATCACAATGTCTTGGAGCATATTAGGCAATTCCAGTGTTAGACCTTTCATTCTTTGACCCCACTGTCCCTCTCCTGAGATGTACTGATCTCTGTTGTGTATTTTTCTAGGTATCTGCATACCTTTTAACAATCCTTGAGCCAAATAAGAACAGTTTTTATCCAAACATTTTAATTTTCTAAACCACAGCTCCAGCTATTGCCACAAAATTATTATACACTTTGAACAGCTTCTGGAAGAGTTTCCATGCTGTGCTTGCTTGTGATGGCAGGAGACAGGAAGTTTTCACTAATCATTAAGAAAGAAGGTGGCAGGAAATCTCACTCTTCAGATCATGTAAAGGATTCCTTATGGTCTTTGCTTTGAGAAATTCTGGTATCTCCACTCTAAGGCTTTGTAATTGGGCATGTGAAACCTCTGCAGGTGGGAGTAGTGCATTTCCTTTCCATGRTGAAGTTTCACACAGATTGGCTGAGCTGAATGGAGTTGAGCATGGCTATGTCCTAGCTTTCCCAGGAGAAAATTATCAATTGCTGCAATCCTAGACATTCCAGAGAACTTCATGCAAGACAGTACCAAAAAAGCAGCCTGGGAACTGAAGCCAACATCACTGTTCTAGGCACTCTGAATGGGATGGCTGGTTATCATTCCTGACAGAGAGTGACCCAAACTTATCTTCACATCTTGCAAACACCGTATAGCTGCAAGATGACCACTCCCTCTTGGTYGACTTTCTGTGAAGTCCTGCTGTTGAGGGACAGAGAACTGATCTCCTGGACAGATGTAAGACAGTGATAGCCTATGCTGTGACACAGTGGCTGATCAGGATTTTCTGGCAGGTGACAGTGTTGAATTCTACCTTTTCTCTACTAAAACATATGCAAAAATATTCTTAAAGACATAGTTTAGGCTGCAAAGTCCAAGTCCAGTGAATTTGGTGATCTTAAGATAACATTAATTTGCCCCTATTTATATATGTATTGAAAGTTCCCATGAAAATATGACCTTGCCCAATATTTTAAAGACATGTCAGAAACAGAATTAAATACTATTTTATTTGGCATTTGCCAACATTTAATTCATTTAACAATCCAATCCAATGCAAGTRGCTTTCCTTTACTGTTGTTTTTGTTGTGTGTTTTTTGGTTTTTTTATTGCAATTACAGACATGTATATGCACATGTTTATGCTCATATAAATTTACAACACTGGGGAAAAGGAAGCTGTGTTTTCCATTCAGTATGAAATGTCTTGCTTGACTTGCTTCCTTGTAATGATTCTTGAGGAAGATAAGTAAAATAAAAAGGCTAAAGACCTCCTGAACTCTACGCTACACCCGTAATTACAGTACTTAAGGGTTCTTAACCACACTGCAGAAGAAAAAAAGGAAACCATCTCAACATAAACRCTCTTGGGTACATGCTAAATCTGTTCACTTTTTTCTTAGCCTACCACCTCCCACCAGCTGACCTAATGAACAAACCCTTTCTGATTGCAGAAGAATCTACATTTTAGCCATTCCAGCTGGGAACAAGCAAGGTTGTATGCTGCCATGGCAGCAGTAACTCTCAGAATGGGATAAGAAGAAAAAGTGGCAAAGGTGTCCAAAAATAAAAAGCTACAAAGAAGTGGGATTCTGTTTATCTGCAGTTAAGTGGGTGGGGTTAAGCCCTCCACCTAAGCCTTGATAAGTAGGAGCCCTGRCTATGAGTTTTTTAAACCCCAAGTGTCAGCATGGGAGCTGTGGTGATAGGTTGCTGACTGAGGAGATCATGGGCATTTGACAAGATCTCATTTGTCCAGTCCACAGAGGATGCTCTGTTTCAGTTCACATGCCAATTCTCCTCTTATTACTTGGCATATAATGCAAGCTGTGTTTCCTCYGTGGTCACCCTTGAGCAATATAAACTCACTCAATCCCTACAGGGTAGACATCCTTGAGTAACAAGTATTGCTATGTAACAAGAGTTCAGAGACTTAATATTTTTCCTTTTGGTTTCCCTGAGAGTTCATCACAAAAATTGTTCCAGGTCTGCTTTGATGAAAAGAGCAGAGTCCTTGCAGGCAAAATCCTGGCAGCACACAGAATATTCATAGTTTCCATTTTTAATTCTGCACTTCCTGTAGCATGTATTTGCTCTCGAGCCACTTCATTTAAATTATGAAATACAGCACATTCAAACAAAAAATAAAAAGTTCTACAGACTTGCAATGAATACATGCAGCCAAACAAACCACACAGCACAAAGCCCACCAAATGTGTTGTGTGAAGGTGGAATCACTGAGGGATGTAGAAAATTTAAAGAATTGAAGAAAATTTTTGTGACAGCTTGATATAGCCCAGCTATTTGACATATGGACAGTGAAGGATCCAAATTGTGGTTGGTAAGGTAGATACAATAAGGAAGTATAGTCATTTATCCGTAGGAATTGCTATAATTGGTTGTTTCCTCTTCCATTATTGTCTAAGAACTCTGCAGTATCTTCTTCAGTATGTAACAAGTTTAGTGTGCTACATAGGATGGGCAGGTGGTATAATCATGGAGTGGAAATGGCCATATATGTGTGCAAGATGTCACTTATGTGTTCTTTCACATAATTAGAAATGAAATAGTCGAGATTTATTTTTCTTTTGATCATGTTTAGAGGGAGAGGTTAGTTCATACAGTCCCTAAGTACTTCATGTGTGTTCACCCTTAGCTAAAATGCATATCACTCTTGCAGGCGACTGAAGAGTGGTTACGATGTAAATTATTTAGGACTTAAAAAATGAGATGACATTTGAAATGTGTCATTGTTAATTAAAAAAAAATTGTTTTGATGTTATTCCCACCCACACATGTCTAAATTTGTCCATCTACCTTTTAAATCTTTCTTTTTTACCCTACAGGAACTTTGTCATCCTCCTCAACTGCCATCTTCATTTAATGATGAAAGGAACAGCAGAACATGCAAGTCCAAAGACACTATGAAAATTATAACSCAGGCTCTGCTGCAATAAAGAAACAACAATGTAAAATGTGGAACAATATCTGCGCACTCATTTCTCTGAATAGCCTACTTATATCAATTAGATTACTACAGTGATTAAAAGAATAAAAACAAGACCAGTATTATTTTAGAATTAATGTWATAATTTGGCTTTTAGACTTCTTTTGTGTCAATTTGACAAAACAGTCAGCTATGGATTCCCCGGATTGCTGTGAAATCTGCTGAYTTGATCAGTTAAACTGGCGCAGTTCTTCCAGTGCTCATGGCAGGTACAATGCTTTCCTTGGTGACTATGGAGTCTGKTTTCCCCAGAGCTTTTTCACCATCGGGAAAATCTTTTTCTCCTTGCTGAGCAGTGCGTGTGCTGGCAGAAAGATGAGGATGCACCAGACCAGGAGGTTACTGTGCTTGCCTGAGGAGATCCCACCCACAAAACAGCAGCAGAGCTGCCACGGCCCCACAGTACTCTGAGACTGTAACTTCAATTATCTTAGCATACTGCTTCAAAACTCATTACAAATATATATAATCCATGCAGCAGGCTTTAGTAAAATATCCACTCTCTTCCCTGTGCTCTTATCCTTGTGAAAAGAGCACAGACACTAGAAGGGAGCTGGGCCTTGCAGTACCTACAGCCAGAGCTGCTGCAGGTTTGGGGTAGAGTTGCTTCATGTAACTCAGTGTTTCAGCTGTTTAACTCTCAGCAAGTCATACCTGGAAATTTTAAAAAAACAAAAAGACTTAACTGTAATGAGAAATAAATACTTCTAAACTGCAAGATGAGAAAGGCTGATAAAAGAAATTTGGAATGAAATCACTTTCCACCGAGAATAAATTTGGCTGCACAACAGCTGTATGAAGAGCCAGCCAGGTGTTGGTCATGGGACTGTAAACTGCCYTTTGTAACTTATTATACAATGTTATCAAATTTGTGTAGAATATAAGGCTGTCTATTATGAATATATATTTTGAATGAGTGCATAAGCTTTAATAGATATATAGTTGCCTCTCATAAGATCTGAGCTTTGGCAGCTGGAACACCATGTCCTCTCACATCATGGTTGTTTTTGAAGAACAATAAATGCTTTACAGTGTAGAGAGTCGCATGTGTGGGTAGCCTACATATTGATTCAAACAGTACTTTACAAAGTGAAGATTCAGGTTTACAGGGACGTAAGAAAATCACCAAATTTTCGCAGCCTTTTTGTATCCTTTTTGAATACAGAAGTTTTGCAATTTCAGCTTCCCTGTGCCTCTGACAGAAATCTGATAATAATATAGATTTTGTCATTTCATCTTGGAAGGAGAAACCTAAATATACTTGAAAAAATAATAGGCTATAGCATTACATCTAATTATTTACTGTTGAAATAATACAATGTTGTAAGACCTAGAAATTGAAATAAACCTTGGAAATATCTTGCATTGGTTTTTCAGATTCTCTGTAGTGAATCAAACAAAATCAGAATATATTTCTGTGATGAAAACCCCCAAATATAATGGACCAAGAAACATGACAGCTTTTGTGCTCTCTGGTGTTGTAGAAAAGGACCTCATACCCTTGAAAACCATCATCCCTTAGCAGTTAACAATTATGTGAATGCAGTCCATGCCATTAGAACAAAATAAACAAAGGAAGAAAGAGAAAATTCAGCAGTCACTTTCACCACTTGTATGGAGATAAATGTGCAGAAAAGTAGCAATGCTTGAAAAGTATAATTGTTTGATTTGTTAGAGACTTTTTTTTGGTCAGGACTTGCAGTTCTTTCAAAGAAACAGCRCATGTCTTTCTCAGGTATCTCTGGGTGCTCTGCTCTGTTGCTGAAGCATTAGCAGACTGACAACAATAAGCCCAGAGTGGAAGCAAAATGCTATTGTTTAAACATCCCCTACTCCTGTACATATTGCTCATTCTACATGCTGGAATTGGAATACAACTCTCCTTTTCTTGAAAAGTGTGTTCTTAACATAAACTAGATGCCTGCTTTTCTGATTTGGAACATCTAAACTCTCACTTCATGAACAGTCATGAGTCAAAAACTGAAGAATATTATTGGCACATTCTGAGTCATATTGCTATTTTAATAACTACACATTACACTTGCACAGATTCTCACAAGAGAATGAATTACCTTCAGACAAAAAAAGAAAAAGGAAAATAAAAAAGAAAAAGAGAACAGAAAGAAAAAGGAAAAAACCCATGGTAGATGTTTTCCTAATCTTCTAACTCAAACTTCATAAAAAATCTTTCTGAAAATGTATTTTTGATTACTAGTAGTCTATGACCATTAAAATAAATGCGTCTAATGAATTTATAAAGGTTACACAAAATTTCATTTGTCTGAATTTACAGTGCTTGGATACCAGGAAAGATCAAGGAATTCATATTGGTTATGTATAATGAGGTAATCAGGCTTTAATGAAAAGCAACAGTTATTAGATAATCAGTTCAGCCTGGTGACTACTGGTCTGTTATTGCAGGGCAAGAATAATTAAGGGGCACTTAAGGTATGGGAAAAAAATGGCAGCCAGAAACTGATGTGCCTATAGGAGTCTCCAAACGACAGGCATTTAATAGCCCTTTATATGTTACTATAGCAACACACTTTGATAACTCATCTGCCCACACCACAGTAAAACAAGGGGCACAGGGCTCCTCAGAAAGTGCAATCTCCTTTAAGCAGATCTATAAGCATTGCAGATGAACAGAACTCTAAACATTCCTCCATGAATATTCATGAACTAAGTTGTTTTTTGTTGCCTGCCTAGTCAGCAGTCACAAAACACATGGTGTGTGTTGGCAGCATCTTGCCTAGGTAGAGGGCTATGGACTGAGGCAATGGCAGGAACCAGGACCTGTGAGGCTGACTGACATTTCCATCTGTAGCGAAGGCTGGTAATTAACAGGAAGGAGTGTGCCTGCAGCATTGCACCATCTGCTAGGGAAACGGCTCAATAAGAAAGGAGCTGGATATCATCTCAGTGGTGGCTCGATCTGGTTCCGACATGAGGCTGGGCATCTGTTAGCTGAGGAGATAGGCTATTAGGAAATTCGACTGGGAATGAACAACATGGAAAGAGCACTCTGACCTAGCCCATAAAAGCATCTCTTCAGAAATGGTGTCTTTTTATCTTACTTACACAAGTCTTCTGAAAATGGTTTGCTGAGGGACCATTATGGATCTGTTTGAAGTAACACAATGGTTTCAAAAATGCTGCTTAATTCCAACATGAAATTCTTGAAATCAGGATACAGCTGTCATCTTTTGACAATAGAACTAATTTCAGAATGAGGATATGAGGTTAAATTCCTTCTTCTCTTGTTTGTTTTTTGGGGGCAGGAAAGCAAATTAACCTCTAACTATTGTATGGTTTAACTCTTGGAACACAGTAAATCTGGGATACTGGAATGGAAGGTGTAGAGAGATGAAAGCAGAAAACCTTGCCATGTTTTAAAAGCAGGACTGTGCAAAACACAACAGTCAGAAAGAACATCAATGTATGTTCTCAGTGTATATATATACATTTAGAAATATATATATGTATATGAGTTTCATAAACTCTTTTCTCTGGTAAGAATTTAAGAAGTTTCTGGTTTGTGGAAAAAGGCTTTTCAGGATTGAGTTTTGTAATTCAGGGCACTGAAATAGGCTAGTTTTTTGTGTGGGGAGACTGACCTATGTATCCAGTTATGAATCTAAAATATTCTRAGTGAAGATAATATTATTAAAGGATTCTAAAGCATAATTGTCTATATATTTTTTGGTAATTACAGTTTGATATTCCCCAGACCTCTGATAATGTACAGATTCATTAAAATTTGAGTAAATGTCTCTRTTTTCATCTGCTGACATTCTCAAAATCCTTTTGATGAAAAATGAACTTTCTGCCTTTTTCCTCCTTCRCCCACAGTACTGAGAGCAAGTGTGCCCATGTGTGCAGCAACACGCTGCTGACATCACCACTGGCTGCATTACATCAGTGCCTGTGGACACAAATCAGCTTGGGGCTGTGTTTGTGCACCCGTGAAGWTGAACAGCCACAGGCATCACTGCGCCCTTTATTTGCTGTCCATGGCAAGTGCAACGCTGTTTTAAAGCAGCTCTCACTGACTGCAGGATAAAGAAATTGCAGTTCCACTGCACTTGCAGACTGAAAGYCTGTACAAGTGCAGCAGCTTGGCTTCTGTTTGGTTGGACGGTGGTGACTTGGTTGTGTGTCAGTCAGGAGGGTGACTGTAGTCATCCACGTGAGTTTTCCTGTCTTTGTCTACAGCCAGGGCACAGAGATAGCATTCCAATAGACATTTCTGGTCTTTCATGGGTCTGATGTGACTTCATGTGGAAATTAAGCATGTTAACTACCTTTTAAATTCCCATATTAAGTGCCATTCCCCTATGGAGCTCATAGGATGCACAAATAATTGCTGAGAAAGTGAGATCACATCAAGAACCTAGGCAAATAAGTTGAATACCCAGTAGAGACAAACTATTTCTAGTTATGGGAGATTAGAACACGGAAAAGAAAGATAGTAAGTCTCAGAAAATAACAGAGGTGTTTTCATARTTGTAGAGAGGTATCTGACAAAATAGAAATAAATCTTAGTTACACAAATTTAATATTTATTTGTTGACTTTTTTGCTTTCTTTTTTTTCTGTCTGTTTCTCTACATGGATTTTAAACTTTTCTCTTTGTAAAAATAATTGTGTATTGTTTTCTGGAAACACTGATGAATATTTGGCTTTTCCCCATGACAGGAACCAACTTTCTCCCACAGAGCTTATACAGCTGTATTTCTACTTCAACTCCATCCCTTTCAAGGGGAAACAGAAACACTTTAGGGTCTACTCTCCCAGGGACTCAGGAACCAGTYATGTGCAATGCAGCTTGAACAACAGTTATTAGCACCCTATATACCTTTGTCAAAGTGCGTTCTGTGAAAGTCTGGAAGGCCACAGTCTAGGTAGTGGATGCAGTCAGAACAYGGCTTTCTGCTACTATTTCTGTCAATACCTTTTACAGGGAGCTGTGCCACTTAGAGTGCTCATGAGTTACTCTACTCCTACAGGGATTCCTACTCACCAAACTCCAGGCAAAACTGCCCCTGCAGTAAAATTAWCAGGCAATGGGAAAAACATGAGTGAATTCAGGGTCTAATCAAGCAGAAATCGCCACTGTCTGTCCTCAGCAATTGAAGGCTGAATTGAAGGCTAATTTACAGACCAAATTTTTGGGGGGGTTTTGTTTATTTCTTTGGGGTGGGGTTTTTTTTTTTGTATTTTTGTTTGTGTGGGGGTTTTTTTGTCGTTGTTTTTTGGGGTTATTTTGGATTCCCAAATATCTATTTTCTCCACAGCAGGTTCCTCACTATTCAATCAAGGGCAATATGTCTTCAGTCAACAATTTTCCCTTTTTTTGTTTCCTTTGTGTGTGTGTGTGTATGTGTATAACACTGTTCTTAAAGCTCTTTGCAGCTGGTTGTCATCTGAACAACTGCCAATAGCCTCTAAGAGCACTRCCCCCTCCAGAACACATCATTTGGCTCCCTGAGATTATTTACTAGTGAAAGCTCTGCATGCACAGAGTCAGTTGGATATGACTCTCAGAGGGAAGAGCTGGGTGTGGCATTTTGGGGAATGAGCTAGTACAGAAGACAGAAATACTGTTTGGCAAGAGAGAAGATGTGTCCTGCTGTTGTCTGAAGCCACATGCAAAGGCAGGGTAGCCCAAAAAGTCCCAGAGGAACAKGAATTTCTGATCAGCAGAGTCCTAAGACACTGAGTGGTTTAACTAAAATACAGCATAACCTTTCAGGAAGAGGATTTTCTTAGAGGTGGTRGAACAGAGAGAATGGTGGTAGTGGAAAGGGAATGGTGCAAATCCTTTTTACATCCCCAGAAGGGTTAAGTGATTTTATTGGGGTTTCTCCCTGTCTGAAATGTTTACCTTGCAGTGAAAATTATTTAAAATCTACAGCTATTTTTAGTTTGATGTTAATTGACAGTAAGTGGATTCAACCCTAGAAGATTTCAGTAAAGCACCAAGTAAGAATCCATTTGGGYATCATTGCTACGAGGCTGAGATTCAGCACTGAGCCATTAAGCCCACACACCTGTTTGCACACATGCCCCAGCATCCAGCCCCTGTCAGCAAACATGGTGCCTGACTCTGTCCAGTGAGATGGRCTCAAAGGTTTTGGGTCCTGACATCCTCTTTAGTGCAAAGCTTGAGAGCATTCTTCGAGGGAAAGATTCAGAGGTAACTTTGGAAGACCAAAATGCCCATTTGCACTTCTCTGAACTGAAATAGGAGCCCTCTAAATGCAGCAGCTAGTAGTGCACTGAGTTGACACAATAGGAAAAAAAAGCAAAGATTCWTTATTTAAATTGCATTTTCATGTGAAATCCTTTCAAATTTATCCAAGGTTGCTGAATCAACAGGGCAAATGAGAATTTTGTTACCTCATTATTTCTATGACATAAATATGTCATATCAAACTGAGTCTCATCACACGACACTTGTAACTCCAGCTATACTGCCTGAAAGGGTTAAACATCTCTACTTGCCCAGTGTACAAGCTCTGTTTCTCTAAAAACTTTCAGAAAATAGTGAGTTTAACCCAAAGGAAGGGATGGGAGGTCACTTCGGGCAGTACAGATTTGAGCTCCACATGAAGACTCACGGCAGGATGACAAACAGGTATGATTTCCCCAGGTTCCCCCTGCACAGGCAGGACGGGCACACGTCCAAGACCAGGGGCTTTTCTTAAAACTCCCAAGACGGCATTCTCCTTAAGAAGAATAAAACCTCCTGAACTGTCCTTGCAGAAGCGCGGCCGCGGTTTGGCAGGGCGGCCGGGCAGGGCTGTGCCGAGGGGAGCGGCGGGGAGGCGGGGGCATGGCAGGATGCTGCGGCTCTGCCGTGCCTTGGCAGAGCTGCGTGGGGAGAGCTCGCCCAGCACCTGCCCGCATGCTGGCTGGCTCTAGCCGCTGTCATTAGCCATTCATTCCACGAGCATTAAAGTCAGCCATAAAATGATAAATTAAATTTAAATTAAAAAAAAAAAAAGGAAGAAACAAATCACAGTGTAGCAGAGGAGTGAAGGAAAAGGGATAGTATTGTGCGAAACTTTAAAATACTTTAACTTCAGTGCAGCTCCTGAAGATGCAGAGAAACAGTTTGTGTGCAAGAGGGCATTTAACTGTGCAGAGAAGATATCCATATATGTACAAAGCTTCCAGTACTAAAGAGGATGAAAAGGGGAGGAAATAGAAGCTGAAGGTTTACTGTATAGTGGGGACAAAATGCTCAAAGGCCACTACATTTGAAACATGTTGAAGTCAGTGTGATTCTCAATATCCATAATGAAGAAGAGAGGGGGTTTTTGGGTTTGCTGTTTTTTGTTTGGCTTTTTCTTTTGCTTGCCTCAGTCATAGTACTAATTATTTAGTGGTCTTTCAAACCTTTTGTAATCTCAACTTGAGAAAGCACTGAAAGATATTAATTCTTAGCCATGTGTCTCATAAATGAAGGCCATTCTGCTATACTTAATGACAAGGCTGAGGCAGCAAGATGTCATTTGCTTTTTTCTCGGTTTTTAAATTGCTTTCTAAATGAACTACAGCTGTGAGGGCCAGGTGCTGTGATCCCTTTAGAAAGATCAGGAAATGATGAAATCCAAAATTTCAAAGTGTGATGGATGTCAGCTCCCGATTTGGTGTGTGTGTGAGGTCACCCCCATGCACCTGGTGCTATCTCCACAGCAGAATCACTTTATTGTGGAAAAAAAAAAAAAAGATGCACATGTCGAGTGCAAGAGTAACAATATGAGATGCAGTTTATAATTATCCCTTTGTTTTCTCCTCATCGAGATGGAAATGACGGATATACAGTGTCTGTGTTTCTTGTTCTAGGTGCTGCMGAGTATATTAAAACAAGTTTTGAGTAAAATAACCAACATGGCTGGATGGTGAGATGAGCAGCCACCACATGGGAAATGCTATATTAGAAAAATAAGAGCTCACTGACTAGCTTTACTCAATTAGAAATTGTAGCTGCAAGGTCAAGAACTCTATTAGCTAAATTTTATTTTATAGAATATGGGCTTAGGAGGTGACTGAGGTGCACTACAGAAAACAATGCTTTTGTTGCAGATACGCCAGGCTTTTTATCTGACTTTACAATAATTCAAGAAGATTGGTTGAAACCATTTAAAGTACACCGTTGAAATACTATTACTGTCTTAATTGAAGAGAAAATCTTAGAAAATCAGCCCCAGCTAGAGGGACGTTCTGTCAGGAAAGTGCACACAAAACATGGACACCAAAAGCCAGAGTCCTGCTCTCTGATACCCTCATTTGATGTGTTGTCGTGTTGCAGCAGMCACTGCAGATTCTGGGGTATTTGCAGACACTGCCAAATCCTTTCCCCATTGTCCTTCTTTTTGTGCATTGGCCAAATTTCTCCTCTGAACCAGCACAAAGATTTATTCACACTGGCAATGCACTAAAATGATCCAGTCCACAAGGCACGAGATGTGTCAAATTCAGCCTCTGAACTGTGCAACTCCAGCACAAATTAAACCATTCAGAGCCTGTATTCTCCATTCTGTAATGACATGACATCTTCTCCTCAGTTTCAGTAGCAGAGAATTAAAAAATAAAATAGCTGTATCCCAAGTTTTCCAGGAATGGGCCTGCTTTTATAGCAGATTAATCCTTCCAAAAATGCACTTAGACATTAAACACATCTTATTGCTGGACTCTATTAGAAGCTCATCTACCATTCTCAAAACTCCTGCATTGTCAAGCTGGATTAGAGATTTTTCAGGAGCAGAATTTTGACTTCCAGATGCATTGTCATTCTTAAGTAAAGCACTGTCAAAGCAACATGCAGTAATGTGAAGGAAAAATTAAATTACTGAGTGTAAATGAAAACTTCAAAGCAGGGTCACCAGATCTTTGAAATGAATGATGAGGATATTTTCTTCGCAAAATGCTGTATTTATTACCTGTGGTGAAAATCCTTGGTTTGTTAGGAACTTYTCTATGTTGATTACAGTAACATCACAGCATGTCAAAAACTGTCTGCAAAACTCCAACTCAGTTAAACAGTTTTAGGATTTTTCTAATAGGCCTAAATGAAGTTCATGTGGTTACTTCTTTTCTGCATTTTTTAAACATCTACATTAGAAATCAAATTTGTACTTGTTGAGAAAGCCGAACACTCTCTTTTTGCCTGACCCCRCCAGTTTTTATGGTGCCAAATTGAGTGATTGTCAAAAGAATTTCACATCATTTATTTCACATCAAAGATTTGAAAGAATCTATGGCCATGAACAAAGTACAAGGAGGTCTTCAGACTGAAGGACAGACTAGGGATTGTTCCTAAGTAAGAAACGGTGGGTTATAGGTACAAATATCTGAATTCCTGATACGGAGGTTATAAATTTATGATTTTTTAATTTAAAAAGTTTTAGACTCAGACTAGCTTCAAGACCTTCAGATTTTCAAAGAGATCATTTGGCCACTGAGATGGTAACAGGCCCTAGTCTGTGATGCCTGCTCAGTTTGGGATGAGGTTTTCTTTAATAATTTTGTTGGTGTTGGGATCAGATATACAAAGCAAAGAATACATGAAGCTGTGTGTCAGAGCAGTTCARCTATGCCCCAGTGAGCTGATGTTTTCAGGCATTTGGTTCCAGGAAATGGGATCATTACWTTGATTCAAAGAAGATGACACCCCTGTCTCATTTCATGGCAAGRCACACTTTTAAAAGACAGTAATGCTATGTATAGGAGTGCCTGAACAAGGTGTGAGTTGATTTAAGAATGCTCATAAATAAATAAGAAAAATATTAAAAATTTCAAGAATATGTCCCCAAAAATTTTCACTGTACATATTGTGAAGAGCACCCTGTGACCATGAGCTGTAACTCCTTGCTAGTGCAGAGGGCATTATCAAGTGTTGGTAGGTTTTGGGCTGCTACCCACTAGATTCTGGTCTTTATAAAGTGTTTTGAAAGGAACACGACAAAGACAAGCAGAAACAGACACTAAACAAAATCCCCAGATTAAGATGCTTCTGGGTTATGGGGCTGTCAGTGTTACGAAACTCACTGCTCTAAAGATCAGTTTTGGAGGTGCTTTTTTATCTGTATCAAAGTCTATATCAAAACTCCAGATTGAGATTTTTCATGTGTCAGAAATCTAGATCCAAAGTCTGTGGTTTGAACCTATTTCTGGTTTTCTGTTGCTTCAGTTTCCAGGAGACATTGGGAGAAAATAAACTCAGAGATATCTTGTGTAATGATAAATTAATTAACATTTTTAAAAAGGAAGGAGAAACTAGAACTGCATCACCCTTCAGTCTGATCAGAGCAAATCAGTTGTTAACCCCTGGGGAATGACTAATTTTTCTGACACAGCTGCAACAAAGCAGCTTTATCCATCCTCTTGTTCTATTATTTAATAGCTTTATTGTAGTTAAAATGAAGGAATTTTTAATGGTAAAAATTTCTTTAAAATTCYCTCTATTAAAGAATTTGAGCTATTTAATTTTCATTTTTAAAGTATTTTTGTCATATTCCATTGTAATACAGCTTGATTACAGTAGAGGAGAGAAGAATCTTTTGTAGACAGGTTTGAATATATGGTTCCACAGATCAGCTATTTGTTAATTTTATGCAGGCTGTCTCCAGTTTCTGCATCTCACAGTTTGGGCACAACAGGAGGTGACACTGTTAACTGTTACTCTTTTCACTTACTTTTTTTCCCCTAGCTGAACATAAACATATCATTACACAGTTACACTACACTATATTTAGAGTTGATTTTTAACTATCTATTAGATAAAAAGATTTGAGCTCAGCTAAAATACCTGGAATGAACTAGGAAGGTCTAGCAGAAAGGCACTACCCACAGGAATTCTGGTGCAAGTAAGGTATTTCAGTCAATCCATCTATTTCATTTTGTTCCTGAGACTTCTCTGATGTGACTGGACAAAGTGGTACTGGGTCACTGCTGAGGGCTCCCTGCATGGCAAAGGAACTTAGCCATCAAGAGCTCCTGAGTTAGCCACTCAAGTTCCTGAGTGCTTTTTTCTCCCTGACAGGAGAAAATGCACTAGGTCTAACTTGTAAAATCTGTGAATTCTTTCTAAGTCTGACTTGGCATCCTGGGAGCATCAGAAGGGCATCTGGGTCTGCGTCTTGCATTCTTCTTTTCAATATCTGGCTCCTTGTAGAGAAAATATATGTCTCAGACAAGCAGGGAAGCTTTGGATATTCCAGCAGATCCCCCATGGGGATATTCATGGAATGAGACTCAAGTCCATGTTTTGGAGCACACTGGTTCCACTGCATAGTGCAAAATGGTTACCTAATGGTTACCTGCAAATGTGTTTAAATATAATCATTAAAATTTTGGTGAGATTAAGTTACTGCTGCTTTAACCCTGACTTGCCAGATATCATGTCCCACCAGAACAGGGTGCTCTGAACAACAAGATTTCCTCACAGCACCATTAGGGGCTGGTATGATAGAAAGAGGAATAAGGAAGATGTGTTCATCCACCCCCCATTTGACAAATAAATTAAAGAATTAACCTTGAAAGCGAATTTTTTCTCATATTTCATTTGAACATGATCTGAAACACAGATTCAATTGTCAGTCATCAGCATCTGAGCTGTGTGTTAATGAACCAGACTGGCCTATTCTTCACATGGATCTCCACCTCTGTGTCCTGAAGGAATTTCTTTGCTTTTTAAAATTATTGGATRCACTGAAGTTGACACCTGAACCAATGTACCAATGCAATGCTGTAACTTCTGGTATAAAGACCTGTTCTGTTTTTTTTATTTATTTATGTTTTTCATGAGAAAAGGATGTATCTGGTAAGTCACCCAGCTCTGAATGGCTGTGAGAGTGGAAATATAATCTGTGTGTCCAAACACCTCTCTATGCTTTGCCACATTTGGATGGAATATTTACATTCTTTTAATAAGAAATGTGTATACACCACTTAAAAATGTAGCATTTGCCAGCAGTTCCCATATCTCTGTGAATATGGTACCTTTCTTCTGTATTCTGAATGCTAAGTATTACACTCATTATCATTATGTGATAGCTGGTAAGTGACTGATTATTCAATGACTTATCCTTGACAGCAATTCTCTGTTTATCCCTAGGGAARGGAAACCAACTTTTTAATGTACTTAGCAAATTTATTTTCTTGGTGTTTTGTTTCTTAGAGTGCAGAGGTTTTCTACATAAAACCTGAAAGCTATAAATAACTAAATGGATGAAAGTAATCTCTAAAGTAATTGCATTAATTCAAATGAGGTCAGTTGAAGCATTAAWTGGACTCTGTGATGCTTCAGTGATATATCAGACTAGTTCAAAAGGCAAGTCAAACACCCAAGATTGAATATCTTTCTCTGGGAAAGAGAGACTAAATGGGCAAACACATATCCTGATGGTAACTCTTCTTCATATGTATCTGTGTTGTTATATCCTGTTTTCTGCATATATGGTCTTAAATACAGCATGGAAAGGAAGTGTTTCAAACACTGCCTGTCTTAGACATCTGCGCTCCACTCAGAGTCAAAGTATCTGATCCTTACRCTGATCCTTAAACACCCTGAGCCAAAAAAACCAAAAAAGAAATCCAGGCATTTCCTTCTTATGCACAGATAACATGGTGCCTATTTTTAAGAATGAGTTWAAGAGTTGTCCCACTTGTGGAAATGAACATCCAATTTCAAGTCATTACTTGCATTTTAATTTCAATGTTCAGTACTGCTCCACCAGTGCACAGACTTCTGTGAGTTGTGCTGTCCCCATTCTAACATGATAATTGATAAGATGTAGCTTTGAACTGCATCTGTGTTATGACATTGATTTGTTTGTTTTTTCTTTAAGGCAGAACTTTCCTATTATTTGAGTCATGGGCTACAAATGAAGGATTGTGTGTTGTGTATAGGGGCAAATATTTGTGCTGTGAGCCAAGTTCTTGATACAAAAACACCATCAAACTATGACTTTGTCAGAAAAGCAAAGGATGGCTGGATGCATGGCTGGCTGGCTAACTAGGTAAGAAATGAACTAAGACATTACTGATTGTCTCATACTATACTGAACAAGAAATTGGTGCTCATAGGTTTTCTGGTCTTCTAGACCATTTTTTTTCTTATTTCCTTCTCTTGAATCAAAGCAATGGGAAACTCTTGAAAGAAAGAAAATAAATATTTACATCAGATCTAGCTGTCTTCAAGGAYGAACGTGCAAGTGAAGAGATACAGAACCATGAGGTCTGATTACACCCTAGTAAGGGCTCTTCACTGCCASCTGAGAGGAGACATGTTTGACCTGTTTGACGTGTAAAATCTACACCAAAGAGCTAGCTGGTTCCCAACAGTAGTGACAGTGTCAGACAGTGAAATGCAGATACAAACTTAAACTGTCAGATTTCCAGTATAATAGTTGCAGGTCCAGTGGGTAGTAAATTCCAGCAGGCAGAGTAATATTTCTGGTCAATGTTTTATTCATTACTGGGGGAAACCCACAAACTTTTAAAATATTACTAATTGTACCTTGGATGTTGGCATATCGTGTTCAAGCAAAGACATCCTTGGGGAACTTACATCTGATTTGTAGAACTCTTTTGCATGATCAGAAAGTTTAGTAAGAAAGATTAATATGTTTCATTTTGGCACAGAAACATTGCTGAGCAGAGTATGGGAGGTACATCCTACTGTACATTGGCAGAAAAGCTGCTATCCTGCAGGGTTTCATCATATCCCACTATGAGCAGAGGTAGTAGGATCCATAGATGTAGAAATAATTGAGGTATGACTTCTGTTTCTGAGCCTGGATTTTTTTAAACATCTCACATGTTTTGGAAGTAAAAAAGAACCTAGCAGAGTTGGAGAATACAAGATTTATCGGCTTAGGTCTCAAATAAACAAGTAATTTTAGTCATCCTGAATACCTTAGTATCAACAGGGGCTCCATTGTTTCCCACCAAAACTTTTGGAAGCAGCACCACTAGGAATTTTCAAGAATCTCTTGTGCCTTTTTTGTGCTGAAGCAACTGTAAAAACCCATATGCGTTTTGGTTTTGCTACAGCAATTATTTGCCCTAAATCCACACCTTCCACAACCCTGCTGTTATTGCTACCTCATGACCACATACTGAGGGTTCCGTGTATACCGTGTGAAATACAATGTGAAATAACAAGCAGATTCAGTATTAAGAAAATTATGACAGAAACCATAAGAGAGACACTGTGTTGCAGGACAGATGGAAATGTTACGGCAATGCATAGTTCATCATTCCACTATCTTCCTCTTAAACTATTACGCTACTATGGAGAAAAAATAGCTAAAATAGTCCAGGATACTATAGACATTATTGTAGCTGTCATGGTGTGTACACTGCTGAAACTTCATATTCAGTGATTGCCTTCCTTATAGCAGAGATTTTAAATGGAATTAGGTATGGAATAAAAAATAATCTATGGTCAATTTAGCCACTCAGGCAGGGCTAGAAATCTCCTATTTCAGGCTGCAGTGGGAGATAACTTGCCACAATATGAGCTGATTGGAACTCTGCAAAGTCTCTGCTTCAGTGACTCCTGGAAGAGACAAAAGCTGTGTGCAAATTCAGAGGGGAGCACAAAGCAGGCAAAAGGGAGGGGAGGAGAGCACAAAAAGGCATTTGCCAGCAGGAGCAGACTGGAATTTAACAGGGGATTGTTTTCTTCCCACTGGTCAAATGGAACTCTTGCAATTTGTGTTAGGTGCTTTAAAACCCAGCTACTAACTACTGTCTGTAGAGGAAGGAAGAAGAGCAGAACTCAGGTGGAGCAGGACCAGCAGGCCCCATTTGCATTTAAGCTGACTGCACATCTCTGAAACAATGAAAAATATATCAATACAAACACTCAAATCACTGTGTGCTGCTGTGGGACACGTCAAGACTGTTTTCATGGGTTTTTCACCAAAGAAGAGCTCATACGAGACATTTGATGCTTAAACAAACATTCAGAAAAGTGATCTGGAGTATTTTATGAAACAAATAAGCAGACAGCTCAATCCAAAAGCCACACTGCATTCCATTGACCCTGAAGAAATGACAGAGTAAGATGCAAGCTTAACCTACTTGTACCTTGCAGGACACAGCAGAGGCAGGAATGAGCTGAAAAGAAAACAAACTTTAGGCAGAAACTGAATTATTTTAGGATGCAGCTGAGACTGGGATGTGGTTACGGGCTGTTCCAAGCCCCAGCCTGAGAACACCATGTAGGTATGTGCATGTGTACCCATGTACCCCATATGTGAAATCTTTACCTCTAAACTGGCTTGATGGCTCTCCCATTTTTACAAAACATCTAACATCTGCCCAGTGGTTGGAGCTGTAACTCTTTGCATTAGCAAATGGCAAAACCAAACTCATGCCAATGAAGATAATGGGTACCTGAGCACAGGGAGAACTCAGAGCTGGGGACAGGAGAGAATGATAGAGCATGACAATTTCTTTACATTTTTAACCCATATCATATGATACTTACTTCAAGTAGGTTCACTTGCTATGAATATATAAGAAAATTGCTCRTCTAAAAGCTGATTGTTGCCACAATGCCAAAAACTAAATGGTCCCAAAAACAAAAAGAAGTGAGGGTTTTCCATCTTAAAGATGGTTTGTTTCTTTTATGGCGATATAGGATAATTGTGCTTTTTATAGTAGTCTTCTGCACTCTTCTGCAAGTTTTTAGTAGATCTGTAACTCTGATAATAACTTGTCAATTCAATGTGTATTGAGAAATATATATGTTGCAACTTTATATATATATAAAAATATAAAAATATATTTTTGTATATATAATAAAAATAGTATTTTTCATTTTCTACTCTTTTTTTTCTTTACTTGATTACATTATTTTCCAAATGTTTTTTTTTTTTTAATTATAAAAATTCAGAGGAATATACCAATTTAAAATCTGGAAGATGAAATTCATTTATCATTATAGAAAATAGCAATCGGCTCAACTGAACAAAAATAACTCAGGCAGTTAGCTCTCACCAGCTTGCACACTCTACTGATATATTCCGTTTACTACTTTATATCCATCTGCCAAACCCACCTGGGTTTCAGATGGGACATATTCTAGCTCTGTTAATGATAAGCTTCACTTTGTTCCCTATGTCATCCCCTCAACACTTTCTAGAAAAAAAGGACAAAAATTATACAGCGCATATTGTGCCGTGTGTATTGGTTTAAATGTTACATTAAGTGAAGAGCATATTAAGAAATATGCCAAAAGTGTTTCCTTCTTGTTATGACCCCAACAATGAGTCGGATAGAAGTCATATAATCTACAGTTAAAAGCCAAAAATAGGAGGGTTCCGGGTAAAGCAGAGTCATATTTTTTTTTACGAGATACCTTTTACAATGAGATTATCTCTAAGCACTAACAGAAATACTGCAAATGCTACTATTTCAATGGCTTAGTTGTAGGAATATATAAGGCCTGCTGGAATTGGAAATAACAATTACCAGTTTGACAGGCTCCTTTGTGGGGTTTGCAGGGAGCTTCATGTCTGCACAGAGGCCATACAGAGACAGTGACATCCTGCAGTGTGAAGGACTATTTTGTCCTCATCTTTCTTAAATGCCCTAATGATCCAGGAGCCTATACCCAAACAAGTGACATTACTGCACACTCCAGAGAGGTGTCCTGATGAGCAGAGCACACAATCAATATTTGTCAGGGGGTGGGTAGGTRAGAAATGCATCCTTACTGCTCTGGGGAAAGAAAAAAATCTATATAGTCTTCCTCCTCTCTGTGGCATGTTGCATTCTCCAGTCTTTTTGCAGGAAGCAGATCCTGACGAGCTATTGATATGCCAGTCACAATCTACAGCAGAATGAAGATAACCAGCTGGTGGCACTACCTTAAGGACACAGGCAAATTGGTAAGGAACTAAGCAGCTCCTTGGTCATTGCTACAGAAACATAGACAGTAAGGCATTGCTTTGTTTAAAAGAAACCCTGCTCAGTGTGATGAGAAGACCTTCTGGCATTTCTGAGCACTTCAGCACTGGACACAGGGCTGGACACAGGAAAACCATGTCCCCTAAGCACCCTAGCGCTGCCCAGGAGATAATGAGTCACTCTAATCACAGCAGGGTGATGCAATTAGTGGTTTAACTGAGTTATTCCCACTATGTGTTTTCATATATTAGTGAACATTATGTGCGACCTTTTTTCAAGAAATAATATTGCACAAAGCCTTCTTGATGCAACTTTCACAAGTTTGTCCCCTTCAGGCAAAGGTGGCTTTTTGTCAGGCTTCAGTGACTGAAGGCTCTCATCAGCTTAAGCCCAGTAGTTTACCATAGCTAACAGTCAGACCCCCTTCTTAAATTCAAGGACTGAAATGGCATTATTTTTATACATTTCAAGTAATTTACTTT
Source organism: Cardinalis cardinalis (assembly GCA_014549065.1). Lineage (NCBI taxonomy): Eukaryota > Metazoa > Chordata > Aves > Passeriformes > Cardinalidae > Cardinalis > Cardinalis cardinalis. The sequence continues at coordinate 541,424 of JACDOX010000025.1, forward strand.
TATTCTTTTTACTTTGCATTCTGACACTGACCTGAGTACTGAGTAGTTCTAGAACTAATTTCTGTGTTTAATTAAGAAGGAAAGAAGGCAATAGCGTTTTTACTAGATTCCCAAATCAGTCTCAGTGCATAGGAGACATCTCAATCAGCTGAAAATGAGTAGCATTATTAACTGCAAACTTCTCTGTCAGAGCTAATTTTCCAGTCTTCCTGGAGAAGATCAGTTGTGTATGCATCCTTCTCCAAGCACCTGCACAGGATGTGGGCACACTCAAGGACAGGAAGGCTTTCTGTTCCCCTAATATGCAGGTGTGCGCAATGTCAAGCATCAGCTCTACTTTTTCAGGAGCATTTCATAATGCATTCACAGTACAGTTTTGCTGGATGTCAGCAGTCTGAAACTGTTTTCTCACTGACAGAGATGGGGAAATGCAAAAGCATCTGGACAGCTCTGGTGGACAGTTTCCCTACAGCTCTTTCAAGGCAGGGATTATTTGTGATCTTGCTGCCTTCTCCAAACCACATCCACAAAGTCTCCTGAAAAGAAAGGAGGCTTAAGTGAGAAAACTGTATGTTGCATTTAAGTGTGGCTGAGGAAGAAGTTATTTTTATTTAATTCATAGAAACATGACCTAAATAATGAGAAAAAAGGCAGCAGTTGATGGCTTACCATTTTCCAGATTGTTACTTATTTTGGTATTTCATAGGATAATTGTGGACTTCCCTCCTTGAACAAAATGAAGTGAGTTTCAGAGGGAGGTAAGATCAGGTTAATATTCAGATAAATAGAGGGAAGTGAAACAGTGAAAAATATGAGGCAGAGAAGTTAAGCACATTTAAAGTCATATGCAATTAKTAATTATAAAATACAATAAAACAGAAGTAAGGATTGTACCATATAACATTTATGTGTTTGTATCTAATTACTTCTAGTCTTGAAACTAGTGTTTGGGTCCACTTCTTTCTWCAATTATGCAAAAATGAAATTTCATCCTTTCCAATGGTTCATATCCAATCTTCTACATGTGAGAACACTTAAGTAAATATAGCTGTATAAAATAATGCATTTAGAAGTGAAATATAATGCTATTTAGACATTCATTTATTGTTATATTTATGATGCATCTATATTTGTTTACTTATATCTTAATTATGTAATTCAGGGGTGGTCTAATCCTAGCAGCAATGAGGGCCAGATGGAGATTTTTTGCCCTCCAACTGAGCATGTGACATTCCTCCCCTCACAGCTGCAGCCTGACACAGACGTTTGGCTGGTGCTGCTGCTGCTGCCAGAGAAAGGAGATATTTTTGAGGAGGTGAGGGAGARTGTCCACACTCCCTCCCACAGGTGACATTGGCAGTTTTGTTCCATGTGTTGAGTGTGTTGTGAGAAGGAGATGGCTGTCAGCTGTTTGCACTGCTTTTGATGCATGAATTGCTACCTTTCCTCCTTTCCAGGGGAAATACTCTGCATTGGAAGAGGTTGATCAGTSGTCCATAATATACCAAAGACAATAAGACCAGAAGTCTTTCCTAAAAATACTGCATTACAAGACTATGAGCTGAGTGTATTGTGCTGGAAGCTACACTGAAACTGAGAAAGCTCTCTTAAAACAGAACAAAACAAATCAAAACAATATAAATACCACTTTTCTTGAGGAAATCAGGGTTTTTTCCAACAGGGTATGACTCATAAAAGCTGTGATATGGTACTGATTTTTAATATGGGAATTCTCAGCTCAGAACCCCAGATTCATTCAGATTTTAGTACTACATTAAGAAGGAGGAATTTTTCTACCTGYGTCAAAAGGGAAAATAATCTGAAGTTTATGTTTCTTCTCTTAATTCAACAAAACTGTTTTGTCCTGCCAATGTGCAGGAAAGAGTGAACACCAGTTGTCAGAGATGCTTTAGGGCTTTAAATCCCAACTTGAAGAAAAGTCTGCTTTAGATCTATCATTTATATATTTTGATATATATTTATGGAATAGCTCAATCTCTCCAGTTGTAAAGCTTGAACAGGGATGAGAATAAAACCAGATGAAGGCTTCCAGATATAACTCCCTCCAAAACACTTTGAAAATACCTGCCAAAATGTGAAATAATCCATTCTGGAGTCCTGAGAAGGCTCTTCAGCATCATTTCCTTTCCCTGAGAGGGGACTTATCTCTGTCATAGATTATTTACTACTAGAAAAAGGTATAGTTTTATCAGAGGAAAGGGAATCATCCCAATTTTACCTTTGGTTTGGCAGTGAAGCTGTAACAATCATAAATCACTCCCAGCTGTCCCTGGGATCTCCCCTTTAGCACATCACTGTAGGGAAGGCAACAGGTTCTGCAGCAATCAATCCCTTTTATATCTCTCCGCAGACACATAGGCATCATACTGGAGCTCAAACTGTGTTGCTGGCTAAAAAAGATAATTGGTAAATCAAATGCTAAATGAAATCACTCAAATGATATCCACTACCCTCACTTTTGCTGAAATACTTCGTTCATTTCTTAACCTATGCATGTATGTAACGCAGAAGCTTCTTAATCTTCCTAACCTCTTTCCACCTCCAGTATTCACTCCTGTGGGTACCATCACTCTTGTTGCAGGACCCRTAAATTGTATCTCCATATTTCTTTTTCATCTGTGGTCCTCTAGATGATCTTTGTTGGGTTTAGCCTTTGTTCAGAGTGTGTTTACCTCAGGCATTGAACATGCTCATTTGCAGGGTCGTTATTTCCTTGCTCTGTGACTGCTTTTTCTGATTCCTACCCTATGGTACTTTCTGGGCTGAATGGATCTCTGGCTGTCAGTGATCAAAGCTGTCAGTTTCTGTTTATTTCCTCACCTCTTCAATTTGGCTCCTGGGAGGATGTTTCAACAGACGTTTTAGAGAGACAGAAAAAACCAATATCCTATTAAACTAATGACCCTTGGCTATGCTGTCTACAAATGAATGCAGGCACAGACAATTGCCCAGTTTTCTACTGAGAGTCTGTGCACAACAATCTTATGTGTGTTTTCTAGCTATAAAATGTATGTGTGTATAACTTCTGGAAAAAAAAGTATCATTTCCATTTAACAGTAATTATTCCAGTGTAACTATGGCACTCCACTAATTGCTTTCTGGTTATTAAGAATATTAATAAAGTTCATGTTCAGATTTTCTGGTAGAGAGCACTGCTGGCTCTTCTGTTTATTTTTTTCTGAGGGCTTCTGTAAAGAACATCTGAAGCCTTTTTATAACAGTTGCTTTTTCACAAAATCAAAAGTCTGGAATAAATTTGTTGTGACTAGCTATTAGAAAAAAAGATTTTCTATTCAGAGTAGCAATGGCTTCTCTCTTTAAACATAACTATAATGTGTCATAGATTGAAGTGTATCTTCATGTCCAYGGTGCTAATCAGAAATATTCCTGGTGTTGATACCAGTAAATGTTTTTCTACTACCAGCCTGCTATTGAATTCCTTATATTTAATACACTTAAGCACACTTTCTAGGAGGAAATYTTTGATGTTTTTATTCTAATTTATTGGTTGAGAGGTAGTGGAGACCATGACTTAGAAAAAATTGGAAGTGGAGAGAGCTTGTGGGCATTGGAAACAGAAAGCTGAAGAGCTTTGTTTCTGAACAGAATAGATGAACAGGGTTACATGAAGAGCTGCTCAGGATGAGGTTTGAGTGTGAACAGAAGGAGGGGGGTCTGAARCAAAGAGGTGGTCTTTGCAAAGAAAGAGCTGTTGAATGTGTGCTTGAATTAGGTGGTGAGGAGACRAGGTGAGGTGAGRTGAAGGAAGAAAGAAGATCCATAATGATTTGTTGGACTCTACAGTAGTATAAAGGTGGCAACAATTGGACTCTCCCTAGACAAAAAAGTAACATAGGAAGAATAAAAAGTTTAAAAGCAGAAATATGAGAAATGCAATACTGGAAGCCCAGGAATGTTGATTTAAAGAAAKAGAATCATCAGTTAATAGAAAGGTATGGGCTGACACTGGGTCAAAGGTGGGCTGAGAACAAAACACTACAGTGTAATTTTTSATAAAGAGTCAACACCACTTTAAACTTCGTTTAGACCAGATGTCATAGAATGCAAGAAGTAAAGGGAGGAGAAAARGAGAAAGGAACCTGGAAATAAAAGAAAATGATGTGAGAACAAATTTTTACAACTAACATTAAGAATATATTCTGTAATTTTAAAAATAGGATAAGGTAGCAATAATGGCATTTGGAGAAGCCAGGGAGTTCACTCTACAGTTTTTAAAAATGTATTAAGCCAGAAGAAACTGAAATTTTTTTTAYTGTGAAGGGAAAAAAGTACAAGGTAGAGGGATAGAGACTGTCATAAAGTAGAGAAGGATAAGAGTAGATGTGCTGGAAAATATAACCAYGTTCAAAAGCTTCATGATTGTGAAAAATGTGATCATGTAGAGACACAGAAACGGAAATGTGAGAAATCAAGGTAGAAAATGTTGAGAGAGAAAAAAAGAGTGTCTATCTGTGACTGAAAAAAACCATAGGGATTGTGGTTGAAGAGAAAAGGAAAGGAAGGAGAGGCTGAAATCATACAGTGTTTGTAGATTTTGCAAATCACCCAACAATCCCTGGGAAAGTCAGGGAAGCTTTCTTGGGAGAGCTCATTCTTAGTTGCTCTATATGTGTAGCACACACAGCACAGAAACTAAGCAAAACCCTATGAACTATAAAATCTCTTAGGAACATGAAGAAAACAGCAGGCTGATGAAATCTATCAAGAGCTTGTGAAGGTGATCTGACTAACATTATGCTTGTTTGGATAAATGCACTGTTAAAACACATAGTAAAGTATAAAACACAGGCCATTATTCACTGTTCATATGGAAAAGCAAATGAGAAATCATGAGAATGGTTTTAGCATTATTGTTGATTCATGCCAAATTAGGTTTCTAATCTGTACATAGAGCTATTATTATTAAAACAAATAATTTATCCTCTTGAGCCCARTATTGCTTTAACTTCAAATTATCTCCTTTCCCTACCACTGTTGTGCACCTTTATTTTAACATGGTTTCTGTTGGCACAGTTCCTTGTTCACTGAGCAATAGATTGATATGCTTGCAGGGAATGGAAGAAAGATGTGCTGCTGTACAGTATCAGCATTCACCCTGCAGTATTTTGAACACACTGGAAATACCAGCTAATGAYAAAAGGCTGTGATTAAATCTTTCAGGGCTGCAAGGGTGAGGAGAGAAAAAAAAACAACCTTCCTTTAAATCAGAACAGAAAACTACAAGGGAGGAATATGGTTGAAGATTCCRTACCTCTGTCTGTGTGTATTGTATAGGAGGAAATATTTAAARTGTTAGTAGCATTTGACCTAAGCATTTGCCAACCAAAGATGCTTCTGAGATTTTCTGCAGCTGGTTACCATTTTAACCAGGGGAATATTTTATGTGATAGCCTTGTGTTACACACACAAAGGACATTCATTATGCAGCAGAGATAAATAAAGAGCCTGAGAAAAGGAACATACCAAATTCATATCCTGTGCTACCTCAGAAATCTGATAGGAGATTGAATTTGTTTCCATGATGCAGATCACGGTTACAAAAAGCTTTTACCTCTWTCTAAACAGAGTTAGGGCACTGATACATAAGAAAAGTTACAGCAAGGCAAGCTGTGGTATTATTTCAAAGCCATTGTCTTCCATGCTTTTTGTTTCAGTGAGTGCTTTGGTGCAAAATATCGCAGCAGAGCAAAGGTAAAAGAGATTATCCAGCTTTGCTGAGGGGTAGGGGTAAGAACTCTTGTACACAGGTAATTCCCACAGATTAGATGGATTTTWTGAGCTTCTTCTCAGGAACACAATTGTTTGCCCATATCATCAGACTTGTCTTCTGCTAAGTGTCAACATTATATCTATATTTTCTTTTTGTGTTGAAAATAAAAAAGAATGCAAAAGGGAATAGAACTGTAAGACCCTTTAGTTTTACATAGTTGTGAATACTCATTTAAGCAATAAAACTACAGAAGATGGGCTCATTAGGATCTCAGACTACATGGCTCTTCTCTTATCAAAGACACTCCTAATTAGAAAAATGTTTCTTCTGAAGTGGCCTGTTGGGCTGCAGAAGTGGATTAATSCACAGAGCCTTTCTGAACTCATTCTGGACTGTGTTTGCTTGTTTGATGTGTGTCTTGACACAAAGATCCAGTGAAGTACACGCTTCACCTAGGATGYACTCCTCTGGTCCTCTGGGGAGATACGCGGTGTGGACATGAACCACGATCAGTCTGTAATTTGAGATTCTTTCTGCAAACTTATTGCAAATCGAGTTTGTCTAMGTCCCACAGTACAGATTTAATATCTCCAAATCCCAGGGAAGAGGGTTTGTTTTGGGATACAATGCAGCACTGATAATGGTGATTTAGAGCAATATAAAGATTTCCAATCTAGATCAGACTTGTGGCAGTGCTCACTCTGTCCCTGCTCTCCACAGTCCTATATCCAGAGGACAGCACAAGTCCCATAGTGGGCAGCAAGTCATCCACACACTTWTGAAACTCTTTTGTCTTGATTCTTAAGAGTTGAAAGTTGGCTTAAATTCCTGAACATGAGGTTTACATTCCTTTCCATAATCTATTTTTAGCATTTACTATTATAACTCTGTGTGTTCTCAGTATTCATATAAATGTCCAGTTCCCCACTGACTTTTACTATAATCCTGGCCTCAGTATTATCTGTTGTCAGTGATTTATGAAGTTTAATTGTAAGTTGTCTGTTTTTCATACTTTTAGAAATTTTCAATTGACTGCCTTCAAATTTAATCAAGTGTGCTAATCTGCTACTGTATTATATTAGGGGGGCTTATTCTTTATGAAATTCTTTACTGTCCCCCTAGATTTGAATAAAACCTAAATAAATTCATGGTATCTGCAAATGTTACTGTCTTGCTGCTTGACTCCTTTCTGGATAATTAATAGATTGTCCYGGGGTGACTTTATGATGCTTGGATCCCCAATGTTCTGTCCTGTTTATGCTGAATATTAAGTTCTGCACCTTTAAGACCGGTTCTCAGAGTGAAGTCGGGGGAAGAAGAAGCACACAGTTTGTTTTCAGAAACTGCACTCGCTCTTCCACATTCCTGCTGCTGGACTGGGTTGTCTGCAGGTGGACAGACAGCAGGACAGAGTTCTCCTTTGCTTTTAGTTAGTTTTTAGCTAGGTTAGGCAGAGAAGGTCCCTAGACTGCAATTTCTCCTTTCACTTAGAGCTGTGTGAAACTGCTCTGGGTTACAAACCCAGAAGAGCACTGGGAACTTTCTGTGTCTCACCCAGGCCTGGGCTGGGCTGCAACATTTCCAGTGCTGAAGGGAGTATGACAGACTGGGTGAGCAGAGCTGTAACCCATGAAAGGGACTTTCTAAATTGGTCATCTCTTAAGAGCAGCAAGAGGTTTTATTGTTTAATATCGTTTTTTTTGGGTTTTTTTTGCTAGTGATTATTTTGCCTGTTAAATAAACAGTTCTTTCCACTTTTCTCCAAAGAAATCTTTTCCTGAACTAGTTAGGGGACGAGCCACTTGAATTTGCTTTCTAGAAAAACGCCTTTGGAGGTTTTCTCCCAAATTTGCCCTAAACCAAAACAAATACGTAGATACATTAAATTATCTCTGCATGTCTGATGCAGCTTTAATAATTTCTGTTACTAATGTTTTTATTATTATGCCTCTCCTTTCTGACTCTGCTAGTTTTGAGAATGTAACAATACTATGCATCCTTTCCCCTATTGTTTGTAACTGAATTAAATCCAATGAATTCCCATAAACAGAACTGAACATATTTCCTTGAAAAACATAGATTTGTCTCAGAGATGGCCTTTCCTCACAACAAGGCAATTAACTGGTAGCTCACCCATGTTTTGGGCTGTGGGTGTAAAACCACTGATGTATGTCTCATAAATACACACATATATAGCAGCCCTGGTGTGCACTCACGTGGCTGCCTAGCAGTTGGAAATTTCTATAGAACTATCACAAATAGTTTTCCCCAGTCCTCGAGGGAAGAGGTGTTTTTCTTCTAATTATTTTGGAAAGTGGCTTTGTGCCTCTATTTTGAGAAAATGCATCCCAAAGCCTCAGTCTGATGCCTGAGGTAAGCACACTCCACCATCAAAATCCTTTTAAACAAGAAAATTGTAAATATCTGTCTTCTAAAGTTTTTGTGGTTTGGGGTTTTTTGTTTTTGTTTGTTTGTTTGTTTTTGTTTGGTTTGGTTTTGGTTTTTATTATTATTATTTACTCTGAGCTTTCCTTCTATATTTCTCCTTTGAGCAAGGTCCTCCTCTGTGAACTCAAGTCTCTGATGCACAGTTACAGGAACCACCTCTGCAGCCATTAGCAGAGTGGAGGGSTGGTATATGAATTTTGTGTGGTAGACTTACATGGAATCATAAATTCCCTCATGATAATAATAATAAATTCAATCTGTGTGACACTAGAAAAAGAATCTGAGTTGAGTTCCATTATTGTTCTTTTAAAAATTTTTGATGTTTTGTATTCTTTTCAAAAAGAATGCCTCTTCAGTATATTTCCAGCACTTTAAAAATCATTATCCTTTCAGAAAATTCTCAAATAAATGGAAAATAAAGCAAGATTTTGCTCTTTATTGTTATACTTGTTTAAATGTTACTTTTTTTAAATTTTATTTTTTAAAAAACCTTCTAAAGAATGACAGGAAAACCAGGGAAGAATTGAAAAGGTATCTTTGATCTAAAAAACAATTTTTTCTTCTTTAGTTTAAAATGCTCACACAAAACCTGTATTAATTTTTAATTACTAACTTGAGAGAGAAATGTAATAATATGTTTTTCTAATGCTTTGTTATCCTTATGTCTTCAACTCCAGCTCAAAAATGCAATTAATTCTGTAACTTACACTCTGTGGCGGATGTCATTCAAGCTGCGACAGCTTATTTTGGGTAGTTAAAAGGATAAAATCAAGTAGTCATTCTACTAATCCCTTTACAAGGAAACAGCTTTATGCATAAAAACTGGAACTTATGTGGTCATTAGCAGATGCTACATCAAGCAACCAAAAATACACACATTTAAATTCTTAAGCACAATCTATGAACACTACACAGATGGTTTCCAAGAAACTGTACCTAAATTGATTACGATAAAAATGATCTGCTGCAATTGTTTCTGTCAAAAGGGAGAACAGAATTTGTCCCAATGTGTCGCTCTGCCCACTCATGCAGAGAACCCAGCTGCTGAGACAGATGTTGCTCTAAGCACTTTATTTTAGGGTCATTAAAATGGTTACAGGGGTTAGTCATTCATTGTTTTATAAATTGTGCTTACTAGCTGCCTCCATAGATGCTGGAAAACTTCTTTGTGATTGATCAAAAAAGTTACATGTCATATCACGTTTACTGTATGCTAGCAGTAAAAATGGGCGAAGCACTTGTGCAAGACACGAAGAGAGAAAAAACAGTTACTTTTTCTGTTTTATTTAGAACAGCATTTGTTTACTCACGTCTGACCTGGAACTAGTGTAGCCATCTGAACTGCAAAACYTGCCTCAAAGGCCTTCTATAGCTTTCATTTTAGTTCCTTCCAATCATTAAAGAGCAAGATTTTTCATACAACTCACTCTTGTACAATCTTCCTTCTGTGGTACTATGAGCAAGAAGTGTCAGACAAGCAAAGGTTCAAGATCAGTTGATTAGATCAGTGTAGAGTGGGTCCGTCTACCTCCCCGCTGTCTTTGCAAATGCTGCTCTTTGGCAGTTTGAGCATACTCAGGCTTTACTTAGAAATATTTGGCTAAATCTCTTCTCTGTTGGCAGGTTCTATGGTTTTCCATGGCTCATCTAATTCAGGATTGACTTAGCCATGTGCATGTGATGTATTGGTGCAGCAGCTAATGTGTCAATGAGAAACAGAATAGTAAAAAGATGAAGCTCAGTGAAAAACAGCAAGGTTGGCAGATCCAACTCCTTTTCAGATCATGCTGTAGCCTTTTATAGCCTCCAGTACAAAATGTAGCCAACTTCCGTTCTTTTATTTCATCTTTGTCCCTGTGTACTTGTTACTGTGTCGATGGTTCGATTCATCTTCCCTAATTGGTTACTGAACTCCGGCAGCCAAATCCTAAATTCAAGGTGGTGTTCATGGACACACTCTAAATTATATTTTCCCACCTTTCCATTGCACATGTAGGATAAAGTCATTCATCTGGAAAAAATAGTGAAACTTTTAGTGTCATTGTACCTGACTCCTTAAAACACAGATGCTTTGGCAGGTTGATTTCCTGCACTTCTGCATGACGTTGATTTTTCTCCCCTGGCTTTATTTAGATAATTATGACCTGCTCAAGTGTAAATCTTCCCCAAAAAGTAACCTAGCATGTATCTCACTTTGAAAATGCAGTAAAGTTACAATTTATAAATTAAAATCAAGATATCCTCAGAAAATTCAAGAGCTGGAGGAACAAAGTTAACCTTTGCCCCCAAATCTRTCAATTTCTGAGGTCAAATACTACCCTCCCCACCCTGTGCCCCCGCTACTAGATTAGGAGCCAGACAGAAGATTGTTTCAGAAAACACAATCCCTGAAAATGCATGAGACTTTCAAAAGCAGGCACATTACATGCATTTCAACATTCAGCTCAAACAAAGTTATTGATACAAAAAGTAATTCAGTCAAGAGAGCCACATTTTTACCTGACTGTATGAYAAAATATATAAATTCTTTCTATTTCATATAAATTTGAATTGAATTTTATCCAGTCCATAGTTCGATCTTGCAAAAAACCCCTTWAACAGGAAATCCTTTTTCCCCAGGATTTGATGATGTTTTTCACCCATCAACTTTATCTGTATCTGAAGCAAACAGATGTCTTTCATAAGTAATACCAGCTTATTATAATTTCATTACTGGAAATTTCTTATTGTCTAAGTAAGATGTTAAGATTTGCTGTAACTCTTAGCTGATTTGCCTGCAAAATAATAAGATGAGGGCTGCATTAGAAACTTGGGGTCACACAGAGTGCGCTGATGTTCATAAAAATCACTTTGCCCYTCTGCTTTTGTCTTACAGTGTTGTGAGGTCTTCAGGATAACAAATGTCACTTACTCTGCTTATGAGCAATATTGGCTGTAAAGATTCCTTCTTTTTCAGGAAGAGCTTCCAAAAGGTAATGTAACATTAAATACTAAAGGACTCTCTCATCATCTGACATGTTGTGTTTTGAGGCGAGATTAGCAGAATTGCAAGGCCAGAATACAGGCAGAGATGCATTTGCAGGACAAATGTCCTTTTTAGTGTTTGTGGCTCAGACAGTGCTCACAGAAGAACAGAAAGAGAAACATCCTGATGAAAAGCAAGCTTGAGTTCTTAAGAGAATTTTTGATATTTTGCACACCAGGCATGACAACATAAGGCTGCTCACAGCCTGGATGTCACTCCAAATTCCATTATACTTACATTAGATGCTGTTTGTTCCTCCTGCAAATGCACTGACAGATTTTTGCAGCCCTGTGCATGGGGTTTTTTTTAGTGTATGAAAGGTTTGTAGTTATTTTAGCCGTGGAGTTGCTAAAAAATTATTAAAATCAAAGTTCGCTCTCATCTACCCTGAAAAAAGCCAAACATGTTCCTCTTTTAGAAACAAATGAATAGGAATTGGCTAGTACACCACTTGCACTAAGATGGCTGGGGCTGAAAAAGGGGTGTGATGGCTTGATACACRCTATAGAAATAAAAGCACTTCTGCTTGAAAAGCCATCATGATACCTAGCTCTAATTCCCTTTTTATTCTTTTTATTATGTAGCATCAGAGCAACAGCTGAGATGGAAAAGAAAACATTATTTGTACTGTTGTGGAATAGCACTTATCTTGAAAAACATAGATTTTATACAGATCAGGAAGAAACAGAGCATGTGCAATTGGAAGGAAAAAAGGACAAAACCTTATAATAGAGAGTCATTCTGCTGGCACACTACAGCTTTTCTCAAGGTTACATTGTCTAGTATTAAGATGAACAGTTTTGCTGGTTTAGAGCATTACTGAATATAATAGGAAGCATATTTATACTTGGTCACACAGGCTCCTTCTAGTCCTGCCTGTGGTCTTCAAAAGAGCATGCTTAAGATGAAATGTAAGAACAAGAGCAACTTTGCCCTTTCTCCAAACACTCACTCAGTCTTCAACAATTTCTGGCTCTTGGACTTCCTCTAGTCCACACATCCTGCCTTCTGTGGCATCCACAAGCTAGTAACACTCTGCAGCATCAAGGGAGAAAACTTGGACCCAGTCACATCCCTGTCATAACTGCCTTAGTTTGAACAGAACAGGTTTTTACAAGATGCRCACTTGTGTCTGCCATTCTCCTTCRCCCTCTACAGAGACCACTTACAGTGGCAAAAGCCAAGGCACAGAGGGGAGATTTGAATCTTGAAACTGCAGTTTGGGCACTGACTCATAGACTTGTCCCCTGAGGCTTCTCTACAGCCTCACACTCACCTTCAGCGCATGTGCCCCTGCTCCTTGTACTGTTTCCCTACACCTTCTCCAGCATTTTGTGTCTGTATGGCTGACCCAAGGGATTTCCCCTCTGCTTCCTACTAAGGATCTGGACTCTCCTTTTTCTCTCCCCCAATTTACTCTGCTGGGAAACCCTGCCTATATTACTGTGACCCTCAAGAAAACAGCGTTGTGTGAAGGTATGGGATGTACCACTTTGACAATACTTATTAATCCTTCCTTCGCCTGAGTCAGGTCTGGCACTGTTGTTAATCATTCCACTTGRTCGATGCCAGGCAGCTGTGCTTTTGCCCAACCATGGGAATACAGTCACTTTAGTAAGTCTTTGAACTCTTAGGAGAGTGTGAAGAAGCCTAGATGTGCTAATGTATTCAGTGAATTTTCTGAGGAGAGCAGCATTTCAGAAAGAAGCCTTTTTTAGGAGCATAGTTTAGGAAAAATAAAGTCAGAGTTAGGTGATCAGTGAGACATAATATATCAAGGTGATTTTCCACAAAACAGAAGGCAGGGACTTCCTCTGAATTACACCATGGTAAGTAATCTCAAATTTACTATCTAGAAATAAAGGCGATAATAATTAATACATGTTTATTGATATTAGAAGTTCTCAGACAAAAATTAGAMGTCTAGAAGACGTTTAGATTGTCTTCAGGAGATCCCATACATACATATCTTTAGTTTGGAGCAACACCAGCATGGAGCTACATGAAGTGTAAACCTATCACCAAACCATGGAATATTGTATTTTTATGCAAGAGAATTAATTTAAGTCAGGTGATAACCAGAATGTGAGAAGTAAACATCTTCTATTCTAGCCTTTGTATCAGAAATATCTTCATCATTGTGCATTCTCTCACTTGAAAAACCCCAAAATTAACACCTCAAATATCTGTTTAAACTTAATTCATAGAATAATAGAAAAGTGAGAACATTAATACTCATTCACCATTGATTGGAGGATCTGAAAGCACCTGTGGCTGCGTAGGTGTGTTTTTCTACTCTTGTTGATTATCTTCTAAAGGTTTCTGATAGAAACCACATCCTCTTACCCAGTATTGGGTGGTGTTTATTAAAGATGCTGAGAGCATATAAGAGCAGCTCTCCCCCTTGAAATTATCTTATGCAGACATGCATGTCTATAACTTTCCTTGTAACTGAACTGTAAACATGACCTTTGCAGACCAACAGTACTTTCCCAACTGAAAAGGTGTGTCAGCTGCATGAGAGYGTGGTATATGATTTTGCAGAGGTTTGCACTTTCACCTGTGGCAAAAGTGAATTCAAAACATGATTGTCTTTATTTAGTAATAGACAGATCCTTTTTCTTGCCGYTGCAGATAACTCTCCACAGAGCTAAGCTTGTGACAACCAGACCCTGTTACTTTTAAATAACAGTTTTAATATCCGGGCTTAGAAGGAGTGATCATCTTCAACAACAGATGAAAACTCCAAGAAAATAAATAGTTAAAATTCTCATTAATTCTTTCATTCTTTTCATCAACTGTCTTAGTGGGATGTCATGTAAGTGCTATTATTGTTGAAGACTGTGAAATTTGAGGTGAGGRAAGGAGTAACAAAGCAAATCAGACAATGCATCTTCTTTTCCCATTCCAAGAAAACTGGACATGTTTACTCAAGGATTCCTTTTGTCTCATTGTTATCAGTAGAATCAATACTAAAGCTCCATAAATGCAGCAGACTGTGAATACACACTTTGTAAGGAACCCTTAGGTAGTTAAGTGTCCAGGAAAAGAACAGTGAGCTTGGTTCATTGCAACCCACCAGGTTTTGCATCARAAGCCCAGAACATTTCTGTTTAGTTGCAAATCTACTGGAATGTTTCTTTTTTTATTGAACACATGAAATTAGTATAAAAGGAATATGGGAAGAGTGTTTYGTCAAGACCTAATCACTCTCTCATGGATACTCTTAGGAAGGCCATTACCTTTTCTTCAGGTCRGTCTTGCATAGTTGATACATGTATGAAAAGACAGTTCTTGTTCTTTGTTGAAGTTGTGTCCAGCTGCCTCCAGCTGTCTTCCAACCCTGTGCAAGAGGGAGCTGCGCCATAAAATGACAGACAAGACAAGCCAGAAGAAAGACATCCACCAACCTGTTCACAAACTTTCCAGTTTGCATGGCTGAAGATGAATCTTTCTGGCCTGATAGGATATATACATTCAGTATACAGCCCTGAGGTTGTGGCTGGAATATTCATATCCTAGCAAGTTTGTTAAACAAAARCTCTAAAAACCTAAACGTGCCTTCTCCCCTTTCTCCCCCCACAGCTGTTCAGTCCTAATTTGCTGGCATCATTGCTTACTGTGATCACATCTAAAGCTTGAGAGCAAGGCCCAGCTTCACAAAAAACTTCAGAGTTTAAGTCTGAGTAACTGTCAAGTAGCCTTTATATTGCTGAATGTCTCTGGAACTGGATTTCTATAGAACAGTTCCACAATTTTGTTGCTTCTATTCAGAAGGATGTTACTTCATGGCAAGCTGTGGTTAGCTATTACCCTCCACCATCCCTCCTGAGTGCTCTTCACGTTCTATAAAAGCAAATACATTTGTTACACTTTGAAAGTRAAGTTAGGTATCTTGTCTTTACGGGGATGTAGTCATGCAGAGAGACRCCAAAGAGTAGTAAGTGCACTGTCAAATTTCACCTTACTATATTTTTCCAATGTTCTGTTGGGTTTTTTTTCCCTGTGAAAATAATCTTTCAAAGACTTATTGGCTMCTTTGGTCCCTAAGACTTGAACTCATCACATCCAACTTTAAGATCCCATCTGTAGCAGCTAAGGGAGGAGACTGATGGGCCCTTGGCTCACTGGCAGCTGGTGAAGAGGCACTTTCAGAGAACTAATCACTTTAGGTAGACTGAAGTATGAAGTATTCATCCAGACTGAAGTATGAGTTTCTGAAGGAGAGATTTTACTCTCCTTCTGTCATCCCAGAGGAACAATTTGACTCTCTTTCACCTTTTCCCTCATTATTTCTAACAAGACACCAGAGAAAGCAATTGTTTGACCAGGTTCTGGATATGTAATCTGCCTAATTCTATGAAGATGGTGAAATATTCCAAAAATAGCCTTAAAAATTTTACAACAGGTGTTCCTAATCAGTTAAAGATAATGAAATAAAGCTTCAAATATTTTCTTGGAAGACGAGCAGTCTAGGGTTGGTCCAGCAAAAGGAATTTAGGGTAATAATAATTAGAAAGCTTTCAGATGATGCAAAGAGTACTTTGATCAAGTGCAAAAACAAGGTGGTACAAAGAAGCCTAAACCAGTGCATTWTGTGAAGTGATGAAGGGAGGAGGGGGCGGGGGGGAGGAATACATACTAATATGTACAACTAAAAACTTRCAAATGGAACCAAGAACTGGAGCAACAGGTCAGGTTTGGTTATAAGGAGAACGCTCAGCTTTGGTCCTACAGGGCTACAACTGTTTCTCTGAGGTGCTGTGTTGTCACTCATGCCAGAGATAAACAGGTCTATAGTTTTATCTGATGAGAGAATATACCTGCCAGCTGCCTTCAGCCTCCAGCTCGCTGAGGGTGAGTGTGCACTGTTGCATCCTGTTGGAGGAAACTTAAAAGAAGCACTAAGTTTTTCTCTCAGCTTTTCTCCATTTTCTCAATAGCATCCAGCATATATGGCACAAGCATTGCACAAAGCCTTCTGTTCCGAGAAAGCATTTCTAAAGTCATGAAAAACAAAACAATTCAGTGTGAGAATGGTGTATCCCCTTGTCATCTGAGCCCCACAGCYCTGCATCTTTCCTGCACAATGTTTCTCCAGCTGTAGCGGGCACAAGGTTATAGATCAGGTCATTATTGCTTTCATTATATAGTTAACAACATCTAATGAAAGCTGGTTTGTAATATTTGTTTAATAATGTTATCAGGTTTAAGTTTATTAGAGAGAGGAGAGTGATCAGGCTGATAAAGCACCTTWAGAATTAAGACTTACAGGTAGTTTGACAGAGGGATGTGATAGTRCCACCTCAATCTTGCTCTGAACTTTTCAACCAGAGAACTTAAAGCACTTGTAAAACACATATCAAGGTCACATGTGCAGATTTTGGAATTGGCAAAGACTGAAAGCAACTGAACTGTATCACTGATGTGCTGAGTCTGCAGTGCTGAGACTCCAGATTAGCTTTGCTATGCTGATATATCTGATAGCAATGGGAGGTAAACAGGAGTGAACTATGCCCTGAAAACCCCTTTGCTATGCACTTATGGAAGACAGGGCGTAGACAAAATAATTTTCCTTCAGCAGTACTAAATCTACCTCTTCCAGCCCTTGGTACAGTGATATGGTGGTCAGACTAGCAGAGATTTTCTAGCATAAAAATAGTTGATACACAACTTAGGCACTAAAGGAGATTTTCATCTGGTCTAAGTGAATAGAACTGTTTGATTCTTMAGTTCTAAAAATAAAGTCCAACAAGGAGTTATGAAAACACTAGCCCTTTTATTTATGTACTCTACCTGGTCTATGTTCCCTGGTCTATTCCCTTTGAATAATGAATAACATTATTCAAAGGACAAGCATTGTCATAACCCAAAAACTTGTATTCAAAATAATTTGATTAAAATGGATAATTTCTTATAGAATAGGGTTTGAACTTGACGTAGAAATACTTGTGAAACAGCTAAGTACATTCTGGCCTACAAGTCTGTATATCCTTTTTCCCTGTGGAGTGGAGGTGTTAGCTTTGTAACGTGCTCCAGGACTGCAGCATGCAAATTTTGCTATTTGAATTTTAATCAGTGAGACAGTACCAGGTGGCAAGATGAGCTAAATGAATTGTGTCCCACCAAAGAATCCAAGGAAGTTGCTCCATTTTATAGGAATTTATTTAGTTTTATAATTATTGTGCTAATCTTTTTCCACTTTTACCTTTTAATTAACATCCTGTATCTTTCCATCCTAGCAGTGTTCTGTGGCCCTTCCATTGTTTGTACCTATGGGGTCTGTCTTGTCCTCATCAAATCTATCCTAAATCCTCACTGTGGGGACAGGACTAATATTCAGTGCAAGTTATAAAATGCCTGYCATGATATGGTTTTCCCATGATATTGAAAGAGTCAGCCCTGCAATATTTCCCAGAGATGGAAAGTTTGTTAGCAGAGCACAACATGGAAGGTCTTCAGTATTCACAYTGCAACTTTACTATGATGATATTGAAGGATTGAAAGGCAGCTTAGGTGAAATAATCATTAGTCTTACCAGCTTTTCTTCAGGAACTTTTAAAAGGGTAAATATTGATGATTTGGTTTTGCTGCTTTAAATCATAGTAAGATTTGAGGATTATTCCATTTTCATTGAAGTCAGTGGTGAATCTTGGACAGAGCCTGCCTGCTTGCTTYGCACCAGCTATCAAACAGCTGCTGGGTGATAATAGCTGTCAGAAAACAACAACCTGAGCTGAATGTGAGCAAAATATTGCGCAGTTGGTTTCCAATGCCACAAGTTGTTTTTTTACCATGTCAAATTGTGGATTTTAGTGTATTATTCCAGAAAACTGTCCTTTCTGGATCCATTTTCCTGGGTAACAAATTTAAATGTTTATTGCTGCCATCCTAATATTAGCAAGGGGACTAATGACTAGTAATTGATTCCCTCCACTTGAGAATAGATATGCCTGTTGGCTGAACCCTCAGCGTCTTGTAGTAAAGCATCAGAGAGGAAAACAAACCACTCTATAAAATTACAGAATTAGAGATTTGTCACCCAAAATGTCATGTCTGCTTTCAGTTTTTCTCTCTGTTTGTACTACCAAGATATTAACAGGAGTGGGAAGACTATTAGAACAGTTGTTTTCTTCTGAAAATTATTTTCTGTACCAAGGCTTTTATGTGTAACTGGATAATACAGTTTCTGTATATAGATAAGCAAAAGAAATCTTATTAAATTGTCTTTATAAATTAAATAAAATAGTTCTATTAGAACCCTGGAGTAATTTTGAATAGGTAAGTGTCCTAATCCAGTTAAAGATATTGAAATCACATGGATAAAATGGTAATAAGAGCAGGTCATGTGTCAACTTGATAAAGTATTTAATGCTGAACTTTTGGTAGTGTTTGCCACAGTGACTTTCCCCTACAATGGACAGAATAAGGAGCTTTTGAAAAAAAAGTAGTGAATAGCATTTACTGCCTTGATCATAGCAAAATGACTGCACRGAGTTCAGTGCCCTTGAGTATTTATTAATCAAATATTTTATGTCCTACATTTACAGGGCAATTTAGCCATCAGATAATAAAACATCTAAAACAAAATGGAGACTTGCAGTAATGAGTAGAATGTCAATATATTCACAATCAAGCTGTCTTCTCAGCAAGATTCTCAATGGGAAAAGCATTTATAAAAGGGGTGCCATAGGCAAAATTCTCATTAATGAGGTTAATTCAGTTCATGTGTTGAAATTTAATTTGTGGAATATTCAGATTAATTCAAACAAACATTAATACAGAAAGCAAAATGCAATATAAATACAAGTGAGTCAATATTAGTTTCATTTTGATGGAACAAATATCACAAATATTGGAAAATCAGACTGGCAATCCTTGCCTTACCCGCATTTTTTTAAGCAATATATTGAAAGACTGCATTGTCTCCATAGAAGTCTGTTATACTTTTTAAAGAAAAGCCTGCAATTTACCACGTCATTTTTGTTGTCTTTTTAAAAAATTTTCACATATTCAGTAATTGTCTGACATGTCTCAGCTAAAATTATAGCCATATTGTTGTCAAATTGAAAGAAATTAGACATGTTATAAATTAGAAATGTCTCTCGCACCAATTCTCTTCCTAATGGGATTCAGCTGAAGTTTTCAGTGTAGGTGAAAATGGCGTGTGATGCAGGCAGCAAATGTGGCTGAGCAGATCTTATCATGCTTCTGTCTTTTGCAAGGGTCCAACAGGCCTGATTTCAGGCTGAGTTTGAGGAAGGCTTTGCCATTTGGCATTTTGCAGTTTGTCCTGTGGGGCACTGGGGAATTAAATGTACCTCCCCTTTAGGCTAGATGGATTTTAGAGGATGACTGACATCTGGTGTTGAGGGAATGGGCACTTGGTTTTCCATGGTCAGAGTAAGCTGTTCCAGCTGGAAAGGTTGTTGGGTCGGATGGCAAGGAGCAGCAGATGAATTCCAAGGCAGGCTGATCATTTTACAGCTGAGTGAGCAATGCGTACTGTGCTGGACAGTTTGAGGTCTTTTCGAAGAATGCTAGGGAGGATTTAAATGCTGCAAATGAAACACACCAAAAAAATATCCACAGGGTATGGACTTGAGAGAATATTGAGTGATCAATAATTACTGATCMTATTTTCTATGATTCTATAATCCCAAATATTGCAGTATAAAACATTAGAGTATTTCTGAGCTTTGTAGAGGATAACATTGTGAAGCATATTTACTGATTAKTTATTCCTGCTATTATTGTTGGTATTATTACCTTCACCACCAGGCCACATGCATCACAACATCGAGGTGAAATATCAGCTGCCAGTCACCAGTAATTAGGTATAGGTTATGGCCATATTGAATCTCATGTCAAACAGCAGGTWTGCTTTGGAGGGTTACGGGTATAGGACAGCAGATGGTGCAGACATAAATGTGTCCAAACTGCCCTTCCAGCAACTGATATCTACCAAAGCACTCTGTTAACAAGGTTGCAAAAAGAGTATTCTCTTCTGGTTTATTATTCATGTCCATTTTTTTAACTCAGTCTTTTTCTTAAAGTGTGCATGTTATCATTTTTGGTATTTTCCTTGTTTCCTCTGGAAGAGGAGTACGTCATCTCTGAAGACTTCTCATCTGAAGAGTCACTGTAGAAATGCATTTCCTGAACATCAACTCAACACCACCTCAATACCACCAGCGCAGGTCCAACATCTCAGAGCTAGCCACTCAAGTGACAGAAATCACCTAAAAGTTGCTTTCATTATTGTCCTTATAATATGCAGATTAAAAAAGTAAGTGATACTACAGAAATCTCAAAGTCCACTTCCTTATATGTATACACACATTGAAAAAATAAGCAGAATTGTATACAGATATTTGAATATGTGCCATGTAATAAGCAAATAGCTTAAATACCAGATGGAAAAAACAGAATAGGAATTCAGAAATAATAACCAAAAGCAATTGTTACAAGTTAAACCAATGAATTGCAGAATAGGGAAGAATCCAGCTACAGATATTTGTTTTTTAAATGAAGATGAAAGTGTAATTTAACRCCAAAACTGGAAGGAGAGAAATACAAGAGAACAGACTGAAATGTGTCTTTAAGTATCTTTAAGTGTCCAGGAAACATTTGAAAAGTAGGTTACTTTCAACACATTGTAGAATCAATATCTGGAACTGAAGAAGAGGAGAACTCATCTCAAAGCTGCGCATCTGCTCTAAGACAGTCTCCTGGACTTTGTTCTTAAGGCAGTGGAGAAAAGGACAGGAGCCTTCAGAAGACTGATTATCCCTTCCTAAGATGGGTTTACCAGCAGGTGAAACTGATCTGTCTCCAGGGCTGTCCATATCTATTTATTGATGAGAGAAGGAGATGACACAGGTATTCAGACTAAAAATTATTCTTGCTGTGAAATTTGGCTCAAGTCAGAGAATACAAACAGTCAATAATGAAACAGAAACATCTAAAAGAAAATCCATGTTTTGGCCATGCCAGATCTTCCAGTCCAACTTCTGACTGAATATTTTAATGATATGTTTACAAGCGAGCTTTCATGTGCTCTTTGAGTCTTCCTCCTGTAATTTCTATATTCTAATTATTGTAATTATAGTCAGTATGCACACTAATGCAATCCTAAAAGTGCTTTTGATGTGCGTTTATTGCACAGCATTTCTAAGATTTTATACTTCTCTGAGGCAAACGGTTGTGGGACTAACATCAATTTGCATTACTATGGACAATTGAATCAGAACCAAGCTCAATGTCAAATTCTTCTCCTTGTGTCTGAGAAATGACTACTGTTCTTGATGTGTCTAACACCTGCTACCTCCAGCTTGAGGGTAAAAGGATAAGTGAATGGACTTGATTTCATTTCTCAGCCTGCAGTACATCGAAGCAAAAATTAATGCAGAAGCTGAGGGGGATGTCTGCTGTGACTTTCATTTTCTAAATTAAACTTAGTCAGCCAGCATTTTGGTAATGACTGATTTAGGAGAGCACACAGGAAGGATAAGCAGCAATAATATGATGAACTGCAGTTTTATATTATCCATCTAAAGAGTGAGATTGACAAAACTTCAATCTTTCAAATACAAAATTCTGAATATGCAGAAGAGTGTCCACCATCCTGTAAATATTTTGTCTTGTTACAGGAAGTAGCTCAGTTTGATTTCATTCTGGGAACATGAAAACCTCTTGCTGCCTGTATAATCAGTACCTCTTGCTCTTTATTTTCATAGAATCATGTGATAATTCAGTTGGAAGGAATTTTTGCTGTTTAAAGGAGAGTAAGTTCTGAGACTGGGCCAAGTGGCACAAGGCTTTACCTACTCAAGTCTTTAGAACTTCCAAAACATTCCAGAAAACCTGCTTGGCTGCTTGACTCTCCCTGCAGTGAAAAATTTTCCTTATATTCATAYGGAATCACTTTTACTGAAATTTGGGCTTGCTATTTTCAGTCTTCCACCATGCAACTCAGGACTTCTTGGTAACTTCCCAGTAGGTGCTGAGGGGTGCTGTTAGGTACCCTGAAGCTGTGTCTTTTCWAGGGTCCAGAATGCACAAACCCAGCACCCTCATACTGACTTACAGGGCCAATGCTCCTGCCCTGGCCAGATTTTTTGTGTTCACTGAACTCAATCCAGTTTTACGATATCTTCCTTTTATTCAGGGCCCTAAACTATCTGTAGTTTCCAGATGTGGTGTAACAAGCACCGATCAGAGCAGGATAACCCTTTGCYCTATGTTGTGCTTCTACTCACAGAGCCCGGGGTGCTGTGGGAGGTCCTTGCTGCTGGGGTACACTGCTGGCCAATGTCCACCTTGTGCTCCCCAGCATGCCCAGGTCCTTTAAACACAGGCCTTGARCACATCAAGGGTTTAATTGTCCTGCTCAGCTTCCTTTGGGAATCTCAGCCACTTTCTGTCCAAGACCTGACTTCAGCCTAGTCAGACTCTGTCAGTCCTTGTAGCAAGACCACAGCAGTGCCAAGCTCCAGCCCTCCTTCTGCTCTTTTGCTGCCTGGCTGGAGTCCCCAGCTCTGCTCTGGGTCCTGTTCATCACTTGCTCTGTCAGAGTCTGTCAGTGGACCCTGTTACCAGCTCCATGGGACTGTTCCTCATGGGAGAGGGCACAGTCAGTACTGGACCTCCCTCAGCTCCCTGGYCCTGGGGTTGCTGCTGGGCCACACTGCTCCTTGACAAGATACATCCCTGCCAGGCAGCCCTGGCTTGGATTTCTGCAAAGGTTTCTTCCTTCCCAGATCCAGGACTTTGCGTTTGTCCTCGCTGAATTTCACAAGGCTCCTGGTGGCCCACTCCTCCAACCTGGCTAGATCTCTCTGAATGGCAGCCTTGCCATTTCCTTCATAATATATGTATGCAAACTATGCACATATATACATAAATGCATCACTGCCCTAGATTTTAGAGTATCAAAATGGTTTAAAGGAT
Organism: Cardinalis cardinalis; assembly: GCA_014549065.1. Classification (NCBI taxonomy): domain Eukaryota; kingdom Metazoa; phylum Chordata; class Aves; order Passeriformes; family Cardinalidae; genus Cardinalis; species Cardinalis cardinalis. The sequence goes on from JACDOX010000025.1 coordinate 564,601, forward strand.
CTGTCACCCTTCATGTCTATATACGCTTCTAAAAGAAGTACAGTGCTAATGAAATTCTGTACAATAACTGTGCTGTCTACTGTGTTTGACATGTAAAAAATAACTCTCCTAATTCTCAAGTGAATAATGCTCTCCCTGTTCTCCTTTTTGTGAAGGAGAGCAAAAACTACTACAACGATACATTGCCTCATGCTTTTTAAAAGCAGAATAAATAATGAAGCAGTTACAATGTTTACTGGCATTTGTAGATGTTTTGTAGGTATATTAAATTGGTGTGGCTAAATTTAATTTCAGCATTTGGTTAAGAACCCAGTGAATTTTTACTTTATGGCAATGAGTTTGCTACACCGTTTTGGCAGCATGCTCTTCTACCTGGAAAATGATATGTGGCTACTATGGCAGGAAATGTTTCCCAATGATATCAGACAAGTCCTATTTTAGAGTTTCTGGATGAAGCTGAACATTATTTTTRGAAAGATCATATTCTGGGCAGGGAGTGTTATTCAACTTTGTATATTCTTTTAAGTTATCTAGAAAGATCAGATCAAAACATAGAGTTTACTTTCCTAAAGGTTTGTTTATTACTTCCTTGTAAGATGAAGATTTTTTTATATTCTTTGTAAATATCTGAAATGTCAACATTGTATTTGTTTTTCTTTACTGGATTGCAAATGAAATTTTCTTAAATGGTCATAATAACTGGTGAACTTCTCACAAAAGAAATATTACAAAATCATGGAATAAGCAGAGTTGGAAAGGACCAAAGGATCCAAGGAGCCTTGTATCCAAGGAACAATTATGGTTRCACCATATCTTGATGATGTAAAAGATTCAGGATTAATGCCTTATTTCAAATAGAAAAAAAACCCCAACAAACAAATAAACAACAAGCAAAAAACATCAAAAAGGGCTTAAAACAGTCCAAAAGGCTTTTGTCTTTTTTACACAGTATATGGTATACCTAAGCTATTAATTAGGGAAGCTCAGTTAAGTTCCTGAGATAAGTCATGGTGAATTGGATGTTTCTTATCCACAGAATACTTAATTAAATTTTATCAAATAGTTGCAGAAGATGAAATAAAATACAATTGAGTCTAGAAAAAAACCACATTCCTGCTATGAGACCTAAGTCCAGATCCTTTTTTTGAATCAATTATATGTGAACTCTGCAGTCCAAGTGAGTGCCCTATACAGTTTCTGTTTTTTATCTCTCCCAAGAAAGTGGGTTCTGATGCTGAGGTATGTTAATAATAACATAAACTACAAAATGTTTTGCTTCAGGGGAAAACRCGTTGCCCAGTTGGCAAACAAATAGATGTATTTTTTTCTCCTAATTAGCTACTAACCAGCTACTGTTGTGAGGGGCACCATGCAAGCACACACGGAAAGGATAGGTCTCTGCCCAAAAGAGAACAAAGGTGCTAAAAAGGCAATACTATCCCTCTTTTTACAGAGATAGAGAGAGTGCTAGAAAGCAGCCTATGGTTGAACCTGATGCTCAGTCCAGTTATTAAGTATCTCCAGTCTCTACAGCAACTCCAAGGCTGTTCCTAATATTAACATTGTTTGATTCTCTTGCAACTAACTTACATGGAGCTTGTCAATCAGATAAAGAATAAAGATTATAGAAATGCATGCCARCCACACTAAAAACAGAATACTGTGTCCACTCAGCAAAATAAGTGTAGGTATTACTTTTGTGGATGTAAAATGATACAAGATACAAAAATAGTCAGAGGAGTTATAACAGCTTTAAATCCACTACTCAGTTTTATTTTTAGAAATGTCTCTTTTTGTAAAGTCAGGCTATAAGCTTGATTTTACATTAGCGTCTGATCCCACTGTGGTGTAAATATCTTTAGAAATAATGGGAAAGAAAAATGAAAATACAGAGGCACAACAAAAACTCACAAAGTACTTAGAAGAKAATATTGCCAAAGTTCTGAACAAGAAATGTAGCATTTTGAGTGGCTTCTCATCCCTTTCCAGTAAGTTTGTGAAAATTATCTAAGGTTTATGCATGCTGCTTCTATATCTTCTGTAACAGTTTGAGAGACTTTATGATGCTGTAATTTAAAGGAAAGTGTCTGTCTTACAAACATTTTCCCCATTTCCCAACTGTCTTGTTATTTCTAGGGAACACTCAGCAGTACATGCAACTGCATATAAATTCCTGTTCTTGCAATGGATAAGACCTGTTAAACTGAAAGCAACATTCAAGTTTGAGGGATACAAAGAAGACAAATGTTGTTCGTTTGGTTTGGTTTTTTCCCTGTTTTCCTTCCTTACAAGCAGCTCTTAAAAAATTCAGTGATTCTTTAGTAGTCCAAAGCTCTTCAGTARTTGTAAGCCTAGTGTGGCAGCATTGCACAGAATAGGTCAGGCATTTTCCAGTAAAGTAGGCTTTCATGTTGGGCGGACATGCAGTAATATCAACAAGCTTCCAGCTGGCTTGTCTCAGAAACCTGACTGGTCTATTTCCAGCTTACTTTTGCCTGCAGATGTCCAAGACTTTGTGGGGACTGTCCTGGGTTAAAACACTTTGTAATGTCCCAGCTTTGTAGCCCCAGGCACCCTAGGCATTGAGACAGCTGGTTCCAGGCATGCTGGACCTAAAGMTTCCCACTGTCCCAATGTGGCACAGACTTCATGGGAGGCTGTATCTGATGGATTAACGTGACTTATCTTTAGACACTTACATGAAGTAGCTAAATTAGAAACTGTCAGTATGGGAGATAGGGACCTACAGACTGCAGCTGAAATTGTTGCTGGATTAGATCTCCAGATTTCAATTTAATGTAAAAAAGTGTATAATCCATATACATATACATATTATCATCTACAATAAGATTTCTTAGGCCTCTGCTCCAAATTTGGTGGTTTAATTTCTGAAAAGAATATCCTCCCTCCCAAATTTTCAGTAAAACATTTCTAAATGGCAACCCCTTTCTTTCCTGTTCCATGACTTTAGCAGGTAAATTTTGATGTTCTAGATTAAATAATTTAGTTTCATTTAAAAGAAAAATGGGACAGAAGAGACAGGTAAGCAAGTGTGTAAGAGGATAGTAAGGACACCTTTCACTTATTTTCATATTGTTCCTTCAACTGGCTCTTTTTGGGGTGGATCACAAGTCATTATGGATTTATTCAAGAAACCATCTCTCTATTCCCCTTAACAGCTCAAAGAAGAACTTTAAAATGGCATATGTTTCTGATTGAATTTTCCCATTGTTGATGCCTTGGATTTTTGATTCAGATAATTAATCCAAACTACAAAAGCACAGAAGTACAGACCATGGATATTGATTTTAATCTGTGGTTGCAGCTGTCCAGAATTGAGGATTATTATTTTKGATTATTATTATATCCATAACAACAACATACTTAGCTAGCCTGAGACGTCTAGAAATTTGATTATAAGTCTTGAGACTAAAAAATGTGTCCTGCTATTTCCAGAATTTTGAGGTATGGTGAGACCACAAAAACTGCACAACTTACCACAACTCCAAATTTTGATCCTTCTGTTCCTCAACATATTCGAAGGACATTAAAAACATAGTCAYGACAATAAAAGCTCAGTTGCTTAAACAGCATTTTCTAGTCTTTGAAACTTTTCTAGTCATGCATTAGGTGAAAAAAAAGAAAGGCATTTGCTTTCAGCTGATGTTTAATCCAAATATTACAACAGTTTTCTTCCTCCAGGCTTAACTAGCGTGTATAAATCTTAGTCAATGTCTTTTGAATCTGCACTCTCAGGGCCAGACTCCCTGGTAGATTTTTCTTCTTTGTGCCACTTCCACAACAAAAGGCATTTGGAAACCTGGTTAATTTGCAGTCCAGCTTAGATTTATAATTCTTCTGCACAGACAATATGGCTCAAGATATCTAGATAGTTACAGTGTGCATGACCTGTCTGCTCTCTGCTGCTATGGTGCATTGATGATTCAGACCCTGCTTAGGCTTTGAAGAGAGAAGTATGTGCTTTAAGTACATGATGATTCCAAACAAAAAAGGCTTAAATATCTTCTTTTGAGAGCTTGGCCAAAGCACGCCTAAGAGGCCAACCTATAMTTTAAAAAATAAGGAAAACTCTGGAATGGGTCAGCAGGGCCCCTTTATAGTTTAAATATTAYGCGGGTTTGGATTTTGGCATTCTCTGAGATTTCATATATCACTCAGTGCCAACTGATAGCCTGCGAGTTGAGTCAGTATGCAGCTGACTTATGGTCCCATCCTTTTTTCAACTAGATTGCTGTGGAACTTCTGGTTCTCATTTGAGTTTGTTTTTATACTTTTGCCAGTTGTTGAATATTTCTCCATTCCCCTTTGTCAATAGGATTTAATATATTTTATGTTTGGGGTTTTTTAATGAACATCTCTTTTGTTTAGCAATTTTCCAACACTGTAGGAATATTTCCTTACTCCTTCTAATGTTTCTGAAATAGGGTGGTACTTTGAAGTAAGATGTTTTAAACTGATTACTGGTCTTCCTATTTTTTGTAAGTATTTTAGTGGTTTAGTCTTCATGGCTTTTCTTGATTTCTTAGACAAAWATACCATACCTATTACACAAGCATTCAATCACAGATTCTTTACTCTCCATGGGTTTCCTGTATGTTTTATCTTATTGTTTTAAACCATATAAAGCAAAAATCTAGAGATGGTTAGAAATTAATATTACTGAATACTATTCCTGCAGCATAAGTAAGTCATGCCACATCTATATCTTAACGTGTTGTGGTTCATCCCTAGCAGGGAGCTCACTGTCACATAGTTACTTTTTCTACTCAATGGAGTGGGGGAAGGAATAGGAAGAGTGAAGGTAAGACAACCCATGGGGTGAGTAAAAAGCTATTTAATAGATAAAGTGAAAGCTGTGGATGCAGGGCAAGAAAAAAAAAAGTTAATTCATACTTCCTAATAGCAGGCAGGAAAGCAAGGCTCCATCACATGTAACCCTAATCCTTCCCATATCTTGGGAAGACGAATGCTATCCATTGAAGAGTGCCCCTGTTTCCAGCCTTTTCTCCYAGCTCTATATGCTGAGTATATTGCTGTATGACATGGGGTATCAGCTGGGGTCAGCTGTCCTCACTCTGTCCCTTCCCAGCTCCTTGTGCACCAAAACCTCCTTCCTAGTGAGGTGGGATGAGAAGCAGAAAAAGCCTTGGATCCGTGCAAGAGCTGCTCAACAATAAGTAAAGCATCCCTGGGTTTTCAGCATTGTTTCCAGCACAAACCCAAATCACAGCCCCATRCCAGCTACTGTGAAAAAACTTATCTCAGCCAAACCCAGTACAACCCTTCACCTATTTTCATAAGCASTGCTGTGATCCTGTCCTGAAAAGCATAAAGTTTAAGTGTGAAGTAAAGCACGTATAGTTTTGATAACTATGAAAAAAAATGTTTTATCCTCACAAATCACATTTCAAGTTTTCCTCCTTGTTATTGCAAATAAATGTTTTAAGATCGTTTAAGGAATCACAGGCAAAAGTATCAGCAAAACAGGTTTAATATAAAAACAAAAACACAAAAAATTATGTTGTCAAAATTCACTGTATTGCTTACTAGATTGTTAAAGTACACAGAGAAAAAACCAACAAAAAGCCAAAATAAATGAATCCAAACCAAAATAACCCCAAAACTATCTAGGAGGAAGCTGGGCAGGGTGGAGGGGAGGGGTAGGAGAGGCAGGGGCAGGGGAAGGGTTGAAGGGTACATAAATTGATAGGAAAAGGTAAAAACAAAAAGGAAGATCCTCCTGTTGAATACAAGAGTTGAATACAAGATTCAGAGTATACCCCTGTGCTAAACTGAGCCTAAACTGACTAAGAGTTTATGCTTAAAGGCCCAACTGCACTTAACAGTAGTTAATTCACAGCCTAAGTTAAATGATTTTGAGAAGGATTAATGCAGAATTTACTGTATCACAACAGTAACTTACAGGCCTTTCTACAAAGTTAAACCACTTAAGAATCTATGAGAACAATATTCCTAAGTATATTTGCTATAGCATATTCACACTCACATGCACACAGACATAGAGAGATTGCACACRTGAAAAATTCCCCTTGAATTCAGTGAAATTTGGATGTCTTTTGCATCTTCTCAAGGAGCAAAGTGCTGAGGCTTGAGGAGTGGGGATATCAACCCAGGTTCTGGTGTCATTTGGTGATTCTCTGACTTCTTGAGAAAACYGGAGAATTCGCTGGCCCTGAGAGGGAGATGTTGGCCACAGAGCCCTGCGGGCCAGGAGAGCTCCAAGGGTCCCACCTTGGGCTGGTGTTTGTAGGGTCACAAGAGAGTTGGCTTTAGTCACTGAAATTTTCCATCCTGGCCACAATTCAGGCTGGTAACTTTCTTGAATGGTTAATAATGAAAATCATATTCTACTTGGATTGCTGTTCAGGCATGAGAAACAAGTTTCCAAGGCTGTTTGTTAAAACCCAGGAGCTCGTTAGACAGCGCAAGTTCCTGGGAGCAGACAGTGTTTCTGATAAGCTCAAGAGGAGCTCAGCTCAGCTGCTGTTCATCAAGGCCAAGGACTAGGAAGCATTTCTCAAATCATATTGTGGCCTGGGCAGTGGAGTGGATGCACCACTATGATAATTTAGGGATTATAACTGTTTATTTGGAAGGGTCTTTTATATTTGAAGTGGAGTTTCACAGAAAGCAGTCCAGAGATTGTGACAGGATGATAATTGTAATTATTACTGCAATTTTAATAATACAATTCCACATAATGTTTTGCTATTTCTCCTTAATCATTTTCTGAGGAAGAAACTGGCATGCAGTAAAAAAATTATCTGCATCTTGAGGACTTTTATACCCTTTAGCCTTTCTCATAAATATTTTTCTCCACTAATACTAATTATTAAAAATAGATAAATAGTTAACTTAGACTGAGTTATTAGACATTGAGAAAGTGAGATTTTTTTTTTAATTAAGAAAATGTTGGTTTGTTTTGGTCATTCTGTTTCTAATATATATTCTAGTTAATTAATTTGATTAAGACTGATAATGAGCATTAATTTTTATTTTGAGATGGTGGCTTTGTTGCTCCCTTTTTTCCATAGAGGTGGAAAAATTCTGTCTCTGATTAAAAAATGTATTTGTAACTTAGTTATTTATTCAACATGTCACTCTTAATTCATGTCATGTTTTAAGTGGAAATTTATAAGTTCTCTACTTTAGAAGTTATAATATTGGAAARGTCATATTGATTTTGGATCTTCTGCTGGGTTTGCCTTAAGATTTTGGTGTACTTTATTGAGTTTGGAAATTTGATTTAAATATATCTCTGAAAAAGGTCTTAGCATGTTTGGGGATAAATTCTGGCCCTACTGATGCTGATGGCCAGACTCCAATTAAACATTAGCAGAGTAGGATTTCATTCTTGCTATATACCAAATTTTGACATTAAGAGGAAGTGAATCACATTCTAGAAGTACTTATTTTCCCTACTGGCTATAAAAGAAATCTACCACAGATGTAGCTGAAGTTAGGTGAGGTKAACTCATTCAAACCCTCAAAACTGAGCTTTCTTTCTTTTCATTGCATTACAGAAATATGAAATACATATTAAATAAAGCCCTCAGAAATGCTGCTTGTATTTTTATATTAGCTATGAGCTCAGTTATGATTTATGATTTTTCTTCCAGAAGGCTGACAAATAAAACAAGAGGTTTTCTAATAGAAAGAGCTTAAGAAGGCTTAAGCACAAACTGTGAGCTAGCACTGTGAGTTAGCGCACACATAAAACTGTGCAGGGAAGTTATAACACACTGGTGTCAGTAGATAGGCAGTGCTCATGTGTCAACTGTGGTCAGTCTGTTGTTACACATCTTCATATACAAAAGTTTTAAAGGTGGATTTGAAGGGGTTTGATATTTAAATTTTGAGGGAATATTTATAATAATATCTGTGTAAAATTTGAGCCTGAAAAAAAATGTGAGATTTAGGAACTGAAGGCAAGTCCAGTCTCTTAACACTTGAAAGTTTGGGATGAATTAGCAAACAAGGAACTTATTTCTTGAGCTGTTTTATGAAACAGCAAATGGAATTATGCAAAAAGACAAATAATAAAGTGATGAACCAAGAGCTGCATTATTCTGAATATAACAAGTTGTGCTGAATCAGAATAAAAGATGTCATCACATTTAAGACATAAGTCTTACCTTCATATATGGGCTGCAAAGGCTGTACTTTATATTTAAAGCATATTATTCGGATGTAATCTTGAAAGTGGGGGAGAAAACGTGGAGCAGAGAATAAAAAATTGAAGTGATATTTTAATTAATCTAAAAATTTGGAATAGAAGTGCAGATCTGTAAAACAACAGAATAATGGTGCTGCTAGAATTTGTTTCCTTAGGGACATGAAAAAAGGGCAAGAGAAAGGAATGGGAGACAATAAACAATAATTAGATATCAAACAAACAACAAAAACCAAGAGTAGAGAAAGGAGAAGAAACAGGAGAGAGCAGGAAAAAAYGAAGAAAGATAGAACTGGTGATAGTGTTCTATGAACTACAGGTCTGGCAAAATGAAAGTTCAGAACATGGTCAAAAAAATTTGCTAAAAGTGATCACTTTTCAACTACAAGGAGATTCATAGTGGRGAAAAGCAAGGTGAGTGTAAAAAAGGACATTTTAGGTAGTAAATGTTGAAAATAAAACTACTGAACCTTTCTAATAGACCAGATATTAGGAGAGAATTAAAAAAAAAAATTAGAAGTTGAGGCAGAAGAAGGTGGAGAGTCAGAGATGGTGTCCTCCAGGGAGAAGTCATCTTTAGAAAATTCTAGGTATGCCCTTGCATCTGATTCCCAAAATTACAGGTATTAATGTACCTACACAGCAATAGTAAAATACTTCATCTTACTACACTGTAAGTGGAAACTTTTTTCAAATGAAAGGAGAAAAAGCATTATTTGGCTTGGCACACACTTTAATAACATCAATCATGGTGAGCTCTTTTAGTATTACTGCGAGTATAATATAATCCACCAGGAATTCCACTGTAATTAAACTAATTTCATCCATATTTGTTACTTTATATTGACATTTCTTTTTCTTTTCATTCTGATCTGCTTGCAGCATGTTTTACACATTTATCATAAAGCTCAGCACAGTTTAATGTATCCAATATAAAATTTTTAATGGGAAATCAGACATTTTGTAAAGTAAAAGGGTATTGTCTCTATTGGCCAGTAATGACATTTCAAATTTGACTATCCTCTATTTTTTCTTCATGCCAGCGCAGAGTTGTCTCTGCTCCACAGAGACTTGGTGCTGCTATCCAAATTGTACTAGTSGCTACAGAAAATTAGACTCATCCGAGTCTGGACAAAAATAAAGCCCCAAAACATCCATATTTCTATTTGATRTCTATTCAGTCATCTCAGAAGTGAACTGAAGTGTCTGTGTACCACTTCTAACKTACCTTCCAGAAGCTGGACTCTGCCCTTCAGCACCAAGAAAACTGTGTTTCTGTGATTTTAAATCTCATCTTTATGATTGCTAAACACAAACCACACCTTACACATCAACTTAAATTCCAGTTTTGGTTCTGTGTCCACATAAGTTATTCAATCATAGACATGGTTAGGTGAAAGCCTTTAAGAGTAGAAAAATCCTTGCTGTCATATAATGGGGAAAAACCCCATAGATCTCCAGCATATTATTGCAAATTTGGTGACATGTGGGTTACCATTCTAGGTGTAGAGCTCTGGATAAATGGTCACTTACAGCAAAGATTTAGAAAGGTCTCTGAACATTAAAKGCAGCTATCAAACAGAGAGAATGTAGCCTTGAATTAAAGAATAAGCATCCCCCTGAGACTAAATGTTCTGTGTCCTGGAGATAATAATATAAAMCTTACTCATGATCTAATGTAAATAGGAAATATTCCAGAATCAAAATTACTCCAAAACATTCTGCTGTGCCTTKTATTTTAACTTAGCAGTGTCAGCTGACGTGGAAAAGTATCAACAAGAGTTACTTAAACTTACGGTAACAACTACTATCCAAATATCTTTTTGGARATCTAGGTCAATCAGTCAGTTATAAGCTACATTAGAAATATAGTAATCTTCAACCTTCAGTCTACCCAGAAGTCTTTTTTTCAAAGGTGGAGCAGTGACCTACTTCTTTCCTGCAATAACAGAATAGCTAGAGAACCCTGGGAAAAGGAAATTCAGGTTGTAACTCTTCTTGAACAGGTGAGCAGGTTTAACTCATAGCACTTACATCTCAGAAGARTGACCTATTCACCTCAGTATGAGATATTTGGGAAATGGAGTAAGTGCAGCATCCTCTCTGTTGAAAATGGAACAAGAAAAAGTAGGCYATATTCCCATGGGAAGGAGCAGATTGAGTCCCTGATCTTGATCCTTGATCCTTGAAATATTTGCTCTACTATGATTTTCAGATAAAGTAGAAATTGTGTGCTTCAGACCTCAGATCTCAGGTTAGGATCTATGTGTCCTCATGTAGGTGTCCATAAGAAATCTATATAAGAAAACTTTCCCTAAAGCTGTTGGAACTGTAGTCAGTGCAGTCAGCAGGACACCTGGCACAGCTGGTAAAATGCCTACTCTAAAATGAAGAAAATCACTCCACAGGGTTATGTGATCCAAGCTTTTCCATACATTTGATAACTTTATCTGTAAACTGGCTGCCTCATGTCCCCCTGAGGCTCCTGGAAGCAGGACACTTCCCTGCCCTAGGTTCAAGAGCCTCRTGGCTTTTCTGAGTTTCCTTCCTGCCCTGCCTCTTTGTGTCCTATGTCTCTCATGCACCAAACTCCTCTGCAGTACTGGTTTGAGGGAAAGCAAACATGGGGCTCTCAGGAAGGTAAAAAGCCAGTCTGGTGGCTGGGGGAAGTGGGAACTGCACATAGAAATTTGCTCAGGCTGAGGAGGATCTTGACTTCAGGACTCACTGTTCCCAGGTAATTGTTAATTGCTAAATAAAGAATGGGGTTTAACTCCTCTCCTTTAGTAGCGAGGAGATACACCAAGGGTGTGTACCATAATGAGGAGGTTTGGTGCRTAGCTAACAACTCAGTCTTGGAAGCTGGGCAGGATGCCAGCATTGATCTGCCTAAACCTGAAGTTTAGTAAAGCTTGGAAACAAAATGTCTCTTTTTGCATTTCCTTTTCCTTTTTCTTTTGCAATCTAACTGTAAAATACTGTCCATACTGTAAAATAAGTGGCCATTTACAAATTGTTTATCATGGAAATCAGGTGCTTGCACTGCAACTTAGATAGGATTTGGGAGAACTCCTCTATCCTAGAATGTACAGTGTTAGTAGACCTGGGTTATAAATAAGAAATTTTTTGTACATTTTTTTCTGCAAAGTGGATATACACATAAATACATACCTACATCTATATAAAAGTAATTATCTTTTCAGAAAAGTACACCAAAGATCCAGCTTCTTTTTTTGTTTTACATTTAAAACAACAACAACAACAAAAAGCATCATAATAATTATGTGGAAGAATAGCTCATATTTATTTTGGTAGGTGTTTCAGCATCCAAAGGCTACAATCATGCCTTACTTAAACTGCAGCTGTGATGGGGTACCTCTGCAACAAGCCAGGTACCTGGCAATCTGGAAGTGGTTCAAATAGAATGAAAGGAAAAGAGATCTTGGGATCTTGGTGTATAACTAACAGGGAAAAAAAAAACCAAAAACACCAAAGAAAACTATCAAGAATTATTTCAGCACTGGAACTGAACCTTTGAAGATGAATGCCAATGAAAACATCAGTGTGAAAGATTTTTTAAGCATTTCTAGAAGATTAGAAGCAGAAGGATTTGATGTGCCTGTAAGGATAATAAAGCAATGCCTTATTCCACCAGAGTTTAGGAAATACTATTCCTGYGCTTCATGCTGGTGAAAGGCATATACAATTTGCCCTATTTCCTATACCTACTTTAAAGCCAGTCTTTCAAAGTACTTTTTAAATTCAGTAGAATTTCTTATATCCCTGCCTTGTCAAAGAAAAATCAAAGATGAAAATGCTGCTTTTTCAGACTAGGCAATATGTAGAACTAACTCTTCATGAAGTGTAAATCCCAAGAACTGTCCTCTGTGCCCTGAGACTCAGGCATTTTAAAATTAATGGTTTTTTTATGGTGGTTGCATTTACTTTTCATGTAGATTTCTATATGTGATCTAGGTACTCTTCTGAGTATTGACATCTCACTTCAAATAAGGATGCCTACACCTTACCATATCTTTATGTTATACCCACAAAGGATCAGCCAGACAATTTAGGGTGAGTAACACAGCCCACAGAGAGCCAATATACAGGCAGATAAAAAATGGAACTGGAAACAATCAAGTCAGTCTACTGCAAAGGACAAGGTTTTATCATCAGAGAACCAACAGAGCTGGACTCTCATAGCTTTGTGTTCCTGAATTTTCTGTTGTCCAGGGAGGTGGGTAATGTAGAAAASATTTTCCTTTGATTAAATCCTTCTTAATGTCTCTTTTCTAAGTGTGTTTTCTGGCTTAACATAGCAGCCTTTTCCTCTCAGTTACGATCAATAAAAGAATCTATTTTCCATTAAACTCATTATTTTTGAACTTTCAACCTTCTGTCAACATTTGTTCAATCTAAACAGTGACTTTAAAAATTATTAATGGGAACGTGTAGGTGAGTAGACATGTATGCTCATGCACAGAGGAAACCAAATGAATTCACTATAAGAATTAGGATGTTAAAGGACACAAAATCTACAAAAGAATTGTTTAAAAAAAAAAMCCCAAATATACAATAACAATAAAAAACCATCCCAGAAAACAAGCAACCACAATGCAAAGCACAGAAATCCTAGGAGACCAGAAAGAAGAAAGCAGCAATTCTAATAGAAGGCTATGCATGACAAGCCATGGCAAAATTCCCATAAGAATGGCAATGTTAAGTCAACATAGTTTAAGGCAGTGTAGAAAAACATGCACAAACCAAACAACTGCCCTCCATCTTCTAAAGGCCTCTTCAAGACTGAAAAACCCACAAATTTTTGCTTTCATAGCCTTATGAAAATAAAGCTTAAATACAACATTTGACTAATATTAGGGATGGAAAAATGTGAAAACAAAGGAAGGAGAATTCAAATATATTAAAAAATAAGGGGATAATGAGAAAGAAGAAAAAACAAATGGTTTCTTTACATAATAGATAACAGTGACAAAGATATGCCAACAATATATTCATCAAAGTGAAATACAGGTAAACAAGAAGGAACAAGATCTTTTTAGGCTTCATAAAAACATTAATTAGATTAAAAACAAAGGGATATGTAGTTTGAATGTCCATAAACAATTCTGAAGAGTAAATGCTAGTGAGCTACACAATGATCTCCTCTGAGGGAATGAGTTTAATAGTCAAGTGGTTTAGAAAGATCTTCTCCAAAACTACTATATTGCTAGTGCAGGAATAGCATAACCTGAAAGGTATTTCACCAAATGAATAAGCTGCTTAAAGAAGGCAAAGTGCCTGAAAACATACCATAGGGAACAGCACTGCAATCTATATAGTAAAGGTTAGATGGGAATGGTAAAGACTATTTTCCAGCAATCATTTCTCTTTTACAGTATTAATAAAAGTTTAATGTTTCAAGTACAGTAAGATTAATGGATAAAAGCTTCTTTAACTGAAAGACATAGTTTAATTTAACTTTTGCCGAAATATTGTTAAACATTTGCTCCTGGTTTTCAGCAATAAAGATGAAAGGTGAACTTCAAATCATTTGTAATTAAATCTAAGTATTACACATAGTGTATCTGATATAGTTCAGACAGTTCCTAGGGCAAAAATGGTGTTAAAAAACTTTTCCCTATATAAATATCCCAGAGCTGGTTTTGTGCTTTCTTGTTCCACATGGCTGCATTACTTCATAGTGTCATAGTCAGATCTTTGCCCTGGTTTTAAGTTGGAAGCCTGTGAGCAGCAGCCTGCCCATAGGCAGCAGAGGGATGACTCTGCTCCTGTTGGTGAAAGCTTCCTGTAGATATAAAAACGATATTGCTAAACCCAAAACTCTCTTCTTATAATAATCTCTAGATGAAACATGCTGCAGATAGGAGAAAGCCTTTACCAGAGTTTTTGGTGTTTGATGAGTTCCAGGAAATTTAGAATCAACCTGGAAGCTCAGGGACAGCTTTGAGTTTTTCAGCACAGCATTGGATCTTAGCTGGTACAATACTCATGTCTGGATTCAGGACCCAAAGCCAGGTCCTGTGCAATATTCTCAAGTGTATGGTAAAAATGGATGCAGTCAAGAGTCATGCTCTTGATATTTCTCTAGCATTATTTATCTTAGAGAAGTCCAAATTGATAAAATTAGAGAGTAATATGTTTCTGTTTTGTAGAGGTGATGTAAATGTGATGTGCTTGTGATAATGAGCACTATAAAATGTTTATATTAAAGTGGCTGAAACAACCAGTCATAGGTTTTCAGAAATCAGTATTGAGCCTTGGTATTTTGGATCTGTATAACATCAAAAGGAATATATTCTCAATATCATACCAGCTACTGTCTCTGAGATGTCATGCTGTTCACTTATCATAAATTGAAAAGTATAAGTATGTTAAGTAAGACATATTCTATATAGTATATCCACTCTCTTCAGCAGAGACTCAGATCAGCAAACCACCCTCCCCCCTAAAACAATCCAAGCAAACAAATAAAAACACATCAAAACCACTGTTTTTCTTTTTCCTCAGGAGATGTAATTTCCAGAATCAAGTACTTGACTGTCTGCATGTGATTCTAGATGAGACTAGTTACTACAAGTGGTGGCAGCTATTATGCATATGAACAGCCTATTTTTGTCAGATCATTGGTGTAAGAASCCCTACAACAAAAGGCCCCCTTTTGTCTAATTAGTAGCAAAAGAGCCCATTAGGAGGATGTTTCCCAGGCTCATGTCAGTAAATGGTAACGATACAGGTGCATAGTTACTGAAATCAAATGGGAAGGCGAATAATTTTAATTTTAAAAAGATGACTTAGAAAAAAGATTTTGGAAGGCTGATGAGTCTTTCAGTCAGAGAGGTAGCCTGTCTCTTGCACCATTAAAATGTTTGGCTATGAAATACAAAACTCTGTAGAAGTACAGGTATTGTTTTACAARGAGGAAATGAAATTGCAGAGTCTTCAAAAGGCTACAACATACACACACATCCCATGTCTTACAGGTGGTTGCAAATTGCCTGTTTTAAGTATAAAACAATTTTCTAATTAATTTAAAAAGTAGTAAATTAGTATTAAACGCTTAGATTTGTGCTTTGAAACTCAGCCACTGAATGTCCTAAACAGTAAATAAGTAACCATTGCACATTCTTAGAGTGAAATCCTATAACTCCTTGTAGAGATATCTTTACCCTGCCAAATTGAGCRTCCTATCTGCGGTGGTGATTAGGTGGAAAATTCATTGTCTGAGTGCTGATTTCTGCTTGCTAAAAAAAATAAAGAAATCAATAAGCTGCTGCTGCTGCTATTGTAGTCTAATCATCGGTTTCCTACAGTAAATGGCAAATCTGTTTTCCTGCAAGTGGCAGCAGCAGTGGCTTGCTTTCTTCCTCTGTGCTTCCACAAGGTTTAATTGTTCACATGTTCTGACAATAGTATGAACTCCATGCTACTCAGTTTGGGTTGAACTGTTAAGGGTGATATCACATTTTTAYAGTGACACAGGTAAAAATTAACAAAGTAAGCATGTGCTGCACCAGAATTTTACATCTGGGCTGTGTTTATTGAAACAGACAATTTGTTTTGAACAGGTATTTACCACTCAGAAAAGAGCATGAAAGAGATGAATATTTTCAATCTGGAAATTCTGGAATCAGGCAACTTCAAATGACATTAGCAAATCATGTCTCCAGAGAACTTCTGGTCGTTACCATGTTTCACATTCATGGCCACACAACATGGTAAGAGATAAATTTCTTCCAGCTTAAGTTGCAAGTGGACAGTTCTTACACCATTTAAAAAGGTGGTTCAGACTCTTTATAATATGTCAAACACAACAATCATACATTATGCTCAAAGTGAGAGCTTTGAGCATAATGTTTTATGTTCTCATGGAAAGCAGACAAGAAACAGAAATTCCTCCAACAACATGGTGTGGATATTGCCCTTTCTGACTGCTGCTCAGTCTTGTGGTGAATATTAAACAGGCAGGAGAGGAGGACAGCAAAGAATATACAATTTATCCCTTGAAAAAAATTACTTTAGTAGTATGTTGTGGCCTGTGACCACATGGGATTATATTTGCACATTTCCAGTTGTTGTTTATATCTGTCTATATTTCACTGGTCTGTGTCCAAAGAACACTGAACAAGACAGACTGATGCCAATATGTATCTCAATTAAATCTCAGCATAATGCAGTTTCCTGCCTTTATGCAGCCAGTCCTAAATGTCCTCTAAATTTCTCCCTTTTAAATAATGACATTTAATATGTCTATATTGCAAAAGACCTGTATATTGCATAAGAACTSTATAAGAGTTGAAAGTACCTGGAATTTACTTTGAAAATATAAAAATGATTAAAAGCTAAGAAAAAACTAACAAGGAGTTAAACAGCATTAAAGCAAAAACCCAGAAATTTCTCTGACAAGGTGCAGCTAAGGAATATCATTCTAATTTCCGAAATAAGGGAGTTGTTTTTTGTGGGAGAGGAAGCAGAACAAACTGGAATCTGCCTGTCTGCTAGTCAATCCCTCTCTAATAACTTCTGACTTTGCTGCTAATCACAACCAAATTCCACAGGGGGACAGCTCTCTCGAGCATCTTAAGTTCCTTCGTGTTTCAGTGACCAACACCAGAGAAAGTGTGGTCAGATAATATCCCTGCTGGAGTCCACAGGATCAAATCTCAGATCTGTAAGAGAAAAGGATATGTTTCTTCAATTACATAAATTACATAGAAACCAAAACATTTTCTGGACTATACAACCAAATTATATAGCAGAAATTAATTTTATATGAATTGAAATTCTGTAGAAAAATWAAATAATTTTTAAAATGAGGGGGTTTTTCTTGTACTTTTGAGTCTCTTTCCTCTGTCCRTGATAATGTGACAGTGTAAGCCTGTTGATAGCATGAAATTTGATGTCATTACTTCCTCCTTTTTAAATAATTTGTGGTGGAATAATTTTTGCACCTAGGTATTGCAATACACTACATGCTAGTTTTTGTCACCAAAGAAGCAAGGATCAGAGAACCACAAAAAGTGTCAAACAGTAATTTTTCTCCATTGTATTCCCCCACCACTAAAATATCATTTTAACTCAAATGAGAACTTTTGCTTGAATCTTTCCAGTTTTGAGGGAAGTTCACTAGGAAGATTGATCAAGATGGAGAATTCATACTGATGGGACTATTAACCAGGAGCCTATGCAAATAATGTTTTATGCTAAATGAAAATTCAAACACTTGTTCTTACCTATTGACTATCCTCAGGCTGATTCTTTAAACACATGGAAAAGACTCAGTTCTGCCTCTTGCAGAAAAAAKATACACTCAGAATTTTTACATTATTTATGAGATAGAGTTGTTACTTTTTTTGTCCAGCTCTAATAATGACTCTGGCCTTAGGAAAAATTATTTGCTATGAAGCTGCTATATGATGCTGCAGATGACTGACAATGTGGTATATAAATGGCCTTGAAAAAAATGWAGCTTAAAGTAAATCACTTTCTTTTTGAACCCTCTAAGATTCTATAAGGGAATTTTAGCTGAGGAATTGCAAGCAGCCTAAATCCAGTATTCCTATGAGCTCATGGTTCAAAGGACACTTTCATGTTTTGATATTAAGCATTTAGAATTTTCTGTATGTGAAAACTTGTGTAAAGATTTTCAGTTTTTAAACAGAGCCTTTCCAAGATTTCTGGGAGATTGCAYAAGCAACATATCTAGTCCTCAGAACAATCCCATAAAATGAATAAACTTTGATACAAAAGAGTCTGTCACATCTTGAAAGTCTGTCACATTATCTTTTGAGAATGATTTGTAGACGACTTTTTCCATCAAAAAGAGTGTCAAATTTTACTATTAGACAAACTTGTGCAGATCTCACAAAATAAAGATGAAGGTGTTTTGGAAGGTGAAACTTTAGTTCTGTATGTTTGCATCAGTCTGAAAACTGAGTTGAGGAGAAAAATCTGCTGAAACTCCAGCTAGGATCAGAAAAAGACCTATGGGGCCCAAGAAGCTTGTATTTACAAAATAAGGGTTCCAAAATCACTATTCATCTACTTTCAAATCTATAGAAACACTAAGACAGAGCACATCTAACAAACAGAAAATTGCATTTACTTGTGGTAGATAACCCGAGGCAAAAATGCTCAGTACAAGTGTTATCCTTACAAAAAYCAAGAAGCGCCTCTTTCATGAAGATGTGTGTTTTGCAAAGGACTCTTGGAGGTTTTAAACCTTGTCTGAAACCCTGTTTTACTGTGCTAGATCATGTCAATATCCTTGAGCCCCTGAGCCTGTTTCTCACATTGACTGAGCATAATAGTCCACTTGGACTTTCTAATAGTCTGCAAGAGAGTTTGCCTTCACAGGGTCACAACTCTTTTAATCTAATATATTTTCCAGAGCCTCAATTTAATAAAGATCAGACACTGGATAAGGTCAGTGTGTACTGAGAGCAAAAAGGGAGTACACCTGGGAAGTGCCTGGTTTCTTACACTCAGTGATTTTATTGTATAAAGCCATTCTACTTTATATTTTCATTTTCCTTAATACTGTGAGGCTCCTGGAGTGCTAAAGAAAGGTGTTTGAGGATATCAGCATTGTAATAGAATTTTACAATTTTTCAGTTTGGGAAAGACCTCTAAGATCATCAAGACCTCTAAGATTATCTATTTCCTTGCAAAGAAAACAATCCAGAAAACAGTTGTATAAAGACATGATTTTCTTTATGTTGCCCTTATTAATTCAGACTCACAKATTAAAAATGTATTGCACATGAAGTCACCTTAAGCAATATTTTTAATTCTTCTGTCATGGAACATTCTGGCCATTTCAGACTTTTGGTTTTCATGATGCTTTAAAACARGTACTGCATCTCTCTCTTCACAAATGTGACTGCTCATCCAAGTGACCCCCATAAATATTACTTGCTTCAGGACGTATCTAGGAAACGTCCTGAAGCAAGTAATACCTTGCCCCAAAATAAAATGGTTTGCTAGTCATTTAAAGTTTTCTTAAACAATATAAGCATCTAAGAATAAGCAGAATATCAAAGGGTAAACAAATAAACCACAAATTAATGAACATTTAAGCATAGACTTCAAACTCAATCTAGAAGTCTTGCAGAGGTCCTTTGCTGTATTAGTCACAGAGAGAACAAATTATTTGAACCAGTCCTAATCAATTAGGGACAGACTTTAGGTAATTCTATGCTTTTTTTCTCATGACTGTTTAGTTTTACTAGGCCTGTGGCATTTCTCTAAACAACTCTTTTCCCAACTATAAATTTTATCTGAGCAGAAGTGACAATTCCTGATATTTTTCAAGGAAACTCCTATGTAACACAACAGCCTAGTCAGGGCGGAGTCTATAAATCCATGGGCTGTGGATGAGASGTGTTCAGGGTAGCTCTGCTGGACTTTTAGAGGCAGGAAGACATCAGAACAAGAAGCTGCCTGTGTTCCATTGGCTGYTCAGATGATTATGCAGTTCCTGTGTAACAAAATTGCCAGTTCTGGGTGTGTTGGAATCATTGCACATCACTGYGTAGCTGATGTGCCTGATGCATATGGAACACATTTGGAGGCACAGAACAAACACAGGTTTCTCATGAAGCAATGCCCAGCCCGTTAGATGAAYCCAAACATGTCAGATATGATGCCTTGTGTGCGTGTACCTATCTCTAGCCAAGAAATTCTGACATAAATATTCAAATCTCTTGTGTATATCAAATAAATGGCAGTCATGGCCACTGTAAATTTGACATCCATTGATGCATAGTAAGGACTTTTGCTAAAGCAAGTAGTCTTTCTATATTTTGCTTTTTTCCCTTTTTTTTTTCTTCTGCACCTAGAGCACTTTATCTTATTTGGATTCTTACGGTTTTACTTTTGTGTGAAATTTCAGTAAGAAATATTTGCTCAACTCACAAAAACAAGGCTCGGAATTCTGGGGTGTTATTTGATAGCATTAAAAACTAATGAGAGATTAATAACTAAACCAAAGATTTTCTTAAGACAAACAATGGGAATGTAGAAAAGGAAATTATATTCTATACAAAAGGATGACTTAAAGTCAGTTGAAAAATCCCCATAACAATTTGCTGTAAATGGAAGAAAATTCTCCAGCTCCCTGGAATGACTGTTACAAGTTTAAGAGAATAAACTAGTTACAAGATGAGGGTCAAARATATAATAAGGATTAAAATGCCAAGGGGATGTTCAAAAGGTTGAAAATCAAGGTAGTATTGAGTTTAAAGTAAGGTATTTTAAATTCTATTTGTCTATGTCAGGAAAACGGTTTATGAAAACACTGTTAGATTCTAACATTATGGTCCTCAAAAGAATTAAAAAAAGCAAAACCAAACAAACAAAAAAAGACCCCYACCCCAAAAAAAACCCCAAACCCTATTAACTAGCTAGTGTTACACATTTAACTCTGATATAATTAAGTTTCTTTCCACCATGAAATAGACCAGAGGTTTGAATCAAAAATCTCTCCAAGAAACTTCCACAAGGCTCTGGCTATCTATTGTGACTATCAAGGGGCAGTTTACTTTATGGGCTAAAGGACTGAAATCTGCTTTATGGAATTCAGACTTTACCCTAAATTTTGATTTGCTTTAATCTTTCATCTCTGCTAGAAAAATAATCTTCAAAATAAAAAAGAAAAACACAAACCGGAGTCAGTTTTTGAACCACGCCTCACTATAGATTAGAAATAAGTAGTAGGCATGAAATAAAGAGTTGTGCTCAGTTGGGCATGGAGACAATATKGCTCCTGTCAGAATCTCCCTAACTGTACAATTGCATCCCAAAATTACCCCTCATTTGCTGTAGCATTTTCCCAAAGTGAACACCTTAAGACTAGAAATGTTTTCAGTGTTCAGTGGCTTTTGTAGATTTTTCTGGTTTCACCCCCATTTAAAGAATAATCCTTTTCTGAATAACCAACTTAGTAATATCAACAATGTCTTTGAGCGGGTCTTAGTGTATTTAGGAGGTATCCGGAGCATGAGTAGCTTGCTATTTAACCCAGAAGACTTGCTCATACCTAACTATATATTATATGGAAATTCAGGACCAATGTGTGGGAATAAAATGGACAGAATTCTGGGATACAAACTCCTCTGAGCCTTGGCAGCTGCATTTGATGCCAGCAAAAACCCAACCTTATGTTCAGGGTTAGTAAAAGCATGTTTTGGGAATTCTATCAGGGACGAGCCAATATGTGRGATCCCTATTGTCCCAGCCACTTCTGTGAACAGGGATGGAGTTTGTCAGTAACTTGTAGAAGGAARGAACTTTTTCATCAGACAGGCTACTAACTTCCAGAACTCATGACGAGTCAATGGGACCCCAAGGATCCAAACTACTTTGAAGATTATAGGTCAGGAGGGAGTAGAAAGAGAAGGTTTTAAGCCAAAAGAAAAAAAAAGAAGAAAAAAAAGTACAAAGCTCTAGCTAGTTGTTTTCTGGCAAGAATTATTTTGTGGTTTTTTTCTCTATTTGATTTCCTCTGTTTTCATCCAGGGGACAGTCTCTTACAAGACTTTTGGCTTCATTATGATGGGACTAACTGGTTTGAAAAACAGGAGGTGCTTGAGGGTGTTACTGCCCTTCTCAAGGCAGCTAAAACTTCACACTTCGAACCACCTATCCATCCTGTGTCAGCTCTGAAAAAGGAGAGAAACAGCACGGATCAGCATGCTATCTGATAGATTGGGGTTTCTGGGAAAACATACACTTTGAAATACCTGGCTCAGTGACAGTATTTCTAAGAATTCCATATATATAAAAAACTTTACTTCTCAGCCTAACAAAGCATTTCTACATTGAACACAGGGAGACCTGACATTACAAATGGCAACAAAATACTCCRAAATTAGACTATGGGATGGAGTTTCTGCTGGAGCCTTTTGTCATTTATTTTGCATGGTCTAAATTAACCAATTAAACATTTCAGAAATAAAATTATTTGGCCTGTAAATTGTGCAGAATAAAATGTTTGAATAGCTGGGTTCCATAAATCAACCTATGTAATATAAGACACTAGTCCTGTTTTTACCTAACCTTTCTAAGGATTAACAAGGAACTGGCAGGAAGAACAGTAATGTTGATATGAGCTTCCAGCTGGGATTGATTACAGGCTACAGCCTAATGCAGTAATGTTTTGTGCTAGCACAACAATTTAACTGGAAAGTGCTCACAATACATATCCTCCACCTTCTGCCTCATAAGTGCTGATATAAAGAAACCAGCTAATTTTGTTGTGATTCTGACCTTTGGTCTGTTAAATCCTGAAATTAATTATGTAGCATGCACGTGACCTTCTACTGCTTTAATTAGGGTATATTTGTAAAACATATCTCTTGTTAATTGCTTTTTTCTAGGCAAGCCTTTTTCCCAGCCCCTTTCCTTATCCAAGCCTGAAGTGGAGCAKGTATGAGTGGACAGTATGGGCATAGAGAGATTGTAGGTGTTATTTCCTTACCAGTAMTAAAACAGTCAAACTAATACCATGGAATTAAAAATCAAGAATTGAAGAAAGTAATGAGGCTACTCTTCCTACAAACTGCCCAAAGTAAACAGAGAAAATGAAATGAAAGCTAATATCAGAAATACAAGTAATGGTTTGCTCAGTGGGCTGAAATATTTAACAGTGGTTTTCATCATCAGAGAAATTCCTGGGGTGGAATCACAAGGCAGGAAGTGTGTTTTAAGATGTGTCAACAGAAATGGCAGTCTAAGACAACTGATTCTTTTCTTGCTTGGTTATTAATATTTCTGGATGTATTTTTTAACAGATATTTTCAAGTAGCTGAGCTTGAAATTATTTGTTTCTGAATATTTCTGATTTGGAGGAATTGCATGCTGTCCAGACAATCACAGAATATACAGAACTTACGTGAAAGTGCCAAAATAAAATTCAGCACATAAGCAACAAAGTACTTTTCACTATCACCACTAAATGTGCTGTGGAAATTAAAGGTCACTCTAAGGCYACTGCTGATCTGAAGTCTTGGGTCACTGTAACTGAGTCTAGATCTAATAGCAGCAAAAATGAAATGCAACCTTTTCTCCTGGAACTTAAGGCAGATACACAATGCAGGAAAGGGTTGAAATTCATATGGAAAAAAATACAAAAAAGTGTAATGCTTCATGTTTATATCCTTTTGGATGTAAAATCCATTATTTTACTCTCAAAATTTCTCAAAAGAAAGTGCCCATGGATTACAGTTCTATCAATCCTGTCCACATATGTTAAAAAAGTTTAAGAACACATGTGGAATCAGGGCATTCAGGCAATAAGGATGGCTGAGCCCTGGGTTTATCTTTTCTTGAAGGGGCTGGAGCAGAGCTGAGATATTCAGAGATTTCTGGGGATGTGCAGAGGCAGAATTGCAATGCAAAGTGAAATACAGAAGCAGAAAACTGGAGTTAAAATATGTGTTGGACATTTTGGTCTTGGCTATTTCATTTCTGTTAAAGGGCTGCCTCACATCACTGAATCCACAGGATGCAATCCTACTTCAATAGAGCCATGAGCAGTGTGAAGTTTTTGAAAACAATGAAGTTTTTCCAGTCCATTAACAGACTTCAGCATTTACAACAGATAACCATTAAAACTTTGTTGTGCAAACATGCAAGTTTGAATCTTTCGTGGAGGAGACCAAAAGTTAGCTATTAATGCCTCACACACTTCATACACGATTTAGATGTGATTGCAGGATTTTTCTGCATATTGTCTATCAATAAAGGTGTTTACTCAGAAAAGTTCTATTTGCTATTCATGAAGGCTGACTTGAAACAGATGAAACAGCTGAGAAAAAAAAATTGTAATGCAGATTTCTATACTACCTTCAAAAAATGTGAGGACCATCATCCTGTACAGAGATCCATTTGTCCACAGACATCCACTGTGACTGCAGTGATACAGTGCTCTTAATTGAATTTCTTAAGGTGAATTGCAAGCCAAAAGGATTTTGAATATACTAGTTTTGAAATATTGTATATATGGGAACCTTCTTATCACAACTTGACCAAGCTCTGATATTGAACATTTATAAGCATATATGGCCATAACCTTTGCAAATATGATTCTGCACAAATGGAAAAGACTGATGTTCTCTTCGATAATGGTAAAAGAAAATTGAATGGATAAAYGTAGCCTTTATAACTAATAATGAGTATTTGAGAGCACATGTTGATTGTTGTAAATGTAACTACTTGAAATAAGGAAACTATTCACATGATAAGGTGCAGTTCTTCAGCTGAGACATTTTAAAACCGGAAGAAATCACTTCATACCTATTCTGACTTTCTACATGAAACACATTTTAGGAACTTTTGAATTAATTCTTGATTCAGTGCTGATAGCTGACACTCGACTGGAGACTATAGGGGAAAATGCAAGACAAAACCTCATAGGAAGGGGGCCATGACCTGTGATAAATTTTTTAACTGAATGTGCTTCTCGTCAACATGCAGGACATGATCAAATAGAAAGAGCTTTTTCCCTCTCTTCATTTCCTAACGCTACCAAATGCACCAGGACAGAGTATTGGTAAGGGCTTCAACTCACATCCAGAATACTAGAATACTAAACATATTCTAGCTTGATTTTCCAAGGAAATTAAGGGTTTATAATGGTATTTTCTCTTTGCTTGTCTTTCTTTCTCTGGAAGAGCTGTTTCTTTCTTCACTTTCTGTAAATGAAGGAGCCTGTTATTCAGTTTCAACCAGAATTGACATGGATCCAGCCCAACAGATGAGGAGAGGATTTAGGAGAATGGGAAATAAGAAATTTGCTGGGATACCCAAAGGGAGCCTGTAAAAAATCAGTCTTCACAAGTTCTCCTTCTTCTTTTTTTTTTTTTTCTGAAGTGATCTGTGGCCTCTCCTGTCCTTGAATCATATCTACATACTTGTCTGACAATAAGTGCTTTCTGTTTACTACAGCATCAGAGCCAAGATAGTTAAGGACAAGAAAATTGGATTCTATTCTTCCTTATGAGTCACTAGTAAAAATGCCAGCTATGTGACTGTACAATCTTTATTATCAAAAATAATATAGGAGAAAGAAAACAACCACATTTTCACATTCCAGGCTATGTATGCACTTCTGGAAGCTGGAAAGTTTCTCTCCAGGGCCATAAACTGAACACATTTGTACTTATGGGATACAAATGGAATAAAATCMCCAGTGTCTTTCCTTTCCCTGACACTTGAAAATACATGAAGTAGAACATTTAGCTATGCATATTAATGGCTGGACTGAACAGTCCTTTGGTGCTTTATAATAGTGGAATAATAGTCTACCTTAATAGCAAMACGAAATGAGGAATATTGAAATAAGGGGGCTAGATGCCAGGTTAATATCAAGAGACTGTGCACAGTACTAGTGCCACATGGCTTGGTCGTCCACTGCAGACATTGAGTTTTGCTGGCAGGAGCAGAGTAAGACTGGGCAGTAAGATGGGACATTCCAAGGCTGAATCTGTTACTCTCCGAATGAATCATTACTTACAACTGGAAAGCTGTTAGAGAATAACTTAGCATCCATAGCTCATTAAAAGCATCTTCAAAGTGAATATTAATTACATCTTGGAAAATATCAGGTTTTCAACAGTTGGAATGACAAAGTAGGCTAATTCGGTGGGGAGACTTATCTTGCCCATCAGCAACCAGCCTTCCGCTTATGTTCCTTTGGACATCTCCTGCTTTACTTTCTTGTTGTTGCCAAGAAAACACTTCCATATTGCTGTACATACTGTACTGGACACTGCATGGCCATGTGCTGTTTACTGAATAAGAAAATCAGCCAATATCAAAGTAATTTTCCATACCTCTTGATTTTTTGAAAAATTATTTAAAAGTTAATTATTAGTTCAGTTGTTGAGTTTGGGTTGGCAGTACAGGAATTAGAGCTCTGCTGYAACAAACTGGGGACTATGAGACATTTCTTAAACAGGAGTTCAGAATCAATGATAAGACCAGATTCTTCTGACATTAAAAATATGTCATTTTATTTTAATAATCTTTATTAACCTCTGCTACATTATACTATGATATTCTGATCATGGGACATTGCTCCTATTTCACCCATATACAATTATCTAGTGTGGCAATGGAGAAAAAGAGACTTATAGAAAAATAATGTGCTGYGGAATGATATTTACTATTTTGGGAAAAACTGCCTCAGAGGAGTGTATCATGACTTAACAACAGTTCTTGTGGTTTGCAGCTTAGATGGGATCATGTCTAGGCTGGCAGCAAAATGCAGGGCAGAGACTGTTGAAAAGAAATTTTATCTTATAGGCTCCCAGAGTAGAGACTTAGAATTTTTTTCAATGTTTTTGATTCATTTTAYGATTTATAAAATATGGCTAATATAAGCATTTGGCTCCATTCATGGCAATCTGTTAGGACATCCTTTGTCTAACCTTTTTTCRTACAAACACAAAGATAAAAAATAAAAGTTCAGTACTAGTCTATAGAAAATGTAGATTTGTTTTTTATTAGTACTTTTATTTCACAGATCCACAGGGGAAAAAGAAAAAATTGAAGAGGAATGAAAGGGAAAAATGCACTTTTCCTAACTCCTAACTGGAGACAACAATGTTGCTGCTTTCACTTGGCTCCTATTTCTGTTGTACAGTCTGGGTCCATCCTTGGTGGTAAAACTGCTCTGCTCTGCTCCATTCCAGACCTGTCCTGTGTGAGGAAGTGTAAATGCACAGTTCACTGGGATACTGTAGTATTTCTAGAGATTTCTGGCCACCAACAAGGCAAAAATAATTAAACCAACTTAAAAAGCTATGATCCAGTCTTGTCAAGGCCCCCTGAAGTTCCAGAATCCCTTGTCAAGAAAGAGGTGTTATGAATGTACCAGCTTATGGAGTAATAAGATCGAATTTGCTCATTTGCAAGGCATGGTGTGAAACACATTCACCCCAGCACCTAACCCTTTTTAGTTAGCAGGAGGCATATATTCYGCCTAGAATAGCATGGAATGTATCTTTTCTCATACCAGCAATGACATATTCCTCACAGTTTATTTCAGACAGCATTCACAAGGATTCTTCTTTCAGCCTTCAGGGCAACTAAAAAACTACTTTTAAGAAACAATGGTATTAGAGTCCTAAGCCTTAAATAGTTCCAGTATGTTTGGTTTTATTAAACAATCTGACTAAGAAAATATACAACTATTCCATTGTCCTAAATTGCTATGGAAAGATGATAATTTTCAAGTGGAATTTTTCAAAGAAATTTCCAAAGAAATGTATGCACTTCGTATGTATTAACACTTTTCTAATTTTCATTTATATGACTGTTCAAAATGCTTTATAATTTCTCATTGACTATATCTTATTTCAGCAGCATCAGCATACCTGAAAATTCAAATATTCTAGGGAATACAGAAAAGAGCTCTTTGATGGAGTCTGCCTCTTGACAGCCTGTCTGTGCCACCAAGGCATTTCTTGCTTCCTGAGCCAAGGAGCCCGTCCTGGACTCAATGCTTTTACCACTGTTCAGAAAAAGTGTCAGAGGCAAAGAGTACTGTTTTCCACAAATTGCACACACAGCCTAGGAGTGATCCACCTCCCCAGACAGGAGGACAGTTAAGGGCAGCTCCTGCCCCAGGCATCAGCACCTCCCTGGGGGTGGGAACATGAGTCCTTGGGTGCACAGGGCTCGGTGGAAAAGCCCAGATGCTACAGGGTTGGGCTGCAGTGGACAGGAGATCAGCCCTGCTGGGGCACCTCTGGGGCAGGGACTCTGACATGGCATCCTGGGACATGATCAAGTGGGGGACAGTTTGGGGGGGCTGGTCTGGGACACTCAGTGTTGCGTGTGTCCTCAGGGCCGTGGAATCCCCTCAGGGAAAGGAGAGAGACCTCTCTAATAGCAACTGCACAGAAAGAAACAGAGTGCAGTCACTATTTTCAATATATTTAAATCAATGAACCAGGTAATTTGTACCTAAATAGACAAAAGAACCCATAATGAGCAATAAACTATTACTGAAGACATGTGTATTCCTAATGTGGCTTTGTTCTTGCATTTTAATAACATGAAAATGCAAGTGAGGTGTACAAAAGGAAACTAACTCAACTTTCTTGCTGACAAGACTTTTCAAATAATCTGGTTGTGTTTGATAACCTATCAGTAAAAGAAATGCTTCTGCTCATTGCAGCTGGTTTTTTAGGGGTTTTTTTGCAGCAGTTTCTTAACATGCAAAATGAAGCTGTTCATTAAAAAGCAAATCAACAACAATGAAAAACACTCATCAGCCTGAAACAGTGGAAATAGTTTCAAAATCATGGTGCTACATTGAAAATGTGAGTTCTTTTGAGATATGTGATGCTGCTGTTTCTCTGAAACTGCACAAGTTCAAAACTAGTTTCACTCAATTTAACTTCCCATTGATCCTTTGGAATTACAGATATTAAACACTTGGTTTCACAACAAACTTAATGAACAATTCTGAGTCTCTTTATGCACAACCATGGGAAATGCATGGACCAGTTGGAATCAGAGATTACAGCAATGTCCCATTGGTCCGTAATTTTCTGGCAGCCGAGAGTCATTGCCTGGATATATATAATGACTTGTGCTGCAAGTTTTTCTCCTGAGAGTTGAATCTAAACGGGAAAATCCTGGCTTCAGAGGATAAACCTACTGAAATAAATAAATCTATTTCTATGGGATGTGTAAAGCTGTAAAGAGGAGCTCAGTCCAGACAACAGGCATTTCTGTTAAGACCTTTGGGTATAGTTATGCTCTGAAGAAAAAAAAAGATGATGAAATGGAAGATTTAAAGAGGTGAGATTGAATGTGTGCACAGTGCGAAAGAAAGAGAACACTGAAGGCAGAAGGAGAGGTCCAGGCTTTTTGGAGCAGTATGCTGATGATTTYTATTAAGCTAGAAATTTCTTTAATCCCTTCCTTGAGTCCAAGCCTATGTCCCAGCTCRCAATATATCCGAACTATTGAATCCTAAAGCCAAATGTCTGTGGCCACTGCTATGGTTAGAGGACTGTGAGGATCAGGGGGCTGCTCATGACTTGGGGGGTATGCTGTTTGCTGGATAAAAACTGGCTGGATGGCCAGGCCTAAAGAGTGGTGTAAGTGGTGTAGCATTCCATTGGTGACTGGTCACTAGAGGTGTTCTGCAGAGCTTAGAACTGGAGACAGTCCTATTTAAAATATTTATCAGTGATCAGGATAAGGGAATCAAGGGCACCCTCAATCAGTTTGCAGGTGACCAAAATTGGGTGCAACAGTTGATTTGCKGAAGGATATGAAGGCTCTGCAGAGGGTCCTGCACAGGCTGGATTCATGGGTCGAGGCCAGCAGCATGAAGTTCAAGACAAACTGCTGGATCCTTGGATCACAACAACCCCCTGCAGAACTACAGGCTTGCAGATATTTGTCTGGAAAACTGCCTGGTGAAAAGGGTCAGGGAGTGCTTGTTCCAAGACAGCTGAACATGAGCCAGCGTGTGCCCAGGTGGCCAAGAAGGCCAATGACATCCTGGCGTGTACCAGCAATAGTGTGACCAGCAGGACAAGGGCAGGGATTGTCCCCCTGTACTCAGCACTGGTGAGGCCACACTTTGAGTCCTGTGTCCAGTTCTGGACCCCTCACTGCCAGAAGGATGTTGAGGGGCTGGAGCATGTCCAGAGAAGGGCAGTGGAGCTGGGGCAGGGTCTAGGAGTAAGTCCTATGAGGAGTGGCTGAGGGAGCTGGGGTTGTTTATTCTGGAGAAAAGGTGGGTCACAGGGGACCTTATCACTCTCTACAACTGCCTGCAAAGAGGCTGTAGCCAAGTGGGGTCTGGTCTCTTCTCCCAGGTAACAAGTGACAGGACAAGACAAAATGAACTCAGTTTCTGCCAGGGGAGGCWTAGGTTGTATTTTAGGAAACATTTCTTCACAGAAAGWGTGGCCAAACATTGGAACAACTGATGATGGAAATGCATTAGTTACCAGYCCTAGAGGTATTTAAAAGACAAGCAGATGTGGTACTTAGGARCATGATTTAGTGGTGGATTTTTCAGCATTAGTTTAACATTCGGATTCAGCAATCTTAGAGGTTGTTTCCAATCTAAATGATTCCGTGATTCCCTTTCATGTCTGATATGGAGTGTGAGTGAAAGTGAGCTGCACTTGAGGTGCTTCCACCTTTCTTCAACAAAATGAGTGACTTACTGACTCCATAGCCCAGTTGCAAGAAACCTCTTCCTCTGTGTCTAACAGGCAGTACAGACGGCTCAGAAATGTACTGCTAGTAACTGTCTTTTAGTGAAAACTTTACTAGGCCTGAGAAACTCCTCTCTGTGCCACCTACCTCCCCTAAGGTCAGGTCCTTTCAGAAACATTTAACACACAGGCATCTGATCTTAGATATAAGAACCCAGTTCTGCAGGTGAGGTTCAGGCCAGTCTGTTGAAGATGTTCCAGTTTTGGCATGAAGCCATTAAACATAGAATATTCAACATAAAATGGAAATGTCAGCTGAATATTCTGGTATACAGATATGGGTTTATGATTACGCTGCAGGAGGGCAACAACAGTGTAAGGCATGAGCTGTCAGAGCTCTTCTGTGGTGCTGGGTGTGTATGTGGGTTACCTAAATCCCTACTGATGAAATACTGTTTCAGATTCTATGGGCAGTATTGGACCTACCTTGGTTAAACCTTGCTTCCACAGTTTAAATGTGATTTGGGTTCAAGAAGAGRGGAATATTTTGTATTTAGAGGTAATATTTTTGTATTAAAAAAAAAAAGAGTCAGTAATATTTGTCTGGTTTAAATGATCTAAACTGCTTTATGGTCTAGTAAAACTGGAAAATTTGAGAGGAACAAAAGAGCAGAAGATCATGATATAGCAGAACAAATCATCACAAAAAGCCACCAAAGTCCCATCTCTGGAGGTTTYGAAAGGCAATTCATGAAAACAGTTTTCAGGAACAGTTCAGGTAYATCTGCTCCTGTCTTCAAATAGAGAAAAGTCTAGATAATATCTCAAGGTCTTTTTTTATCCCTGTTGCTATCAGAATAGTATGATACCTGTGTTTTCTGCTATTGCCTTCAATGTGAGGAAAAATGTCTGCTCTGGGGATACATTACCCCAACTAATCTAACTGATAAAAGTAGGTTTATTTTTTTGAGATTCCTTGGGCTTCTTTGTGCAATTGTTGTTATGAAGTCACTTGTGTGTACTGTAAGGCAATTGTGCTATAAAAGAAAAGTCAATATTATGCAGAAGTCCARATTCCATTATGAACTATCTGTGGTGAATGTGTAATTTAATAAACCTGCAATGACATCTGTAGTTTCCTTCATTGAAGAGGATGAAGGTTGGTGGCAGAAGATTGTACTTTCAGAGCTCACTGGATGATGAGGAACTAAAATTCATAGATAATTTAAATAAAGACCTGTAGTGATGGTCTAAAAGACTATCTGTCCCAATTTAAGATAATGAAACTGCRCCTAGAATCTTATAGAAAATATATACACAAATCCTAAATATTAGGGACAGACATTTCTAGCATATCATGATACATCCTTAATTTATATTTCTSGTAAACTTAGCCCAAGACAGGGCTAAAATTATTTGGGCATATTCTAATACTCTCACCTGAAATGTCAYGGTGGTTTTCTTCAAGCAGTTCTACTTAAATGAGAAGGGCAGTTGTGGATTTTGTTACACTGATATGAATAAAAAAAGGTGGGGTTAAAATAGGCTCAAGGGGCAGCTGATTAGGAGACTATCTTATTTTTAAAGAAAAACTGATGACCAGAGGGGAGAGTGAGTTAACATGATCCCCCCTACCTGCACAAGCTGAAATGGGACTCAGCTGCATTTAYTATTCTGAAATAGCAGGTGCACCAACACCAACTAGAGAATACCTAGTATATGTACTGCTTTTCATGTACTTTTTGTATAAAGAACAGATTGCCTTTATTGCTCCTGACCTTACATTTCTTTGTCAAACATATCAATCACTCTCCCTAACCTTTAATAGGAAAGGCTAAAGTTGTTTACTGCAGCAGTTCCTATTCACCACAAGGACACCACCTCCATTCTGAACCAGGCATATTTGCATACCTACCACTGATTATCCAAAAAGATTTCTTCTTCTCCTAAAATATTTGTCCATTTTATAATTTTTTTTCCCAAGGAGGTCATTCATTGCCAGTGAGGTTAAATCTAAAAGTCAGCAGTATTTGGCAGAGATTTATGTGGGAATAGATATGAGTCTGTACAGCTCTCAGACTGATTAAATAAAGAATGTCATGGGAGTAGTATGATAGTATATGCATACTCCAGTAAATGAAAGTAATGCATTAGAATGCAGCTTTAGGGTCTAATTTAAAAACATAATTCAGACACAGGCAGAAGCCTTTAAAATATTGGCAGATGTCTTCATACTGTATTTCATATAGAGGACAAAGTGGATTAAAGATAAATGTAATCCAAATAATGGTGCGGTTTCATTTATTTTTTCACTTATGTTTTATTTCTTTTAAAGAAATTCAATTTGTAGAGGATTGTTTTCTGGCTTTTCATATTTTTATACAGATCCGCTTAAAAATATGAGCAGGGGTAAAAACCCCATTCATTACAAATTGCTGCTATTCCTGAGACAGCCTGTGGTAAGTCACAGTTTTTACTCAGCCTAGGTGAAATAAATACTGTTGTTAAAAGGGGCATTTCAATAAGCAGGAACTTTGATTCCCCTCTTTTTTCTGCCATCCCCTTTCAATCTCATTATATGTCAAGGTGATTAGGCTTAAATGGTTATTCTCACTTAGGATTCTCAACTTTTATTGCAGCCCATTGCYGAAGGACAGACAGGCTATTATTATCTCTGCTCCATGTTATATTTTTCCCTAGTGACATTCTATCAGGTTGGTGCTTTTAGAAAATTTTTTCTACCACCTTCCATGCACTTCTTTAGAAGTCAGGAGAAAATGAATGAAAATTCAAATGTGACTCAAGCATATTGTTAAATAAAGTGAAAGATTTGGGATAAGTTGGCTGGGGGTTGTGACACACGTTTATGTTCTCCTATGTCTGAAAAGGCAGACAATTGATTCYAAGTGAAGATTTTCTACTTTTCTCACTCATTTAAATGCTTTTGATGGATGGCTTTGTTTTTTCACTTGGACATTGCAGCATCCCCTTTATTGAGCATTTTTTTCTRCATCCAGGATTGTGAGGGTATCTGAGGGAAAGCAATCTGTGTTTGTTTTGAGCTTCAAACAGTTGAACAAGGTGAATACAAATGTAATGTTAAAASAGACTGTATTCAGAATTTCAATTCCATTTTGTGTTTGTCTGACCACTTTAATATCAGCCTTGCCATTAAAATCATGGTAATCTCTGAATCTTTYCAATGGAAATAGGACTGGATTCTCCCAGCTTTTCACACTCATTGCACAAGTGGCTGGCTCAATTTTTGGATGTAATGAACGCTTTGGGCTTTCTTGGGATGTAATTCAACTGCCAATGTTCTCTATTTCTAAAGAATAAACCCATAGCTAACTTACCACTTGACTTTTTGCACACAAATTAAGAAATTTTTTCTTTGAGGAAAGATTTTCAATGCAGTTTAAGCGACACCCTTCATATTCATTGCCCCTTATTAGGACAGAGTGGTTTGGAGGCACACCAGCAGTCAGTGACACCAACTCTGGTAAACCACAGAAGGTGAGAATTGCACCCATTGTTTCATGGCTTTGTTCAGACGACTTCAGTATTTATTATAAATGCTAAATAGTGACATCTTAGAACTTGCTGCAAATACTGTCAAATCCCATTCTTGACCATTGTTTCTTTCCAAGCTGATACAAAGCATACTAGACAAGATATCCAAGGGAGAAGAGATGAAATATTGGACAGAACAGCTCAGAACTTGCTATAATTTGGATCAAAAAATGGCAATCATATTATGAACTGTGAGACAAACTAAATTTTAAAGTAATTTTCTCATTCAAAAAAGAATTCCTCTTTATCAGATATTTTAAAATAAAGACAGACTGGGACTTTTTGAAAGTAAAACCCAACTCAGGAAGAAATTTGCATGTTAAAGAAGGAAATTCTCCTTGGAGATTTCTGCTGCCGGTTCTGCAGAARGTCCAGCAGAGAGCTTCTTGAATCTAAAAGTCATGGAAATGTTGACTGGAAAGAMGTTTGTAAGCCCTTTTCTCTAGTCTCTTGCCCAATGCAGAGCTTTTGCTACATAGATCAGATTAGTCATGGCCTTGTCAAGCAGAAATTTGCCAAGCAGAGGTTCTGAAAACCTCCAGAACAGACAACTGATCCATCATGAACCTAATAATTKAAATGTCAATTAAGATAGGTACATTTGATCAGTTAAGTTGACTGTGTTTATAGCTGCAAATAACCAGGAACAATCCATAAACCTTAGGCCAAAGATGCAGAGAGTTTGTGTCTCAGGCTAGCTATRAGGAAGATGTTACCTTGGGAGTGGGTAAATGCCTGGCACGGGTTTCCCAGAGAGGTGGTAGATGTGTCATCCCTGGAATCATTCAGAGTCCTATTGGACAGGGCTCTGAGTGACAGGATCTAGTGGAGGGGACCAGGCTCATGGYAGGGGGTTTGGAATAGATGGCTTAAAAGGTCACTTCCAACCCAAACTGTGCTATGATCCTATGATTCCTGGGCTGACTGGCAGTGTGGCTGCTTTTCTCCTCCAGCTGTATAAGTTGCTACAAAGTGACAGCCTGAAAGAGACTGGTACAGATCTGCCACTGTTGAATTTAAGGAGRTGACCTGTTTGTAGCCCTGTTAAATGTGGGAAAGTAACTAAAAGTCAACAATTTGATGAAACTCTTAGGATGTCCATTTAAAAAAAAATTAAAATATACATATATATCCTACCATGTATTTATGTAATACTGGTGTATATATAATTATATATATAAAATTATATATAGGTATATATACACTCATATATACTATATACGTTAAATATATAAGTATATAATATAACTTTTTTATTTTTTATATAAGCATATAAATATTATAATGTCAAAAGATATTTTCTTTACCATTCTAAAATTTTTCAGCAAAAATAGAAAGTATTTTTAAAATTATCTTGTAAAACTGGAGAAAGTTAATAAAGAAGTTAAGAAAAAAGAATAACAGCACTGGAAGAAAAGCTTTACAGTGGGAGACRTGGGGAACTTGATTTGTTTATCGCATCAAATGCATCAAGCATTGATTTGGACCGTAGAATAATCTAAATACTTTCAGGTGGAGAAAATATTGCATATTTCAGACCTCCTTAATATAACTTAAAAGACTTGAGAAAAAACAAAGTCTGTATTTGAAGGCAGATGATTTCAACTTGTGAAAAGGCCACACACATACAATAGTGAAATGATTAGTCCTTAAAAATACTAAACAGAAGAGATTCTATAGAAGAGCCTTAATTTTTGATTATCCTTTAGATGAGGTTATGGACAGGGATAGCTCTAGTCTCAGGAATGAATGAGGTTTAATGCAGCAGTGTAGAAGTTTTTTTAAGTTAAAAAAAGGAAAGGYAGAAAATTTGCATCTGAGAAATACATTTTTGTTATGTTCAAGACTTGATCTATGACAAAAGAGAACAAACTGCTGCAAAAACTCTGCAATAGTCCTTTTTACTTTCAATATTTGATTTCTATCTTTTCATAATTACATCACGACAAATTGAAAAAAAAAWTTCAGGAATTTCCAAGTGGAGTGAATGCCCTATATGCCACCATTGCAAGTTAAGTATCCCTACARATTTCTAGATTATTTTACTGTGTATTTGACATCCTGTTTTAAAACACCTGGAGCTATATACTTCTGTGACTGCAGATGAAATAATGAAATCCTACTGCTGGCCATGACCAAATCCCTTACATTATCTCATGATGAAGCAAAGGCTTTCCTATCTTCAAAAGCATCAGTGGGAGAGTGAGAGAGACATCCTTAAGTGAGGACGATTCTCAAAGTGTGTTTTCCTACTCTCATGAGCAGTCTAATATGGCCATAAACAAACTACAAAAGGGTCCTTCAACATCCTTAGATTTGTATGAGTTTTTTGGTTGGTGATGTTTTTTGGTTGGTGGCAGTTTTTTTCAGTATTTTCTGTTTGTTTGGTTTATTTTTAATCACAAGTATTACTCTAACAACATCTCAGAGAAGACTATTAGCAGAAATGGRATCATCTTGCGACTGAGAAGCATTGTGAACCAAATCTAAACCTGAGGTGATCAATCCTATAGGCTTCAGAGTGAGCCCTAGCTGCATTCCATTTACATTCCAGTTGCATTCCACCACAACAGTGCCCAATCCTTGGATACACTCAGTGCCAAGGTGAAAAAGATCCACACAGTTTTGTTCCTCCATCAAAACTGAACAGGAAACATAGTGCCTGTCCCTGGTCCTAATGATCAGTTTATGTAAGTAGTGCTCTGCTGGCATTGTGAAGAACAACAACCTCTTTCCAATTTGCCAAAAACAAAGCATAGAAAGCACAACAAATGTAATAATAGCAAAACCCCTGAAATAAAGAAGGAGAAAAAAAATGTGGAAAATATAAAAATCCAATGTTTTTCAGTCTGCTACAGAAGTTAAGTTTCTGAATTTTATTTAATTAATAAATGACAAATACCTTCTAATTTACAACAGAATGCTCTTYCTTAAAATCCAAATGGTTTTGGAAACTTTTTATTTCTGTTTGTTTTATTTGGCTGGCATAAAAAAAAAAAGAAGAATGTTCTTGGTTTTTAGTTTGGAATATTCAGTGTGGAAGTTCTGGAAATGGAAGCCATATGCTGTACCAAAACTATGGTAAACAAAAGCAATTAAGAGACAATTTTTTCTGAAATATGTGCATATGTGAGGAGAAGAGGAGAGAATGCATACTACATGTGTACATATGGCAAGGGATTGATTAGGCTGAGTACCTGGCTAATAATGCTGTCTCAAAAGTTTGCAGTATGACAGAATGGAAAAATAATGGAAAAAGACAGACTGGAGGATGTTAACTGAAGAAAACATGACTTTTGCCCTATAAAATTTGTATTTGAAATAACTGTACTTTTTTTAAGGAAAATTTAAAACAAGAACAACAAACCAAAACACCAAATAAAAAGTATCAAATTAAAAAAGCAATGGAATCATAGGAAACAGCAGATTTTAAAGATTAAGTAGCTATTGTCACCCTTCATAGAAGATGGGAATACATARTTTTGAATAGCAGTGCCTGCTATAGGTTTTAYGTTTCTGTGATGTAGAACTCCATAGTTCTGGGATTATCACTGAGCATTGTTTCTGTGTTCTTTATTTTGCTACCTACTCTGTGCTTATATTCCAGGTTCCTTTTAAATCAAGTACCTAAAATTCCTTGCACTACCAATGAACAGAGCAAGGTGCTTCTGAAGGGCATAAGAGAAAGATTGAATCAACCTCCTATCTTTAAATGATTGACCCTCATGACAAGTGCTTAATCTTGATCTGTGCTGGGAAGAGTTCTTGGCTKAGTTCTTACCCATGCTGCCTGAACAGACCAGGGCAGGTAAATTGCAGCCCAGGTATTCAAAGTGCTGCTACGCAGACACACCATGAGCATGCTGATGCCAAGCTCTGGATGAGGTAACAGACAATTACAARACCAGAAGGCTGAGCACAGGATTCTACTTAATCAAATCAGTTMTTGAACTCTATGCTTCAGAGAACATATTTAAATGTATACACACACACATGTAAATGTACACAGAGATGTTAAGGCACACATCAGCCAATTGTCTGCTGAGGGACTGGGCTGACTTGACAGAGCTCTAAAACCATGACACAGCTATGCAGGACTTTCACTGAGTCGTTCTCGTGTTTTGCGTCAGACAGGATGGATCACTTCTGGCACTGAAACCCCTTCTTTATCCCATTCATAGCACCATGCCCAGGAATATATTTGAGAATATGAAATTTTTGGATAAGATATTTTTGAAAGCATARCAATATTATTTATTTGAAAATCTAGAGAGACATTATCTTTTAGGAATAATTTAAGAATAATACGTATCTCTGGTTCCTCTTGTTCTGCCTGATAGATCTAGTGAGTCCCAAACTAAAACACCAACTTCTGGAAATATCTGGAAAAAATATTTCTGTCAGGGCAAAAATTCTGCAGTATATGTGCCCATATTCTTCTGGTTTATGAACTCCCTCCTCAGACATWTGTCTTATTTAAGATCCATATCCAAATTTTGAACACTTACATAGCATGATGTAAGCAATTTAAAGCACCTTTATCAGATGTTGGTCACAGTGGGACCACACTAGAAATACTTAAAATCTGCATAAATTTCCCCTGCTCCATCTCTATGCTGAGTCTATATGTGGAAAATACAGACCTTCTCTCTGAAGACTACTGGAGACTTCAACATGTTTTCAGGCAGGACTTTCAGATACAGTGTATTGAAAAATGCTACCTGATGTGAAATTTCTGTGAACCACAAAACACTTCCTCAGGGTGTTTTTCAGCAATATGTTGACAGAATAGACCCTTCAGTCTGCATTGACAACAAACATGGCTCTATTATCAGCAATGAAAAAGTATAAGGGATTCAACCTGGCAACAAATTAGCTAAATGTAATGCAGTTTGGCGTTAACCTAACACAAAAATGACTTGGKAAATTAGGCAACTTGAATTTTGCTCCCTTTAGGACAAGAAAAGAAAAATAATTAGGGAACACTTTCACTTGCAAGAACATCAATTACCATAAACTACATGTGAAATGCTGCTGTGTTCAGATAAGGAGTTAATCTACTTTACTAAATMAATGTGTCACCCTCACATAGGTGAATTATAAAATTATGCACTTAAATGTTATGTAACCAATGTATGGTGTAAGATTTACTTTCCTAAATGCTTTGGAATGTGAACAGAGTGAATGTATACTTATATTTATTGCTAAAGCAGTTTATTTATATATAATTATATAATTATTTATATAATTTATATATATTGTTCAAGAAGTTTAAAATTCAGTAAGTRAATGTAACACTGAACAAATCTCTCATACATTTAAAAAAAGTAGGTCAGTATTTACAGCATGACCTTTGTGGATAAAGAAAAGATACCAGAATTTTTTTTGGTCTAGAATTTAATATAAAGATAGGATGAAGAGAACATGTCCAATTCTAGGGAAGGTAATAGGCCTAGTGATTAAACACAGGATAACTTTGTTTTTAGTTACAGAAATAGTGAGATGAGAGTGAGGATATGGCATACAGGTATGAAATATCTCACATTTAATAAGGCATTGAATGAAAGGCGGAGGAAGTAGGAGAGGGTTAGCAAAATGCATTCTTGGCAGTTTAGTGTGCAGGTAATTTGAGGAGCTTGTGCTTCTGCTCAGGTTTTCACAAAAATATGAATCTAAGTCCAATATGATCCATAGTTCTGTATCTGAGCAAGTTCACAGATACTAAAAGATCTTAGGAGTTTAGAGTACTTCAAAATTTATTTTTACATGGACAGATTCACCTTGTAGTGCATTTCAAGTGCATACTGCACTATTTGAAAGCATCAGTCATGGCACTTATTTTTATAGCCTATACATAATTGTTTCAAATTYGACTTTAAAGTTATATTGCACTTTTAAGTGATATTTCTGTTCCTGTGCTGGTGGTTAGATTAACAGGAAGGCTGAAATATTTTTTTTCCTTCAGATATGTAAGTACACTTTTTGATTTTTGGCATATACATTTGGAAAAATTCTTGCTCTGCTTTTCCCCCTGTTGATCTATAAGGGAAAAATAATGCAGTAATGTTCAGTATTTGAATGGGGCTTCAGAGACTAAGGAGCTTAAGGGAACTTAAGTGAACTTAAAGGGCTTTAGGGAAGAGAAACCATGAGATCCTGCAGTTTGACTTGATCCTATAGTGTGACTTCCAATATACCTTGCAGAATCAATGGCATTTCAGTTTTTTGGAGCCTAACACCTAGTCCTCAGCTGAAACACAATTTGCATCTACTGAAAGTGTTCCTTGTGAGAAGATAGCCATAAGTCTTGATGGGAGTACTTTGGAAACAGGTGGGACAATCCATCATTATCCTCAGTAATTTGTTCTCAAARTCAGTAATTTCCATTTATAAAAATTCAAACCTAATTTTAATGTCACTTCATGTGCAATTCAGAAAACTGCTGGTTTTCTGCTATGTTTTCCTACCTCTCCAGTGCCTGGCATTTATCCTGATTTCCATTGTATTTGAAATGAATGTCTGTAAAATTAATGGCTAGTTCAGGATGGTCTCTTATATAGAGGCATGATTTTTAAGAAGAAAGGTTGGCTTATTTCTGTGAGAAGGGACAGGTTTTTTTGTTTTTTTTTTTTGTTTCAGCAAAGAACATAGTAATCTAATTGTAGACTTTGGTCTCTCTGGCACATATCACAGGTACCCAGCACTCACCACTGAGAGCAGAGAGACCTAACTTTGTAGTGGTGCCTAACTCAAGTACTGGAAACTATCTCGGATGAACACACCAAAGATTGATGCTGAAGGGCTTCCTCCCTCTGAGATATTTCACTTTGCACATGGCTATACAGAAAATTTTTCTGAACAGAGACAATCTGTGGAGGATTCAGGGACACGCTGTATTACTGCCTTGCAACCATATTTCTGTCAAGGTTTCAGGTATGGGAAAAGTTTTAATGAATTGTTTTTACATGTGTTCCAGACTATTGATGACATACATATCAGACACATTGCAGAGCTTTGTGAATGCTCGCCAGAATATTTCACGTGCATTGAAGCTTCTATCAACAGAATCTTGAACTTGCAAGGAAATAGTTAAGTATTACTTTTTAAAGGAAAGGAAAATCTGTTCAAAAATTAATCTTATTTTTCTGGTTTGAGAAAGCAATATATAAGCTCTTAAAGTTCCTCAGATTTGTTTTTAGAAATCATTTCTCCTGTAACCAAGATGAGTTTTTATTGTAAATTCTACAGAGCACATTTAATGTGTGGGTGTTCAGCAAACCACACTGCAAGGGTGGTGTTTTTTGTTTTTCTTTCTTCTATAGTTAGGTCACATTAAATAGCATGTGCCAACTATCTTAAGAAATCAAAAAAGAAAAAAACAAATAGCAGCTCTCCACCTCCTTCCCTCAAGTAAGTGATTAATCCTCTAGTATTTACTACATTCTCAAAGGCATTCGGCTTCCACAAAATAAACAAACAGCACAACCAAAAAGTCACAGCTGCCCACTTTCAGCGTCAGCTGTTTAAAAGATGAAGGGCTAAATGCAGTCCATTTCGTTATYTTGCAGCTGGGTTTCCTATGATGAAATATCCATTGATCCATTCCATTTTATTGGCTTTAGATGAGTTTTTTTCTGATATGGCAGTAGGAATCCTCTCATGCTATATAATTTAATCATTGTATTGGGAAAAAAAATCACATAACTTGTAATTTTTTGTCCTTGATATTCTCCACATGTTTAGAGCATTGAACAGCTGGGGCCATAGAAAACATTTAGAGATCACATTCTTTTATGTAGATCAATCACTTTTGTATACATTGCACCAGGCAAAAGAAAATTGTTCATTTCCATGTCAGTGGGAGTTTGATGTCTTAAAAGAATCTTTCAGACATTAGTACGGACCACTGTTTGTTTTCCTTTGGAAAACAAAAAAAAAAAGAAAAGCCAAAAAACCAAGCATGTTCAGGAATGAAGGTCTAAAATTGATTGAGGATTGAGAAATGAAATACATAAACCAGTAATCTCTCCCCTCATAATAGTATTTCTGACTTTAGAATGAGAAGCATAAATTCCTTCATCTAATGTTATTTGGGCAGAATTAAACAAGGTCAGAAAGAGTGTGATATGCAATGCAGACTATGAATAAACTTTTTGTGAGTTAACAAGTCGACAATAATCATAACAGAGGTTTGTGGAAGTTATGAAAGGCCTTATATGATGATTTTTTTCTCTTCCCCTCATGGTCTCTTTTCTGGTAGAGGAACTTGACATGAGTTGCTTCAAGTGGAGAAAAACCTTCTTCTATGTTATCTTATATTGCAGCAATACATCAGAAGAAGTCACTTGAAGATGTTTATGTTGAGTAGTTGCAGTTGTGTTCAAGGCACCAATATACTGAATATGTTCCTTAAATATCTTGCCAGAGCTGACTTGCTAATGTCTTTTAGAGGTCATCTGGAGAGTTTAGCTACTCCTGCATTAAGCTGTGTACCTCAAAGATCACTAGTAGCCCATTCCCTGATAGCTCAGATACTTCTGCAGAGGACAATATCTGAAGATGTGACTAGTCTGGAATTATTAATTAATATGGACACTTTGATTTCCCTCAGTTCTCTGTTTTAAAAAACAAGATTATTTTGCCTGGATGCTGGCACAGTGAGGAACACTGATAAAAAAAGAGAACCAAAAGGTAAATACAAACAAAATGAAGGCTGTCCTAGTTTAACAGGATTTTCATGTCAGCTGGCTTCTTCTTCCTTAGCACCAGAAAATATCCTCCTCTTTCTTAAAAGGGAGACCACCAAGCTCTGTACATAATTGATGTATCCTACTAAACAGAATATGAAAAGACAGGATATGAAAGGGATATGAAAAAGTATGGTGGAACAAAAATAGGCAGACATGGTCAGTTTTAAGTCCAATTATATTCAGAGCAATTGATACGGTGAATATATACAGAAGATTGGGTCAGAAGTACATATGTTTTATTTACAGCTATTAGGGACATAGGAAAAGAGTATTGAGTTCTGAGATGTTTTTACTGACCACATGGAAAGGCTAATGGAAACACAAACACTAAAATCCACAGTGAAGAATAAATGCTGAATAATTAGTGTTAGAAATCTAAGGAAATAAAGATTTCATTGCAACTGAAAAATATTCTGCTGGTTGTATTTCTAGACACCATACAGACAACTGCCAGCAGTGGAAATAATTAGATTTAGTTGTCAGAATAATGGATTGTGGAAACTAGAAGTGTCAACAATCAGGGTTATTGACTCAGGATAAAACTGAAAATCTCACTGTCTCATGATATTAATTTCCCCTGAGCTGACACTGCTTTTTCTGGGAAGTCAAAGGAAATTAATTTTCCTGATTTCTAGCTGTAACAATATGACATAGAAATGGAGATTTCAAAGCCTGCTTTCCTTTTGCTAAAAAAAAATTCATTGGAGTCCTAGATTTGAGGTGCGAAGAAACCCTTCTGTCCATCTAACCCAATTTCTTGCACAACTGCAGTCTAATTGCTGGGTCACATCTGCATTTTCCTTGTAAAATCTATTAAAATTAATGTGACTGAAATGTGAGCATTGCAATGTGTTTCTGTGATGAATGATCTTTTGGCATTGTGGAAAAGCTCCAAGCTAAAAACACTGTAGTCAGTCATGTACAGGAGGCAGTTTTCATTTATAGTGGTCTTCATGATACTTGAGAGGCTTTGAGAATGCATGGATGTCCTTTGCATGGATGAAGATTTGGTACTACTCAAGTTTGAGCAAAATCTGAATGGTTTTCATGGTATCACTGGTGGTAGGTTTCTAGATTTTCTTCACAGCTGAATGTCCTCTGCACATTCAGAATATAAACGTAGGTGTCTTCAGATATTTGTAGTCCTGGAAAGAATATGAATGGTTTATCAAACATTTGGAATAGGTTCAAGGAAACCAAACCCAAATTTAGGTGAAAAAAGCTTCTACAGCATTTTTAACTGTCCATGTCTATGTAGACAGATACAGACAGGTC
This sequence comes from Cardinalis cardinalis, assembly GCA_014549065.1. Lineage (NCBI taxonomy): Eukaryota > Metazoa > Chordata > Aves > Passeriformes > Cardinalidae > Cardinalis > Cardinalis cardinalis. The sequence goes on from JACDOX010000025.1 coordinate 608,625, forward strand.
TACTCTACACTGCTGTGTCTCACATGGACTAAGCAAGAAAGAACTCCAGTCCAGAAGACACATACCAAGGTTAAGAAAATACTATGCTTAAGCTGCTATATCCTCCTAATATGGTTTAGAGAGCTGGAAAACCATGAGAAGTTGTTCAGCAGAGTAGTGCAAGGGGTGGGGGACATATTTGCCAGGTGGATGGCATGGCTGTGTGGAATCCAGACTGGAACCAGCACCTGTCTAGACTGATTGCAGCAGAGGAGATCAGGCTTGTCTGCAGTGGTCTGGACAAGCATTTCCACAGTTGCATTGCATTTGAGAGGCAATTGAGGTGCTCTCACAACTGCCCAGAAGGTTTGTATGTAACACTGCCCTGTGACATCAAACCAACACCAAAATTTGGGCAGAGTACCATAATTCTCTGACTTGCATTTTGTAGGCACTCCTGACTTCCTCCGCTGTTTATGCTTAACTCACGTGAGTTGGTACTATCTCAAACCTCATGCATCTACAATCCAAATAAAAGAGGGAAAAGTGGGAATGTGGATTGAGGTTTGCAGAATATGCTTAATTAACAATGATATATGATAATGAGATACTACTTCTTGAACTAGTTGAAAGCAGAGTTTAAGCAATCCCTGTGTTTTAAAAAAAATCAATACTTGGGGTAGAAATGTTTATGTTTTCAAGAAATAAACACATGTTCATTGAAATCAAGACTAAATGTCAAAGCATGTCTTGCCTGACATAAAGCTCTTTCAGATCCCAGGCTATTAAAGAAAATATTTATTTTCCCCAGCCCATAAAAGCTAGCAAAATATTGCAGGAAGCACATATGAGCTGGTGTAAAAGAAGCCTAAATGGCATCAAGGTCTTTGCAATTTCTAATCACTATAATTCTATGATTTGATTTCAGATTAGTTGCCATATAAATACCAAGCAGCTTACTATTTTTTTCCATTTCGGGACATCGTGAAAAACATTTTTTTTAATACCTATGTAAGGACTGATTTTTACAGATGTCTTCGAAGTTGTATAATACATACAGTAGCTACAAATTAGCATACTGTGCATACGTTGCTTTGTGTGCTTTCTGGAAGGGGTCCAAGGATGACTTACTAACACATGGGATGTTTCCTCTTCACAACATTAATGCGAAGTCAACACCTGCAGTGATGTAAGCCCATGACTCACCTGCCTGAATGGAGGTCTCTTTAGGATCAACTGTTGTGTGCAGAATACATCTGCAACATCCAAATAAATGAGCCCTTCTAAAGTAAGTCAGCACTACCCCTATTTAGAATGCAAGGCCCTTGTGAAGGCTGAGGTGAAGCAGCTGTCTAGCAGCTTTTGTGAGTCATTTTAAAAAGCCACTCTCACAGCTGGAGAGAAAATAGCCCTGGCAGCACTGGCAATCCATTATGAAATGCAGAAAGTCGTTCTCTGGGCGGAAGGAGAACTTCACCCAGCTGTCAAGTGTTTGAAGGGTTGGGGGGAAAGTGTGCACACACACGCACATGGCCCTGCTTGCAATGCAAGGCATACAGGGGCCACATTACATAAAATTAAATCTCCCCTGAGAATGAAAAACATCATGGGCAGGAGTTCATTTTTAGAAATGAGCAAGGGTTTTGATGAATGGACATATCAAGCACTTTGTATAATCCAGGAAGAGCTGGTCTGCAAGTGTCTTTTCTGATTTAAATTGCTCTTTTTAGCATACCTGTATCAAAAAGGCACTTGACCTCTGTTTACATTTTGTCCAGTCGTATCGATCTGAAAGTTTCATATTGCAGAGAAAGGAAAACTTAAGTGGAAGAATAATCAATCCCTAATCTCATCTTTTTTCCATTTGGCAAATGTGAAATGCAGTTAGTGAATGCCTTCTAAATGTTAATCAATTTAAACCAAAAGTTGCTGATGCTGCATATTTGCAGCATAATAAAAGACTAATTTAGAAGAGTCCAGAGAATGAAGCAATGATGAATTCAAGTAGAAAGATGTAGAGAAAGATGCCTTGCGTAGCTGTGAAGCCTAAAGGGATTCCATGGGAATGTAATTTGCAGACCAATGAGAAAGGGGATCTTTAGAAGCGAGGCACRAACAGGTTTTCAGAGCTTCTTTCGGGAGTTCACCTTATTTACTGCCACACAAAAGGCAGCCTGGGGAGTATTTTCGTGGATCAGTAGTGACATCTAGTGTCAATTCAGACTCATCCTGCCCAGCTGTCCCACTGGAAAGCCAAAATAACCTGCCTCTGGCAGCAGTCCTGAACATGGCCCTGTCCTATGAACAGATAGCAACACCACATCACTTCACTTATGCATGCTGGTGATGCCAAATATAGGCCCAACTGAGGTATAAAAACTCGTGAAAATTCTTTGGAATTTTCAAGAAACATTTTTTAAATTTCTTGTGTCTTTCTGTTTGAGAAGYAGTAGAACATAGAAGCAGCCAAGGACTCTATATTTTTAATTAAGGTGCAAGTTATCCATAAGCAAATGTAGCTGTTGGATAACATGTGGCCAGAGATGATTATCAAATTACTGTGTTTAAATGTGAACTAATAAGTAGAACAATAGCTTTATCTATATAACTGGAAGAGCTGTATGATTGTTTCTGAAAAAAATTATTAATTTCAGATGTCACTATTCCAAAAGGGTGATAAGGGAGATATAGAGAAGAATTTCTGTCAAGAAAAAGCACTGAAAAATAGATCTTGTAATGACAGACCTAGAGACCAATCTGTTTCCTTTGATAAAGGGAAAGAAGTCCAAGTATAGGCAACACTTTATATATATATATATATATATATATATATATATGTATATACACAATATGATAGCAAAGATTTCTTTAAACTGCTAGATGGAAATATACAAAGATGTAGTGACTGGCAACTAAAAGGAAAAAACTTGGAGTTGAAGTGAAGCTGAACTTTTTTACTCATAAAAGTCAATACTTGAAGAATGGATGAAGGTCTGTGGTAGAGTTTCAATTTCTGGGGCATTTTAATTCAGAATAGAATGTTTTCTAAGAGAAAACATTCCTTGAAATGGAAGAGCAACCATCAGAACAGCCAACCATTGGAGCAGATTGTGTCCATTCTAGGAGGTTTTCAGGCCCTGTGGAACTTTGCTTGCTCTCATAGAGTGCTTTGCTTTGAGCAGGTGGTTAGACCAGAAATCTCCTTAGGATTCTTCCAACCTGATTTATTCTTTAATGCAATGATCTCATGATGTAAATTAAGGAAGTCTGGGATTCTATGGCAAGTCATTCTAGATAAATTTAAGATTATAATCTCTACAGTTTATAAAATGATCAAGGAAGGAAATATTGCTTCACAAAAATTACTTATGAACATTTTCCAAATGCATGGTTTTTAATTTAATTTTTGTTTTGTAACAAAAAAGATAGCCATAAGGAGAATACTGTAATTTCTTAATGCATATTCAAAATCAAAGAGGACTCATCAAGATAAAGATTRCCAATGCAGTCACAGAATCATAGGATGCTTAAACTTGGAAGGGACCTCTGTGAAGTCAGAAGGGACCAGAAGTCACCTCTTTCAACACTTCTGCTCAAGGAGGGCCTCCTGGGGTGACCAGTTACCCACATCTGTACCCAGAAAGTTCTTGACTATGTCTGGGGATGGAGCCTCCAACACCTCTTTGGGCAACCTGTACTGGTGCTCAGTCACCATCACAGTAACTAAATGTTGGCTGGTGTTAAGCCCCTAATATTGCTGGAAAGGGTTTCCAGAGTTAGCAGCTCCATCACCTTCCCAAGGACTGAGGTGAGGTTGACCAGCCTGTCATTCCCTGGGTCCAGCTTCCTTCCCTTTTTAAGACAGGAGTGACATTAGCTTGTGTTTATATTCGAGTGCAGGGGAAGAAGACGTTTCCATAGGTGTTGCAGCAGGTGGGCTAAAAGGCCACTACTATTGCAGCAAAATACAGCAAAAAAAGCATCACCAGAGACAAGAAAGAAAAGAACAAATTAAATGCTCAATTGAAACATCTCAAAAAGAAAGGAAAATTGTATGAAGTGATGGGAAAGGAAATATAATATCTCATGAAGACCCCACAGGCAGATTCAGTCCAATCAAATACCTTCTCTGTCTTGCTGGGACTTGAAATAGATGGGAGTATGCTGTAGGTTGCAGTGGTATAGGAGGTCTTCTAACAGGACATTTTTAAGTGGGGTTTTGGTGGGTGGGATACCCAAAATTTAGTTCGAGAAGGACTAAATAAAATGAAATGAACCTTTTTTTTTTAGRATACTGGACTGAGGAAAAGCTGTGGTATAAATCTGAATTAACACATGAGCTGTAGCCTTAGCATCAGAGAGTGAGTTATCTGAGTTGTGTTCTGTGGATAAAACATGACAGAACTGTAGGCTGAGACACAGGGAAGAAGAGGAAGTAGAAAAAGAGCAAGATGAGCATCACTTTTTTATGGTTGATTTGTTCTTCACACAATCCAGTTGCCCAAAAATACTTGTACATTTTCAACATTAGTGACTGCACTTGTATATATATATATATATATGAACCGAAATAGAACAAACAGAAGTGAGTAAACATTAAAAATATATCTATTTGAGGCATATATATGTGTATATATATATATATATATATATATATATATATATATATATATATATATATTTATACAGGTTATTGTATGCTACCATTATATTAAATATTAAATATTTACTTTGTGGGGCGGGGGGGGAGGTTTAAAGAAAAGAGTTTGTCTTAACAGCAGATGCCATCTCAAACTACAAGGAAGAGTTTTGTCATTTCAGGCTGGAAGAAGCCATACACAGCTACACCACATCCATTCATTCCCCTTGAAGAGATAAGGGAAAGAATACTCTGCCAACCTTGACCAGCAGTGGATAATGTAACTCCTTACAGCAAAGGAGCTCCAGTAAGTGTCTGCTCATGATCATCCTTGTCCATATATGTCAACCACCTGTTTTAAGGTCTCTCTTACTTCTGCTGCGTAATATAAAGACTGATTTTTCATCTATATAATTCTATGTACAAACAAGCTAACCAGCAAATAGTACAGGATCAAAGAAGATAAAAAAGCAGTTTTAGAAAAGCTCCATCTATTATTATTTTTTTGATAGCAGATGTGTTAAAAATTTAATGGACATAACAATGGCTCTACCTTTTTCATAATAATAGCCAGACCCCCCTCCTCCCCCCCACCCCGAGCCTTAACCCACAAAGTCTTGAACAAATGGAGTAAATATTAAGCAACAACTTAAACCATATTTGCCTGGAACCTTTACAGTCTTCAACAATGTTCTTAGAAGAGTTAAATACACAAGTGCATTTATGTCTATGATTTTACTTGTACTTAAACCTATGTACAGATTTTTCATTTTACAGCTGCAAAATCATCCTAGTAAATCATTGTGCTTCTTTCCCTTCATCCTCTCCTTTGCATTTTCATTCTAAAACTACATCACTCCATTCTCTCACTCTGTTCTTTTCTGCTTTGTTTTTTTCTTGATTCATCTGATTCAATAGATTATCACTATATACAATTTTCCATATTGCTTAGTTTGATTAAGCAGATAGCAGATGTAGCAGATGCTTCAGAAGACAAGAAAACTGACAGTTCTAACAAATAATTCCTTTGGTTGTATTACTCACAGGATGACCAATACCATGAAGCCAAAAGAAAGATATTTCCAAACTTAGTTATGGTAAATACATATTTTTTTTAATAGCAGATGTTTTTGTTACTGAACTGCTACTTCCATTTCCAAATCCAGATAACCTCTTCAATGCCATCTGTCAGAGTTTCACAGGCTCTACATATTCTGTGAGAAAAGGTTATTTCTTACTCTCTTCCTTTCTCTTGCTACCTGTGAAAGTGACACAATATTTGCCTGCTATTTCAAAATGAGACAAGAAAAAGATCCTAATTACACCATTTCTATATCCTTAATTATTTTTTTGCTTTATAATGAGATCAGCTATTCCTCTTCTCAAAGATAAACACTGTCAATACAATCATTCAAAGCATCATGTGGATAGATAAAAACATGGAAATACTATATTTTCTCTTTTTTTCCTCCCCATCATGAAACACATTCAAATTCATTGCCTTTTCTCTTCATGCCACCAGTACACTTGCACTGACAGAAAATATACTGCAAAACAGTGAAGTATGTTCTCAACAGCATTCTGTTGACAGAGGTGATTTTGGTCCCGCTAAATACCATCATTAAACTGGTGAAACAAATGTTTTCCTTATCACAGAATAATAGAATTATTTCAGTTGGAAAAGACTTCTAGGACCACCAAGTCCCACCATTAACCCAGAATTGCCAAGTCTAGAGTGAAACCATGTCCCTGAGAGGCACATCTACATAATTTTAAAATACCTCCAGCGTGGTGACTCAACTACTTCCATGGGCAGCCTGTTCCATGGCTTGATGATCTTTTCTGTGGAGAAATTTTTCCTAATTTCCAATTCTAAAGCTCCTCTTGCACAACCTAAGGCTTCCTACTGTTCTATCACTTGTTACCTGTAAGAAGAGAGTGACCCCAGGTTTTTGCAACCTTCTGGGTACTTGTAGAGTGCAATTGAAGGCCACAGAGAAACATAACCCATCAACATAAAGGCTTGGTTGATTCCTGTGATTAAATAAAAAGAAAAATTAATATGCACCTACAAATTCTAAGGCAGAAGACCTTCTAAAAGACTGGTTGCACCAGTATAACTTTATTTTGTGAGAATAATTTCATCATGTGAAGAGGTGGTAGACCAAAATAGCTTTGTCCACCCTTGATGGCAGCTGATGTCATAACGCATAATAGTGCTGCAATGTAGCTAAAGTTTTCATACTGAAGTAAACTCACTGAGGGCAGCGCTATTCTGCCAAAAGAAAATAGGCCTGAAGTGTAAACCAGACAAAAGGATGTGAAATCAGGATTGACTGGCTGCTAAGTTAGTATCAGCCTGAAGATATATTAGGACAGAGAAAATATCCTCTAGCTGTCTTCTGTAAATCTGACTTAACTGCGATTGTTTGACTAACTTCAGTCATCATTTAGGGTGTTTTTACAATACCAGCTATACAAGGGGGCTCTTGCTTGTAAAGGAATAGTTAAAAAGTGAGTAGTAGTCATTTTATAGAAGATGGAAATGAGTGTGATAAACATGAGGCAGAGAATTTTTTTCTCATATCTCTCAAAACAGAGAGATAGAACCTTTATATAACAAGACATGTACCATCTGGGCAGGGTTGGATGCTCCAAAGCAAAGACATAATTTGAAATCCTAAGAAGTCCCAATAGTTGCTGGGTTTTGTCATTTTGGGTCGAGATTGTTGCTGGGTTATATTCAAGTGGGTTCCTTCATGGCCATACCAGCACTAGAACCGTGTTCATGGACCTGCTGGGCCAGCATGAGGGTGAACAGGGTCACCTGACCAGTACTGTATCCTRTGAGCAGTGGGGAAGGACAACTGCATCTCACCTTGTTTCTTTTTCAGGCAGCTTTTGGACCCAGTTGAATGCCACAGGGAATGCCAGGACACAGCATGGACCTATGGCTCCCCAGGGCCAGAGCAGCAGCAATGGCAGCCCCAGCCCTGGGCACTGGGACAAGGACAGGATGAGGATCAGTGGGGCTGTGGCCAGGATGGACCAGGCAGAACTGCCTCAGGCCCCTGAAACAGAAACCACCAGAAGGTGCAAGAATGCTCAGACAAGCTCAGGGAACAGGTCTAGTGAAGCTCATATGGCTGTGCTGGCTTGTACAGGGAGCAAAGTTTGAGCAGAACCTGCAGAGGACTTTCTAGCTATGCAGGTTGCTGCTGGGCTCACTCAGTTTCTCTTTCTTACAATTAGTTTTATTTTATTTTATTTTATTTTATTTTATTTTATTTTATTTTATTTTATTTTATTTTATTTTACTTATTATTTTAATTTTGCTCCTATTTCAACAAGAACAAACATCAGCAACCAAATATTGATCTCATCACTCCCCTGAACATCCTTGGGGTCACTAGGAATAGAGGACTTCTCAGGAGCCTGCAAAGTTGAGCTGGGGTAGGGAAAGAACTCAGAAAATAGCAGCACAGGACGAAATAGTTATCTAGTTTCTTCTTTAAAGTGATATTTTAAAATTTTATTTTTCTTTGGCATGTTTCCTCTGACTTGAGGTCTAGATGGGGAAAACGTAGAAGAAAAAAGATGAAAATGAAGTTGACTTCCAAGATTGGAAGGGAAAGATTGCAACAGACACTTGAAAAGAGACTGGAAATCTCTTTTTGAAATATTAGATGTTCTTTGTCTTAAAAGATTGGCATAGAGAATGGAAATAAAATCAAAATGATAGCCTTTGTACATGTCCTATTATTACATACATTTAGCTGCAAGACTTCAGAAATTAAATAGCCCCAAAAAGATATGTTGGTAGAGTATTTCATACAGTTTAACAGAAACAGAAAGAATCTGAATGATTCAAAAAGCTTATATAACTGTTTTGTTTTATTCATTTACATAAATCACATTTACCGTAGGTGTTTTATTCAAAATAAAGTTTTGGGAAAATAAATTGAACAGATGAACCTAAGCAAACCTGGTGATTTTTTCATGAGTAGTGTTTGATGATAAAAGCATAAAAGCATAATGTGGTATCATTTCACCAAGGCACAATATGGATCATCCATATGGAGCAGAAGTTGATAACACTGCAAAGAAGCAAAAATAAACAGAACAGATGTACTTGTAAAATCAAGTCTGCACCCGCCCTGAGTACCTGTTTCTTTGTGTAGAAACTTCTGCAAGTTTGTCCCACAGAGTTGCTGGAACAGGAAATCACTCCAGGATGATGCACTGCGCACTGAGCTTTATGTGTGACCATTGTGGAGAACAGAGCCCTCAGTGAGGGTAGCTTAGATCCTCAAGGTGCTAAGTAAGATGACAAGGGAATACATTTTATTTTCTATCATTCCTCAGCAGCCTCCTTGAAAAAGTTCGAACTTCTCAAATTCAAACCTCCTTAGAGATTTGAATTGGTTGAATAGAGTGGTACTGAATTGGTTGAGTAGAAACACATCTCAAAATCCACTCTGTGGTGTGGAGTCATGAGGAGACTCCTGGGATACAAGAAACTCTGCTGCTTAGGCTTGGTCTTGTTCTTTGGAAATATTATAAGTCTTCAAACCTTTGCTTTTTATAGTCTAGAGAAAACAAAACAGTTTCCATTCACTTGTGGAACATTCACCTGTTTTGTCATCTCAGGAAATAAAGCAGCAATTACAAGCAATTACTTGCACAACCAGCCCCCAGGGTATCTCCCATGCCCCTAAGCAGACAGAGCAGTCCAGCTGAGCTCTCCATGTGCTGAGTGAGGATAACCAAAGCACCTGGGCAAGACTGTTTGGCCTGCTCAGGTCTTATCATTATTCAGTAATGGCTTTGTAGTTATGGAAGTCCAATCACTAATGCCTCCTAGCTGACACTGAGGTTTATACCTCCACTATTTATCAGCTGCCTTACTAATAGCTGTTTACTCTTCTATATCCTTTGCTTAATACAGAGTTGAAAATGACTTCTTCCACTCTCTTCCACAAGCCCATATTGCTGCTCGTTTAAAAGTTAATGTATTTATAAGCATGCTGTGCCATTAAAGCATACACCACAGTACTTGAAATAAAGTGACTGCAAGTTCTGTTGTATGTTTATAAATGCATCAGAAAGTACTTAAAATTATATGAAAAGCTCTCAGTTGTTGTTTTCTTCTTTTTTAAAGTCCATCTCCCTTATTCCATCAGTAAAACAAGACAGATGTGAATCAGCAGCTCAGCAATTTGGTGGGATGAGTACTTATGAACCAGAATTTTTAAAAGTGGGCACACAGGAATAGGTTCTTCATGACCTAGCAAGGCAGACCATGTGGTCAACATCTGGGAGATACCATACATGGACTCTGATTTAATAAAGTACTCACCCATCTGCTTTTTTCTCAGAGTGAGGAGAATAAATAGCATGCCACATCCCACACACTCCAGCTGTCCCCAGCATCCAGTGCTCTGCAGTTCTTCTAAAAATAAAAAAGAAACTTTACTGTATTTCAACAAAGATTGCTAGTCAAAAAAGAGAGGGAGACAGTGTGCAGTAAAGAGAGCTGTTTAAGAGTGCCTATAAGCACTTCAAAGTGAATAAGAAAATTGTCTTTTGTTTACAAGTTCTATATGAGGGAACATTGTGGTGCTGCAGCAAATAAAGCCAACAGAACACTGGGTCACATCAACAAGGGCATCTCCAGCAGAAATAATGTTGTTATCTCACTCTACTCAATGATTGTCAGACCACACCTGGAACACTTTSCTCAGTTTTGGTCCTTGTCACTAAAAAAAATTTGTGGATGGGCTGGAGAGGGTCCAGAGGAAGGTCACAAAGACGACCAAAGGAATGGGAAGGATGGTCTATAGGGAAAGGCTGAGAAAACTGGCTTTGTTCAGTCTTGAGAAAAGAAGGCTTATGAGAGACATTACCACGATGCTCCAATATTTAAAGGATGGTTGCAAAGAAGATGGAGATTCCATTTTTCCAATGAGTCACAAGGAAAAGACAAGGGGTAATGGATACAAGTTACTTCTGAGGATATTCCAACCGGACACAAAAGAAAACATTTCCATAATGTAAATAATCAGGCATTACAATAATCTTCCCAGGAAAGTGGTGGATTCCCCAAAATGAAGCAATTTTAAGATTCAGCTGGACGAGGTGCTGGGGAATCTTGCCTAGACCATGCTTTTGCCAAGAAATATACCAGATGAGCCTTGTGGTCCCTTCCAATCTGGTATTCTATGATTGCTTGATTTTATGATTGTTTGAAGATTACCTTCTCTTCAAGCACTGCCATATAGCTGGCTGCTATATACATCACATGCCATTCTGTCTTTTCCAGAAAGTATTCTAGTTATTTCTCCTGTTTTCTGGTGCTGGTGTGTTGATATGTAGTGATATCRCTACAAATGGATCACTGAGTCCACAATTAATTGATTGCAGCTCAGTAATGAACACTCTGCAGCTTTACTTACCCCAAATCTCCTAGCGTGAATCAGTGAAACAGTACTCCTAACTGTACTGTAGTTGTGTGAGAAAGTTATTGCAGAACTTTAGAGGTGGGCCCTTCTTTCCCTTAGAAAGGAGAAGGTTCTGAGGCAGTAGGTCTTTCTGTGTTTCCACAGAAGAAAATTACAGGCAGATCATTAGAAAGAATCCAGACTGGGAAGTTCAATAAAAGTTCAATTAGATACTGTAGACAAATAATCATTTTCCATTCCAACTCAGGTGGGTGTAGACTTAATTTATTTCTTTTTACTCAACCTTAAAATTCTTCCAGGTCTGGAGTTTAGCAGAAAATATTCTGTCTGAAGCAAGTCAGAAGACTAAACAAGATATATATTTTTATGAAACCTAGTACTAAATATTTTACTGATTTATAGCAGAAAACCAATAAAATTATAACAAGCATATTTCTAATATACACTTTGGATCTGCATTGTTTTCAGAACAAATACTGTAAAGCTGACATGATCATCTTCCTGGTCCAGCACAATGTCTTGGTGAGTGCATCTTGGTGGTGAGCTCTTGCTTTTCAAGGACAACCCACTCTGCAGTCAAGCATATAGTCACAGCCTGCAGAAATATGCATGTACTTACTTCAGCTTGCTTAGCTCAGAGGTGAAAAGCCTAAAAAGCAGCACAGGTTCAGCCCATGAGACCCATACCTGATAGCCTTGTGCTGTCATATCTGAAGATTACTCTGTTTGCTTTCAGTATTACTGGTCTCAGGAGGAGTTTAAATGCAATACATATTCTTTATATTTTCTAACAATAGTGTAGATGTAACCAGAGTAATTTGCTTATTTTCTCCTTTATGGAAATGTGTTTTTAGATATTAATATAAAAACCTATTTCTATATATTTTGTGGCTTTTTCAATCGGAATCATACAAAGTGCAAAATAACGCTAGCCTACTGTGGCACACCACACCTGAAAACAACAGGATTATGATAGCATGGTGCTATCTGGAGCAAGTGAGACTCTCTGGCGCCACACTAAATGCATCTTAACTGAGTCTGGACCTATGCTGTGCTAAAACTTTAGGGCTACATGGAGAGAGAAAATGAAAAATGTCACCTGATGCAGGAGGGGGAAGGTGCACAAAACCTCTATTCAGTGATCATAAGTGTATCATTCCTTCAGAGGCTTAGTACCAAAATTTCTGCAGCAAGTTTTCCTGTAATTATCCATTTATCTATTTTTATATTTTATCCAACAAAGTGTGTGTTTTACACTAGATCATTATTAACTCAGACTGGTTTTCCAGGAAATTAGTGTGTAAAGCAGTTCTGTCATCTGACTGCATGCCTCGCTTCAGCTGCAGTAAAAAACTTCCTGAGAGRTGGCAAGGGTGTCACTAGCTCACATTACTGCATAACTGCAATGCAGACTCCAACACATTCAGAATGCAGAGAACTTAGACATGATGGCCTACTACTTCCTAGATAAATACTTTAGCTACTAATCTATGCATGACAAGTACGTAGTGTCTCTGAAAAATTGTATCACATGAAGCTGATAATAATTCTGTATGTTTATTCCATTTGCAGCTTTACTAGAGATGGAGTTCAGATTCCTAGATGGTTTATCTACATCCCCATGAAGCATTGCTTGGATATTTTTCCTTTATTTCCTAGAAGAGATGCTTTGGTCAAAAGCGATTAAACACAACAGGAAGACTCAAGCTAAAGATAAGTGCATGTTTAGAATTCAGTATAAATGCAAAAAGTAGGTGTTCTGGAGTTCTACATGGACTTAAGTGTGAACCTTAATCAAGTGTAACTCTAGAAATCTGTCCCCCAACTCACACTTTAAAGTTATGGTGATGTAATGGAAAATAGGGTAGCATTATCGAAGTCAACAAGTAATTGCACTAAAGGATTTTACTCTAGTGGAAGCAAAACAGCTAAACTTCTGACAGATGTTTAGAGGATTGTCAGCCTTGTACAAACAAGTTATTATTGGCATTTGTCTAAATGTACTCATACGCCACCCTTGAAGTGTGAACAACCTTGCTAGAATTAACAATGCATTACTCTGAAGCATAAACATGAGGGTGCTTAAGAGGTTCAACTTATTAAAAGTCTTATTCACCTTTGAGTCTTTCTTAACAGGTCATTTATTGTTTTCTCCAGTTCTATTCAACAGCAGACATATAAAAAGTATCATCTGAACTTTGTACATTCCCCGTCTTCAAGGATTTCTTCTTGCAGCAAAGATATTTGCCATCTGGTGAACCTCCACACGCACAAAATTATAATTAAATTGCCCCTGGTCCCTTGCATTCTGTTTGTCAAAATGTTCTCTGAAACAGTCATGGAGTGTGTTATAAAGTTGGATTTTATTAAAGCAATTGGTTTTGTGTAAGGTTTTTTTTGTTCTCTACGCTTCTGCTAAAGAAGCGGCACTATGAGCAACATTCTAGCCTGTTTTTAAGTTCACAAGACTTAAATATTACATTTGAACAAAGTTCTTTTGCAGTTATTTCACTAATTCGGGTTTTATTAATCTTATTTCTAATTATCTGTCTTGAACCCTGCACAATCTCCTTGCAGAGACCATAGAAGGGTATTATGCTGCTGAAAACAGGACATTTCGGAAAGTAATTTTCTGCCTTGAGGAAACCTGAAATGTCTTGGTGAATTATCATTACATAACTTTATGTGGCCCTGAAATGTAAAATAGATTATATAATGGTACCTGATGCAGCCACCTCAGTCCTGGCTGTGAATGCTGAATGAAGAGTTCATAGCAAATGGCTTATTCAATTTCAAGGCCCTCCATCTCTGCTCAGAGAATACAAAAGAGTAGATAAGTATTGATTTCCCATTGTCTTTTTTTACTTTGGAGACTGATTGTGATCAGCATGAGATAACTGTTTTTTACTTAATGTTTGAAATCGGACTCTTGCTGGCTTTATCAGAAAAATCATAATGCATTGTTTCTCTCCTTCCTGAATGAATGCTGCTCTTATAACCTAGAGGGCATCATAATGAAACCATTTTTCTTTCCTCCAGGCAAGTAAATATAACAGCTAAGATATTTTAGATTAATTCTATGAGTTTTCCTTTTGAATGCAGAGCTCTCTTGATGTATGAGCTGCCTATTGTTCTGAGCCGTACTGAACTCCTGCATCATTGGTAGGTCTAGGGAGGCATGACAGGGAAAAAAAAAGTTCATCCATATCACTTTTCTCACATTACCTCAAAATAATTGTGCCTGTGTAGTCTTGGTTGTAGTTTTTGTGATTATACCTTGCTTAATTGCGCCTGCGTCCCAGCTATAGTAAGAAAGAACGAGAACTTCATTCCTCTGCTTTGGTTCAGTATCAATTTCTATAAAATTAAATAATTGGATTTATGGATCACTGCCATAGACAGAGAAGCAGTTTCAGCAGCAAATGGAGAGATCTTCCTGTCAGGCAGACTTCTGTGCCCCAGGTTTTGCAGGAGACTAACCCTAATATCATTAGTATAGTTTCCTCATTGCAAACCAAGAGATAATCTTAGGAGAAAACTCCACAAATAAAAGTCARTTTTTGGACTTGGGTTGTGTCCATCACACAAAATGATGTGCTATATGTCATCTGTATGCCAGGATTGCTACTGAGTGCATGAATGGGTACAATCCTTGCTGAGAACACAGTGTGGCCTTTGCCAGGGTCATATTCCTGGTTCTGCACTAAGAAAAACTTTTCTTCTTATTTCCACTTTCAGGCCCAGACTGCATCATTGGGACCAACATCTTCTGCATTTTTTGCTATCTTACTGTTTGTTGTTGCTTCTTTCCCATGGAGTAACTTCTGGTAAATGCAATCAGCACTGCGATCCTGAGCCTCCTGCTCTAGCTAGACCATCAGCTTGACCCCCTCACTCTGCTTTGTCCAAATAGCATCCTTTAATATCTATAATATCTTTAACCAGCCCATGGCTAGACATCCATGGAGCTGAAACCTTTGAAGCTTGTCAGATTCATGGTTTATATCATGTAACCATTAACATTTATTCATAACATTAAAGGATTTTCTGGGGACTCTGCAGCATAGTCTTTGCTGCCTAAAGGCTCTCAGATGCTGTGAAGAGCAGATTCTCAAAACCTTTCTCTGTTCTGCAGAATGGTCAAGAGCACAAGGAGCTGCACACCCATAGTTGGAATAATTTCCTCTACTTCAAGGCAGACTAAAGAATACACAACGGTGTATACACAGAACTTTGCCTCTTGTTCTAAGAAATGCACAAACAAAAGCTGTCCTTGTATTTTTCTCACTGCCATGAATGCACCTACCACACTAATACTGGTTTAGTTTCCAGGAATTAGCAATACATTTCAGGCACATTTTTGAAAAATTAGGAAAAAAAGCTCTTCTCATGCACAACTTTTGCATGAATATCCTACACTTCAGTTGCTTCAATACAGTAAAGGTTTATTGACTTACTGCAAGCTACATTTGAATGATTGCTTCATATATTATGATATGCAACATTACATCCTGTTTCTTTTCTATTTCTATAGCCCAAAGACTTATTGGAATCGGTGTGTCTCAGACTCATAAAAAATACATGACTTTAAAAAAAGATTATTATATAAAAATCCACCAACCTTGAGAAACTGCAGAGGTGGGGGATTTTTGTGCYGGGATTCATTTCAGTTTGCTAACATTATCCCTATGTATCTTCAATTTGAAAGTACAATCTGGCAATTTATAATAAAGAGCCATGAAACAGCTTTCCAGAAAGGAATTAAAAAACCCTATAAATTAAAAACTCACAGAAATCTGGATGCCTGATTGCAAGTGAGAGTAATATACTTCAGAGCTGGTGAAGAAAGAATTCAAATAATCTCTGGTATATAAGGACTCTGCTACTTAGTCAATAAAAGATGGGTAATCTTCTCCCCAGAGCTCTGCAATATGAACAGAAAATAACCAAAGTAAAATGTTTTACATGATGCTATTGTGTGTGATTGTTTAGTGAGCCAGAGAAGCAGATGAGAAGCAGCACTCCAAAAGGGAAATATTGTCACTGAGGGAGAACTGTCAAACTACTGAGATGGATGTTTCTTCCCAGTAGCTGGGTGGTAGGGTACTGAAAATTGGAGGGTAGAGGAAGGGCTTAGGCCAAAGTAATAATCAGAAGCAGTAATAAGGCAAAAGACCATTGCATTGCAAGGTGAGATCCCCCATCCCAGAGCATTTGTATTTGATATTTTAATCTGAAATTTTACAGCCAAGGAAAAAAAGATGAGTTTCTTTTACAAATATATATATAATTGCACTTATTCAGTGCACGTATTGGATTTAGAAGCTAATAACAATCTGAAATAGGTGCCTGAGCAATTCTAAATACAATAAGCAATTCTAAATACAATCTCTGCGCTAAACTAAAATATTTCATAGGTTTTGTTTTAAGTGCCAAACTCTCATTTTGTTAGAAACTGCACAGCTCTGTAAGAAAGTGATCTCTAGGGCTCATATTCTTTATCAAAACCTGTTCTTAACTAGTTCTAGTGAGGTGTCAACATTGGGTCCATACAAYTAGATATTTGTAGAGGAGGTTGAAGCTGTCAAATTAAGAAATGGATCACTGCCTAATTTCTTGCATTTAAGCTTTTTCAAGAGCTTCTATAAATCTTTGAAGGAAGTATTGAATCTTACTGATCATTCTGTTGGGTCAGCATCTTATGAAAATCACTCTAAACTCAAGTTAGACCAAATTAACACCATTGAAATAAACACTGTACAAAAGAGACCTTTTCTAAAACAGTGTGATTGAAAGGTGCACAAACAATAACCCTCAAAAAATCTTATTAGCCAAAATAGATAGGAGCCAAAAGATATGTGACCGTATCCCATAATGCCAGGTGTCTGGAGGAGACACACTCAAAATGCATCCTCTTGAAATTGGGCTACTGTGCAATAAAGTCACCTACTGAGAGAACAGCTTTAAGAACCATAACTTTGGGCTTCTGATACACATAGTAAAAAGGGTCACAGGTGCTTCCAGTCATTTGTTATCAGGTTTTCCTCGTGTTTAATGTTATCTGTTTCAAAGACAAGAGACCAGAACAAAGACCAGAAGTGCAGGAGGTGCTTCTGCTTTAATTGTTTGTTCCCTATCCATCATAATGAGAAATTATAATCTGACCATCTTGAAACTGGAGAAGGAAGATAGTTGCCTAGATGTTTAGACATGGACAATAGTAGGACGGTAGGGGTCTTAATTGGTGCTGTAGTATTAAAAGGCTGATAGCTTTTGGGCATATAGGAAACTTGGTAAAACGTGTGAGTTATTCTGTTTGATTGAAAGGCAATATTCAAAAAGGCAAGTGAGTCCATTAGAGACTTCACTCCCATTACTCAAAATGTCAGTATTTTAACAATATTTTCAATGCAACTGAGAAAATGAATAAAAATCAATGAGTTATTTCTCATTAAAAATGTATTTTAAAAGCTATCAGAAAAGTTTAGTAACAGGTTGTCATGGCTTAATCTCACTGGGAAATTAAGCCCCATACAGTTTCTCAGTCACTCCCCAGCAGTGGGATTAGGAAGAGAATCAGAAGGGTAAAAGGTGGAAAACCTGTGGGTTGAGATAAAGACAGTTCACTCGGGAAACTGAAGTCACACACAAAAGCAAGGAAAAATCACAGCTCCCAAGGGTCAGGCAGGTGTTCAGCCATCTCCAGGAGAGCACCCATCACATGTTACGGTGACTTGGGAAGACAAACACCTTCCCTCTGAATGTCATCCCCTTCCTCCTTCTTACTTCCATTTTATATACTGAGCATGATGTCATCTAGTATGGAATATCCCTCTGACCACTTTTGGTCACAGTCCCAGCTGTGTCTCCTCCCAACATCTCATGCACTCCCAGCTTCCCCACCAGCACAGAGTACAAAACCAGAAAAGGCCTTGTCTCCGTACAAGCTTTACTCAGGAATAACAAAAACATCACAATATTATGAACCCTATGTTCAGCACAAACCTAAAACACAACCCCATACCAGCTACTGTGAAGACAACTCTACCCCCTTCAAATCCAGATCACAGGTGTTTCATAGTTGGCATCTTATATTACTCAAGACCCAAATACTTCCCCAAAACTGAATTAAACAAAGCTTAAGACCCTCAAAACTGTTAGAAAATAGATTAGATTTCTTAACATGGAAGCATTTTTATGCCATAAAATTGCTCACATGTATATACTTGTATAGATTAAGTAGAAGAGCAAGCAAAATATCCAACCAGTATAACTGCACAAATTTGGTGTCTGTCAAGAAGACATCATTTTCTTGCCAAAAAAGCTGCACTTGCGGTCTAACTATTCCTCTCAGGGTTGGTATAGAATGAAGAACAAATTCCTTTGTGAGTTGCTTTTGCTGCTGGAATTCAAACTAGAAAAGCAGACGCTATGGAGAGATAAGGAATACTCCTGCTATGCTCCACAGCTGCATTGTATGTCTGCAGTGTGCAATGTGAAATAGTCTTTGGCCTCCCAAGCACAGGCAACGAGCCAACAAAGCTCTTGCGTGTATCTTTGTGCTTTTGCAGTCTAAAGAATGTGGTTATGTGCTTCGTTGAAGAAACAGAACCTTGAGGGAATGGAACTGATTATGGGGAGCTGCAGGTAAGGAGCAGAAAAGAAAGTGTGTTGC
This sequence comes from Cardinalis cardinalis, assembly GCA_014549065.1. NCBI lineage: Eukaryota > Metazoa > Chordata > Aves > Passeriformes > Cardinalidae > Cardinalis > Cardinalis cardinalis. The sequence continues at coordinate 627,379 of JACDOX010000025.1, forward strand.
AGTCATTTAATCTGCATAGTCCTAAAAATAGAGTGGGCACACAAACGGGTTGGAAATTTCTACATACGATGCTGAAAACCTCTGAACCGGAAACTTACCCTTGTCCATATTTAGCTATTTATCTGCAATTCTTTTGATAGCTCAAAATTTACTTTTTGTTCATTCAGCAACAACTGTAAAGGAAGACACCTTTCCATCTCAGGAAAGCAAACTGTGGTAGCAAATATAAGCTGTAATGACTGATCCATTTAAAAAAACCCAAACATTGTTTCTGCTTTTCTTTATGTCTCTGTATTTTAATAAATTTTGATTAGAATTTTATTTATGTTATTCACATGATTTCCATTTCTCTAATATAGAATCCTTTGCAATATTTTAAGAGGATGAGGGAATTCTACAGCCAGAGAACTCTATTTCATGTTGTTTCAGAAGTAAACCTAACAGTATGGAACAGTGATATAGAGTAGGCTTACTTAAAAGTATCAGACTTGTTCGAGCTAAAGAGTGTCTGCATTAAAACCCGAAATGTTTTCTATAATGAAATCAACTTTCTAAAGTTGATTTCATTATAGAAATCAAAATTGGAAAATCCATTGGAGTGCTTTTATCATGGAACCAGCACCCATGGAGGTGAATTAGGAAAGCCTATGCCAGTAACATAATTTACTGACTGAGTACTAGCTCACCAGTTATAGGCAAAAACCCGGTTTTGACCTACATTGCAACTTGCATAATTTGAGTAATCATTTATAAGCTACTGATTGTTACATTTGGGCTTCCACAAAAAGAAAAAAAAAGAAAAAAGAAATTATGGGAAAAGTTAAGTATTTAAGGAATGTAGGAATGCAGCTGCGTTAAACAGTAATACCTTACTGGTGAGACAGAAGTAATGCACTTCAAATATTATAATGTTTCTGTCAGAAGTCAAGGTCTTATGAAAAGTGTTTTCTAAGATAATAAATGAACTAGGTAATATTCCATTACAAGTATAAACAGATTTTTTTTTGTTTTCTTTATAACACAGGCTTACCGCTCCGTAATTGTAATCCAATCATTGGTGTTGTAATATTTATTCATTTTTAAAAACTTATTATTTCTGTAAAGTATACAGAGCAGATAATGAGTCAAGTTCTTACTGAGTGGCAAAGAGCTTAAGTAAGTCAGTTTTGGACTGAATTAAGTGGTAGAGAATGTAAATAATAGACAGTGATTTTAAAGAGAAATCAGGTCAAGAGAAGTTTGTGAAGAACAAAGAGATAGAGAATATACTAAATACCAAATTGAAGAAAAAATATATATATGGAAATCTAAAAAAAATTAAAAAGAAAAAAGAGAACATAAAAAGAGAAGTAATACTTTTAAGATTCACCAAGAGGATCTAGGAGATCAAAGTTTTTAAGTTCATTCTGAAGCAATTTATAATTACAACTACTTTTAAGAAAAATGTTGAGGACTAACATTAGAAATCAGGTGTTTTTCAAACCCCTCAGGACAGCATCCCTCAAAAAAAAAAGAATGAAATTTTTTATTTAGCAGAGAATGTCTTCAACTGAGAAGTGATCTAAAGAGAAAACTGGAAAATAAAATATCTAAACTAATCTTTTAAAACATACAGTAAATTCAAAACAATATTGAAATATAAGGACATGAGAACATTAGATTACAAAATATATAGAGTTTGGTAGAGAACATTGCTACTAAAGTTTCTCTTTGTTCAGCTCTGTATCTGAGAGGGTAGAATGGCAGCAGTGAAAACTGTATGTGAGGAAACATCTTTAAGTGAATCAAATTCACTTCATTAATTTACCTAAATTTTGGAAAAACCTTATGCACCTAAAGTATTTCCTGAAACATTTGCTTAATTTATCCATGGAAATAATTACTTGCTTTTAAAGACCTCCAATGATAGAACCAGAGAGATCAAGCTTAAACATCCAAATTAGACAACAAGTTTTCTTTCTGGAAGCTTTAGATTAACCAAATTATTTTTACTGACTAGGAAAAAAAATAACGAAATATTTATGAAAAAATTATTTTTGAGGCATTTGAACTTATACATAAATCAGACTATGATTTCACTTTTAGGTAGCACTGGTAAAAATTCTGGTATTATTAGACTTCTTAAACCCATTTACATGCACAGTTGAGACAGAATTACACCAAAGACAAACTGTTTGACCATAAGCAAGTGATAGAAATGGGAGATAAAGGATAATCCAAAAACAGAGCAGTRCCTAACAGAAAAGTAGAACAGTTCCCTCAGTTCATGTAGTTGTCAGTTTGGTAGATAAGATTTTTTTTCTAAGCAAAAGCTGATTTTTGAGGTCCAAATGCAGCCTTAAACAAGTACATTGCAAAGCAAGTAAACAGTAGAAAATGGCTATCTATTGGCACCCCAACCAAGTATCTGGAAATATTTTTTTCAGGAGATACAAACATGTAGCACTTTGTAATGTGTATTCAAATGTATATGTGCTCATGAAGATGATTTTACCAAAGAAATTGGACTGTCAAGGTACGTTAGTTTCTCAGTAAGTTCACTACGCCAACTTCCAAGCAGAATATTTAATGGAAGGAGCAGGAGGAAGTGTTTCTTTTTGTCAGTCCTTCCTTTTCACTGTGAACTTTAAAATTCTCATGTGGAACTAGAACACAAGAAAAAATTAATCATATTCCTTGAAATGCTTTAAGCTATCAATAAACCATCAGAACATGAGTAGGCTGCTGATTACATAATCAAACTTGCAATATATGCATTAAATCTTTTTTTAAAAGCCCTGTTCACTAACAAATTGAAACTAATTTTTTTTCCAAACATGTAAAATAAAGAGTTATGTTAGGAATCCAGTTAAGTGTCTACTCTGTAACAGTAGTTATCTTTAGTAAACGGAAGTAATTTAGTGTCTCAAAAATGTCAGCATTTTTAGTACATATTACACCAAAAGCATATCTGGAGAGTAGAATTTAGGATTAAATATATTCTGATAACTAGTGCATGGCAAAGCTAACAAATAATGTTAAGCCTTTTATGTGATACATCAAACAGCATCCATATGGCAAAGCATAGTTATATTAGTGGTTCCAAATAAGATTGAACTGATTATTACAGACAAGCTAGATTTCTTTCTTGACACATTGTCCTAACCATTATTCTTGTGTTCTAAGAATACAATGGTGTTACCAGCTGGATTAGGTGTTCTTGGTCTGCTGTTCTCTTATGTTTTTAATTAGATTATTTCAGATCGACATGCCCTAAAGCTTTGAGATGGAAAACAAAGAGATGAAAATAAAACAAAGGTAGAATCATACATCATAAAAAAATAATAATAAAAAAAAACAGRGTGAGAGGAAAGACAGTCTTCTGATACTTAAAGAGAGGCTGGGTTAAGGTATGCCAAGGTGAGCAGATAAAGTAGCTGTGAGGATTGGATCAAAGGAGGAGACTTTATTGAACAAAGGTCTTAAACAACATCTAAGGCAGCTTTGCAAAATAGCAGAAGAGAATTTGGACTCTGCAGATTGCAGGTTGCAAATTGTTCTGAGTCTATTTTGGTACAGAATTCCCATTGCCCTAGGAATTCCACACAAAGAACAGAATGGCTCTCTGGGCTCAAACACAGCCTTGCTCAATTTACTGTCTATGAAGGAGCATTTGCACAAGTACCCTCAAAGTCTGCAATCTAAGAAAAAACAAACACACTTTTACTGCAGCAGCTTAGAATTTTTTTGAACATACTTTGTGCAATTCAAGTTGAAAATTGTAAGATGAGGCTGATGCAATTTAGTTCGTTTCCCTTAAAAAGAACCCTAAAAGTAAAATATATTGCTTAGGCAGCAGGTATCTTTTCCTTTTCAAGCTGCTTCTTATGCCTCAAGCAGGATGCTTATAGTCTGAGCATTTTTATTATAACCAAAAAAAATCCGGAACAATGCCAGAGACTCCAACAGCTGTGAGTCAAAACCAAATATCACATGGGTGGGATCGCCATAGTAACTAACTCAAATACAACAGATACAATAGAAATGAGTCCACTCTTCAGTTTTTCTTTCACTTGAAGTTCGTGATTACTTTCTCTGYTAAAGCTTACTGAAGAATATTAATAATATTGATATATTATCCAATAATATAAAGATCTCTCTGTTTACAGGCGTTTAATATTCCACAGCTATAAATTATGTTATACCAAGAAAGAGGAGAGGAGTAGGTGTCTGAAAATAAAGAGGCACAAAAAAGTATCATGAGGTCCCTTCTTCACTTCAGAACAGGGTTAAGTTCCTCTTTTTGCAGAAGGAAACACACTCTTAGTGGCTTCTGATAGTCAAGATGAAAAAAACAAGCTAACCACCTTCAATAGGAGATCCTGGGAAAGCAATGGAATTGTAGCAGATGGCAAACACCACAGCTCTGGACCTTTTCAGGAGATAGTCTTTGAAGTATGTGGGCTCTGTGAGCACCAGTCAGCAATGATGGTGCCAACCTGAGACCTGCCAACCTGAGACCTGCCTCCCCAGTGCTCAGGACCCTGTTTCAGCCCCCCAGGGCCACTAGTCCCTGTTCTGGCAGTGCTGCAGCAGTACTGGTCTCCACCCCATCTTTTCTTATCTCCTTTTGCCAAAATTCATCACTTGCCACACTGGGGGCTGTTGATAGACCAAACTGTGCCCCATTGGTGAGGACATGGCCAGTTCTGGAACACCCTGGAGCTTGGCTGCCCAGCTCTGGGGAATTTGTTGCTCCATACTCTTCTGGACAGACTCTGTCACAGAGAAGGTGAACAGAAGGGGGGATAACCATGTTCAGCAAGTAATTAGCAATAATTCAATTCAGAAATGGAAGGTGGTTTTGAATGCAGGGTTTTTACTTGGTTTAATTTTGTTCAATGTTTTCACTAACAATCTAGTGAATGCAATAAAAGGTGTCATTATTAAAAATTTACTGGGGCTTATCTAGGGGGAAAGACTACATGTTGGTTGGAAAACAGCATAATCAATGAAAAGGGTCATAAGCACATTTTACTAAAATTGGGATACAATTACTTACAAAAAAGTGAAAGGATCTGTGCTTAAGTGAAAACTGCCAGATAAAGAAAAGGATATGGAACATCAGTTCCTTGGAAAAAAATCTAAAGGCAAAGGTGAAAGAGAGCTGCATTGAAACACATCCGGGTTCAGTATTACTCAGAAGAAGGTAATCATAACACAGGAGTATATCTGGCAAGACACGAATGAACATTTTCTGCTTCATCTGGGAGAGTAGAAGATGAGCTGGGGTGTGGCTACAACACAGGCAGTCTAAAGGAGAGCAACGCAAATGACCAGAGGTTTAGAAAACATTAGCTATGAGGAATGTTTTACAGAGTAGAAATTTCTTCCCCCCTTAGAAGACCTGAGGGAGATAACGACAAAATAAACTTTAAGTATGAAAGTCTGTTTTAAAAAAGTGAGAAGGTATTCTATGTCTGTAGGATAAATTGTGACAAGAAACAATGAAGCTGAAAATTTAAACTGTGAAAAGTAAAGAAAAACAGAGTGCTGAGTATTTTGTTTTGAGTCTCTCTGCCACTGAGGTCTTTAGAAATATGCTAGACAGCCATCTGTCAGCAATGATAACATGTATAGTTAATCTTGTCTTCTGGGATGGACTGTCTCTTAGAGACCCTTCCAACAGTTTTTTAACACAGCTATTGCCAAACCCCAGCAGATCTTTAATGGGAACATTGGCAAGATAGTATGCACTGCAGTATCTGTAAAAGAAATGCACAACATCTAGAAATACGGTCTACTGCATTTTCAGATTAATTGTGTAGGACTCTGCACTTAGCTCTTGTTGCTGCTGCACTTTGTGGGGAAAAAGACAGTATATTATTGGTTTACAATGTTAGCTGATACTTAAACTATTAGTACAAGATTTTCTGGAGAAACAGGAATTCAAGGACATTTGAAGGGCAAAGTATGTCAGATAAAATGTTTGTTACTGCTACAAACCCCATGAAAGAATTTATTTGGAAGTATCAAAGACAACTTCAATGACACACTGTGAAATCTAAAGACAAGTTCATACCTACTCTGTGATGAATACAACTTTTCTGGGATTAAGTTTTTTTCTTTTTTTTCTTGTTTTTTTTTAACAGTAAAGAAAGAAAGACTTGTAGAAGGAACAATATTAGAAAATAAACTAAACTTTAGGAAAGGTAAAGCATACAACACAGGAGAGCTGAGTGTTAGTTTTTCGAGCAACTGTCCATGCAGAGGTCTCTTTCCTTTTTATGTCAAAGACAAGGCAGGTGTCTAAGGTTGGATTCCTATTTCTGCTCTTCTTCTGGTCCTCTCATGAAAGATTTATTAGGTTCTGCAAAACAAAACTAGTATTTTGGTTTGGTTAATATTTGTTTTTTTTGGGGGAAAGGGTGTAGATAATACAGAACTGGAACTGGTTTTCGCATATATATTAACTGTATCCTGTTGTAGTAAAACTCAAGGGAAAATCTCAATTTGAGAAGGCCAGTGTGACTCCCATATCAGCTAAATGTTTCAGAGGACTGTTTCAATCACATTCAGCAAAGTGAGGTAATGCCAGAATGTAGAATAGTGTACCAATTCACCTAAAAGAAGATTTAGGTAAATTCTGAGAGGCTTTGCTGCCACACCGAAGGACAAATGGACAAGTTACTRTTTAATAGGCATTGCACAATTCACACAGATTTCAACAGCAAAAACTAATTCACCCCAAGACTTGCAAAGTTATTTTGAAGGCATTGGTTCATCAGAATGCACAGCTAAAACAGCACAATTGCAATGGTGCTTCCTAAATGACAGAACTCTTGAAAGCTCACATACACATTGGTCATTGCAGCTAAAGCAGCAATGTCTTAAGGGAAGCGATGGGACACTAAGAAGCCTTTATTCAGTGTATCAAGAATAAGACCAAAAGACACAGCCTATAAGGTTCAGGCATAAAGAGTGCAGAAGGAAGAAGCTGGGTTAAAAAAAGACAAAAGCAACAGCCCAYGTGTATGGTAAATCTCATTGGAATCAGCAAGGTGGCACAGAGCCAACAGCAGGACTAAGAATGCTCCGGATACGTGCATCTGATCTGGACAGGTTGTGATTCCAGATGGCCAAAAGACAAATCCCATCCAGTTTCAACATTTTAAATGTTTAATTTTATTCAAAAGTCCTAACGGAGCTTTTCTGAGCAGGAAATGGCATGATCACTGCAATGCGCAGCTCCAGGTGGGAACGAGTGCATTATTGTCATTTTTATTTTGAGCAAAGTCCTAGTGTGGAGCAGCTGCATGGTCCCTAGGCATCCTGAAAGGTGGCACTCCAACAGGATGTCTGGAAGCACGGCTGGCATGTCCCAGAAGGGGATGCTCAAACCAGCTCTGCACAGACGGCTGGGAAAGTGCGAGTTCCCCTGTTGGTCACTGGTGTTCAGAGCGCCAGCTTGGACGCCAGTCTGTCAGAATTTAAACTGCCTTCACAAACGGCATGAACTTTATACATGAGAGGAGTAGGCAGCCTACAAGGGACCCAGCAGGGATGCTTTCCAAAATGATCTAAGGCAATGGGAAAAAAATAAAAGTAAAAGAGGTTTTTATTGCTAACATGAAGTACAGTTTGAAAAATGCAAAATATAAAATCATCATTGGATAAGTTTTCTAAAAGCAACTTCCTACCATTCACAGGAGGCAAGACTGAGAATGTAGTAGATATTTAAATTAGTATCATGGTCTTAAAAAACCTTAGGAATTTCTTAAAGGGAAAAAGTTATTGAGAAAAATGGATTTGGAATTTTTTTYGGTTCCATACCTTCCTAAATTTTCTAATCATGCTCTTCWTCCTGCTAATTAAAGGCCAATATACTGCAGTTTAATAACTCCATGATTCACTCAGAAAGAGAATGAGCTGTCTTATTCTACAGAAAACCATCCATGGACCCCTATCCCATCATCATTTATTTTTAGAAGTAGGCTTGACAGCTCCTCTTCTGGGCCTTGCTGGCAGCATATTATATATTGCCCCTCTGTGCATTGTGCCTTGGACAACACCAGCACAGAGGATGCAGAGCACAGGACATCAGGGCAAAAAAAGGCTAAGGGTCCAAACTATTAAACCTCACCAACTGGCCATGTCCGCCCAAGGAGATTTCTAGAATTATCTTTAATTAGTGGTAACAATTCTGTTGTCAGAAAGAAGAGATGGATATGAGATTTGAGGCCCTCAGCCCCAGATGTGCTTTGCAGCTGGCAGGTAGCGCACAAAATGCTTTTTACAAAAGCCAATAGCTACCTTTGGAAGGGCTTTGACTTCTCTCTTCATGAGGGCTTGGGAGTTTTGAGGCAGCAGGGAATGCAGGCTTCAGCTTTCTTGCAGAGGTTTGCTTCAGTGGTTTTATCAGTCTCTAACTTAAGCAGAAGGAGATGTCAGGAGGCTACTAGGTAGGAGGAGGAACCTTGCTCTTATGTACAAGGGCAGTATCTCTGTCTTCCTGTGACACAATATTACAGGCCTTTCTTTATCTAAGCTAGTCAGAGTAGTTCATTAAATAAAGCCAAACTATTCAAACCACAGGTTAGAATATTCATTGACAATGCTGCATAAATATAAACTCACAGGACTTTGGGTACATGGGTCAACCATTCAGTCATATCTGCTAAACAGCTGTGAAGTAGCAACAGTGAGTTGCCTGCATCCCCTCAATTACTTAAACATAAGCCGTGAAAGTCTTACTAGAAGCTCTTTTGCAACAAGTCAATCTCTAAATTAGCTTGTAGATCCATTAGACCCAAAGCTTTGTTTATATTAGAACTGCCAGAGAGGTTGTAATTTGCTGTTCTTTTTAGTTATGAATACCATGGATTGCAAGATGAAGTAGAACAACACTGAACAATAAATGAAATTAGGGAACAGTTAACATCGATCGGTTCATGTCTGTTGCCAAGGGCAATCTTGGTGAGCCTAATTTTAAATTCTGTTGAGCAAATTAATGTGTAATTTCCTTATCACAAACAGTGCCTGATCAGAAGAAGCTTCAAGAGGTAAGGAGTGCTAATGGATTATGAAATTGGATCCTAGCCATGGCAATGAGCCTGGAGCTTTGCATCACCAGTAATGGATGGTCTATAAGTACAGCGTGAAGAGATAGCACATTGGTCATAGACAATTCTTYGTGCTGGGTTTTCTTCATCAATGTTTCTTGTCTTTAGAGCATCTCTACATTCTTTCAAGATTTTTTTAAATGCCATCAGGATGATTTATTTTCTTTGTCTCTATTTCTTTTATTGTCTTGCACTCTTCCTCCTTTAATTTATTTTTAAGGGCACCTAAAATAAACTTCAAGAATTTTATGAATCAACTGTGTCAACTTCTGTAGCAGCAGCAAACACAACTGCAATTTTTGTGTGACCAGACAAGTATGTGTTCAGGCATGCACACAAACCTACTCAAATGCTGAACTACCTTATTGTAGCTTATTTGTGATTTAGTAAAGGAAACAGAGACAAGGGATGAAAAGGGAAGATGCTATTAATTAGCACCTCATGATACAATATCAAAATCATCTCTTCATCTTCTTTTTTTTTTTTTAATACGGGACAGAAAAACAATTATACCAGAAATGCACCTTCAGCTGCATGTTGTTATTTTTGTAGTCTATTTGGTGGAACTGGGTTTTGTAACTCAAAATTATTTTTGTTCTACTGGCAATCTACAGGGCTTTGAAATGTCACATGGAAGTTGGACTTTTCATAAACCCTTCAAAATAGTTAATTCCATGTCACATAATTTCTTTAAAGAAACTAATAAACAGGAATGACTTCCACAATTTCTTTTTTTTTTTTTTGCAGCCTTGTTTTACAAGCACATTTTCACAGTATCACCATAAATGTTTTTCCTACTAAGAAAAGTTAGAGCAATTTTTTTTCTGGTTCTGGAGATCTTTGTTTGTTTTTTTTCTTTTGTAAGGGCAAAGTGCCTGTCCAAATTTCTCAACAGAAGCTTAGAAATGGCAGAGGTTTCAGATCCAATAGAATCCAAACAGAATTATTTGATAAACTGGATATGCAAACCCACCTACAAAGAGCAAACTGGGAGGACAAATGGCAATTTTGACAGAAGCAATTTAAGAAATTGACTCACATAAATCCCTATAGGCAGCATACATCACAGGGCAGAGCTGTAGGATGAAGGAAAAAAAGGAGGAGAGAGAATGCACAAATGTGAATATTGAAGGCTGAGGAGGCAAAGAGCAGTAGGGCGCGGAAATGGCTTTGATGTACAATGCAATGATTAGCTTTGATTTTCATTGTGCTGTAGGTTTTCTCTGATTGCACTGTAGAACGTGCTCAAGTATTGATATATCTGTTTTGTATTGAGAAGATGACCCTATCAGCCAAGCGTGATTCACAGTTTTTACTGAGAAATTAATTTTTGACTTCTCCAGAGAAGGTAGTTCTTGTGATAACATTTTGCTGTGGTGTTATTTTACAAACGCCACATGTAATTTACCATAGACCAAAAATCTTCTTTACTACTGGTAAATGCTCACTGCCATCCGTCAGTATCAAAGGTGCTTTATATATTGTCATAACTGAGGAGCTGAGTAGTATTCTTTGTTAATAACTCTCAGTAATCATCCTTTTTGATATATCCTTTAAACATATCCCAGAGAGGCATATTGTGTTTAAATAGCATGTGAGATCTGTTCCATTCAGAAACGAAAAGTAAACAAAAAGCCTTCATTCAGCTAAAAGCAATCTTGAAAATTTCCTAATCTGTTTTTATTACTGATCAAAATTAAGCCTTCTCAATCCTTTTGTCCTCTACAAGTCAATTTTTCATTGGCTATTATTTCCAGAAATTATTCCTTCATCTTTCTCTCTAGGATCTTTTTTTTTCTGATATCTCAACATCTGGTTTTGCCAAGAGTTTTTCTTCCTTAATAAACTATTCATTTCCATATATTCTCTCTAAAGTCCTGGTTGTTCTCAATGAATAAAAATTACATTTCTGGTAATGCATTCTTTGGTTGATTACAGATTAACACCCTTTGGTTGGAGTGAAAGAATCCAAAATGATACAGGAGAAAACCCCCCACGTAGCTAATATGTGAGGATGATGTCTTGTTGAAAGCAAATATCTCATATTGGAGAAACTAAAAGCCCCTGAGACAGAACAGCACAGTTCTGCATGGAACAAACTCCGTAATGGAGTGGAGAGTACACTAGAAAAAAATTCTGTGGACATTTGATAAGCTTCAAGGTTTATATTCCTGGTTTCCTAGAATTCCTAAAAAATCCATCTCTAGTTGTTCAATAAACAGCTCCTGAGTTCACTTTAAAAGTTTTGTCTTCACAGAATCACAGAATATCCTGAATTGGAAGGGACCTACAGGGATCATCAAGTCCAGCTCCTGGCCATGCAAAAGATTACCCCTAAGAGTCAACCAAGAGCATTGTCCAAATCCTTCTTTAACTCCGTTAACCTGGGGTCCAAATGCTTCTTGAACTCCCTGGGGAGCCTGCTCCAGAGCCCAACCACCCTCTGGGTGAAGAACCTTCCTCTAATATCCAGCCTAAACCTTCCCTGACACAACTTCAGGCCATTCCTTTGCATCCTGTCACTGGTCACCACAGAAAAGAGATCAGTGCCTGCCCATTCTCCTCCCCTCTCAAGGAAGTTGTAACTGCAGTGAGGTCTCCCCTCAGTCTTTTCCAGGCTGAATAGACCAAGTGACTTCAACCAGTCCTCATATGGCTTCTTCTCAAGGCCCTTCACCATCGTCRTTGTCTTCCTTTGGACATTAATAATTTAATTACTTCTGTATATTGTGGAACCCAAAACTGCACCCAGCACTTGAGGCGAGGCAGCCCCAGTGCAGAGCAGAGCAGGACAATCCCCTCCTTTGCCCAGCTGGCCATGCTGGGCCTGATGCCCCCCATGGCACAGGTGGCCCTCCTGGCTGCCAGGGCACTGCTAACTTGTACACAGTTTGCCACCGACCAGGTATCTCCCTTTTCATGACACTTCTTTCCAGAATCTCATTCCCCAGCCTGTCCACATGCCTAGGGTTGCCCCACCCCAGGTGCAGAATCAAATGCATTTGCCCTTGTTGAACTTCTTCTGGTTGGTGATTGCCCAGCCCTCTAATTTGTCAAGGTCTCTCAGCAGGGCATCCCTGCCTTCAGGGGAGTCAACAGCTCCTCCCAGTTTTGTATCATCTGCAAACCTCCTTGGTATCCCTTCCAGTCCTGTGTCCAAATCATTTAAGAAGATGTTGAAGAGGACAAGGCCAAGGACAGAGCTCTGTGTAATGCCACTAGTGACAGGTCATCAGTCTGATGTCACCCCATTCACTTTTAACCCTTTGTGACCAACCCATGAGCCTGTTGCTCACCCACCCCATGGGAGTCTTTATCCTGCAGTGTGCTGGACATTTTGCCTGAAAGGATGCTGTGAAAGACAGTACCAACAGCCTTACTGAAATCCAGAAATACTACATTAACTGGCTTCCCTTTATCAACTAGGTGAGTTATTGTGCCATAAAACAAAATCAGGTTTTATAAGCAAGACCTTCCTCTCATGAAGCTGTGCTAGCTGTGACCAGTTACTTTGTTGGCTGGATAAGGGAAACATTAAAGTCTTAACAAAATCCAGAACAATGTTAGAACTCAGACAAAACTCAAACTTACTGGGAGCAACCAATAGTCAGAATACTAAAGAGGGAAAAATAATTTGAGCTTATGAGTGTTTTTTCTACCTTTCTTGCCAAACTAAATGCAAGTTTATATTTTACAACTGACAAAAGCACAACAATTATAAATGTTCTCCCTGCATAAGAATTCAAATTTAAATTGACTATGGATTCCTGAAATTCTTCTAACAACTTTGCACACAACATTTCACAACAGTTTGGGAAAAAATTGAACACAAATGTATCATTCTTTGCTCCACTAATACTTAGAAAAAAAGTGGTCGGCAAAATTTCATAGACCTACTATATGTATTTGTGGTATTCAGCAGTGCACAGATTTGTTATTTCTCTCCACCATAACAGCCTGTGCTCTTGTGTTGGAGTTATGAGATGCTCTGGTTAACTTGTCAACTTTACTTGCACAAATATTCATGTAGAACATGTTTATGTATCACAGGGCCACTATAGGTAACAACTTCTATATTTAATCTCACTGAAATTTTAATACTCAGAATAAAACATTCCCAAGCCCATGCTTAGGAAGCTCTACACAGCTAAGCTATTACTCAACATCTGTCATGAGTTCACTTGTTAATTTAAAACAAAAGGAAAAAAAGCTGTTTGTAGATGACTGATCAGTCTGGAACCAACAACTTGCCACCTGTCCTGTACCAACACGTTTCAGTAATTTAAACCACCTTAACTCTACATTTAGACTATTAAAGAAAATAATAAAATAAAGACACTTAAGGGCTGGTTCCTCAGAGGGACAGCATTATAAAGATCTGAAGTGTCCATAAATTGCTAGCTCAAATTTTCCATCCAATGAAAACAATTAAGTTTCAATAATGGGATGTATACATGACACAATGTGGACAAGCTGCTTCTTACAGTAATTAATTGAAAATATTGAGGACACAGGCGGGACTAAAACCTGTTATTTACCAGGACCAGAGCAAACAAAAGTGCTCTAGCTGATAACTCAGCCATCAGAAATAGCAGTCCATCCTTGGATTGTGGCGCAGGCATCCAAAGAGAACAGTAGAATTGTTCCTTTGAGCATTCCTGTAGTATGTTGGATGCCCAGTTCAGCATCTTCTTCATCTGCCTAACTTGATGCTCGATCTCAAGTTATTTTGAGATTACACATCCAGAAAACTTCTCCTTAGAGAAAATGCTTCAACACTTCAGTTTGTATTCACAATAATTGCAACCCACATCTGCTATTAGCCTTTGCAGTGTTCCTCACTGGCCCCTTAAACTGCAGAAACATAAGATATTTCTGAACAACAAAACTATGCTGACATAGTATGCAGGTGAAATGGCTTGAATCATTACACGCAGGACATATAGTCCTGAGTCCTGCCCTGAGTAGCACCACCATTAGCTTTGTATATGCCCAGCATWATAAGGTTGGGAAATTATTATTGGCAGGTTAAGATTACCCAGCAACTGAGCAGAGATGTTGATAATTTCAGCAGGATGGTTGCAGATTAATGTACTTTTAGAAGTAAAATATTAGAACCTTTGGGTCCTATGAACTTGTCAAAATATACTTTTAATAGTTGGCCAGCATTCCTCTTCTGAGGACCCAGGCAGAAGAGTGAGCAAAAGTGCATGATTCCACCCATCACTACAGGAACCCTCATATTTTGGTTGAATAGAAGATATATACTATAGTCCCCAGAAAAATGGCAATTCTTTTCATTTTATGCTATTTCTAATCTCCAGGAATACTGTCTGAACCTTACAAAAGAAATCATCAAAGATGGACAAATTCTTGCTGTGTGCTCTCCAAATATGGAAAACTCAACTGAGAAATTATCCCCACAATATAAAACATACTAAGCAATTGTTAATTTGCTGGCTTTGGCCAGTTCTTCTGTCATTTCCGTGTCTTGACTGTATGAATCCCATTTCCTGGAGAACAATTGACATTATTTTCTTTCATTTTACAGCTGATTCCCATACATCTACATTGCAATGCAGTTCTTCTAAAATTGTCTTTTGATGTGCATAATAGTCAATGAGTTCTCAAATGAAAACACAGGTACATTAACCAAAGAGTTTACAAATGCTTTTAATTACGGGAACTGGATGCAGAGCACTCAACAACTGTGACCTTTGTTTTAGGCTCTGAGACTCTCATTACAATAGAAACGTTTCAACAGCAGCAGCAAACAAGGGTCAGCTTTGTGGAAGATACCCATCAGCAGCTGCTGTCAGCAAGTCAAGGCAAAATTAAATACAGCAGCTAGAGTTTTAGGGTTGGTCTGACCTTGTACTCCTATCTGCATGGTCCCAGGATGAAAAAAATGTTGGTAGTATCAACATTAAATAATCAGCTGCTTCCCTCTAAGCAGGATAGTCCTCTATGCAAACAGGAATAAAATGTGTTATTTACTAAGGTATCACAAACATTTTAATTGGAAGAAAATTCAAAATATAACTTCATAATGAGGTGAATTTTAAGTTCATATATACTCCATGATCTAAATTTACATCTCATAATCTTCTCTAAGGTGAAGTTTAGTTTGCTTGTATTTTTAGTATGTATCAGGCAGCGCTTGACAGAAGGTGCCATGATGGAGGTGGACATTAAATATTGTTTATTATGAAGTTTATTATTATCATTTTATTGGATGGAGAAGCTTTATAGTTTGCTGGCAGTGAGGTACTAATGGAACTAAACCTTCTGGAAGATACGGAAATACAGCAACATAAGCTTAAAATTCAAGTATTTTTAGCTTGAGGTAAATCTGGCTGAAGTCTGGGAAAAGTGGGACAATCCTCCAAAAGGTCAGAAGTTTGTAAAATATCATTATTTGACATAGATCTGAATGCAAAAGGGCTACTCCTTCAGAAGAACAAGAGCTCTTGGTTCCAGTCTATCCTAGGAAGGCAAAGTTGCCAGCAGATGCCTTCCTGGCAGCTGTTGTACCCTGATGGTTCTTATGAGCCCAATGGTTTCAGTGCAAACAGCACGCTGGAAATGCAAGGCCTGGGCTTATGAGCACCAAAGCTTCCATCGCTTGGAAGGGTCTGAACGGGTTTACAAACTCTGGGATATTGCAGGCTGCTTCCCTGCAGACACCTGAATCCCACTCTCCCCAACTTCTGGGTGAGCTCCTGAGGTGTGGGGGTAGCCAGCAGCCAGCGGGGTGCACAGACAAGGCACAGGTATAGAACTTGCTGTGCTTAAACTTGTGTGCATCTTGGTGAGTGATCCAGGGAATTCCTTCCTCATTTGAAGCTCTGTACTGACTTCATGCTTAGCCCTGAGCAATATTTATTTAACCTCTATATAACTCAATTTCTCTGACTGTACTGTGACTATACAATAAAACTTCACCAGCTTTAAAGACAATTGCGCATACAAATCTCTCGAGCGTGTGGAATAGTATCATTATTATTATTATTATAGCTATTTTTCAGATTTGGAAATCCAATAACCCCCTCATCTGTGTTATCTTTTGTGGGCATATGTGTTCTATTTTACCTATGTCCTGAAGCAGCCCTATCATTCCATGATGTTTGCTTAACCAAGCATTTCTTTATTTTAAATTTATATATCTATAAACTCCTACTGATGCTTGAAATACTAGCTTGATTTCTGTTCTCATATCATATATAACAACTTTTTTTTTGCTAATTTGTACATCATTGCCAATAAATGCACTTGACATACGTTACCCTGATGCATTTTAAAAAGACATTACATGGAAATGTAATCCAAGACCTGTTGACAAGGCAGAAACACACTGGAACTAACTTTAAGGGGTTTCAAGCTCTTTCCATTCTATGGAACAAAAAGAGTAACGAGGATGCTCCACATTGATACAAAGATGTTTAGCGCTCAAAATCCAAGTCCTTAAGTAGGAATCACGCTTAGATCAGAAGATGATTGGATGCTGACTTTTGCAACAGTATTACAAGTTTCCCACATGACATTCACTGAAAATAGATAAATATTAAAATCACAGCAAATATCTTGAAGGTGGTAAAGCTAAGATGCAGATACCTTTTCTTTTACACATCTGTCACCAAATTTATGTGCAGCAGTGTCAGTGCTAGGTGGACAATCTTTGATACTCTTTGGAAGAATTCAGTCCCTTAACCCTTAATTGAGAAGATATTTTTTCTCAATTAGGATGAGATAAGCTGCGCCCAACTCATTCAATACAGTTATAACACTACAATGTAAATGTACACATCAGTAGATACTTGCTTGGGTTTCTCCCCAAAACACCATCTGTATAATCACAAACCATTTCATGAGTGCCTTGATTAGGGATAGTTTAGGTTCCTCATTTGATGTAAATAATTTTGCAACAGTGTTTTGAAAAAGTGGCCTAGTACTTCGAACCTGAACTGTTTGATATATCTTGGTACATAACTAAAGCTTTATGTATGTCTATATGAAATAATCTGAATTTATGAGTATTCTGTGCTTCATTTATGTACAAAAAATAACCAAAAGACAGTGATAGTGAATCCATGGTCACTTTTCATCATAGTATTGGGTTAGCAGATGGGTCTAAAGGTTCTGTATGAGGATCACTGTTTAATATGTTTACAATGATCTACAAATTGCAGTGTAATAAGTTAAAAAATGTGTGAATAACCCAAATCATAGTAACCTTTGGTAAAATCTGGAGAGACCAGAGCATATAAAAGAGTGAATCAAGTTCTGAAAATTGTCAACACAATACAAAAAAACATCCCTGATTAYAGCTGGAAATCCACTTGGAGAAAATATAGTGTTGTAAATAATGTTACATGTAGAATCTTGTCTAACAATGGGTTAAGCAGTATTCTGTGTTCCTGATCCATAATGCAAAAATACAGACTGCTCAAATGTCTCACGGCAGAGGGAAAAAGGAAATGTTATGGACTGCTCACCATGAACTTTTGCTCCATGTAGAACTGTTCTGAAAGTAAGCAAATAGGTTCCTGAAGTACATAAAAAATGGGATGGTAAGTAACACAGAAAATGTCTTTTATATTGTCACTGATACTTCTTGCTTTAGATGATATCTTATCAGAGAAGGCACACTGCAAAAATAGACAGATTGAGTGAAGATAGATAAGAGCAAGTTATTGGTATGGGAAAAGTCTCTATTTCAAAGACTTAAAAATTATTATGTTAAAAGATTAAAGGGAAGCATGATAAAAGCAAATTAAATAAGATTGAATAGAGAAAGTAGAATTTACAGGAAATCACCCATCAACACACTAAAAGTAAGTATTTCTAATCAATAAACATAATTTCTACCTGACTCATGACTGAATAAGGGAAGCTATTTCCAGAGCATGGCTTTGACTATGGAAATTGAAAAAGCTTGAAAGTGTTTGGATGAACAGGTGATGAATGGCATAGTAATAGCACCTGTACCTATTCTCTCTCACATTTCAGGTTTCCTTTTTTCTATGATATTTGGGGTTTGATTCAGTCACCTGGGTCCAAGCATGCATATACCCCTAGTGCAATTTGAGATCCTGCAGGATATGCAATGTCATACTGACCATGAGATGATGACTGAGTTACAGTGTGGAGTCTCAAATGACTCTAGACACTCTGGACATCTACAGACCTTAAAACTTGTCACTGTCAAAGGACAGTCTGATCTACAGCAGCCGCATGTCTGCTGTAGTGTGAAAAATCACAAGYTTCTACTTAGTATTTCCACAAGACTGAACAACAGCTTGGTGAAGAAAAAAATATTCTTAGTGAACACAAAATAGAAAATGACTGAAAACCAACCTGTAATCAAACTATTATTTTCAACAATGTATTCAACAGAGAACCCAGATTCTGCAAGACAAACTCCAAAGAAATGGGAAGATAGAAATTGCTCAGTTCTCCCCTTGGTCTCCTCTATCCACCTTACAGTAGGTCATGCAGCTGTGAAGGTCAGTGATAAACTGACTGCCTGCTGGCTTTCAGGCCTATAAGATTACACCAGGTACCTGATAATTATTTTTCTGAACATGCTTCTGGGGAAAGTTATTATGTTCAGGCCTGAGGGGGCATATTCTACTCACTTCAAGCCATTTTCTTTATGGATAAATGTATTCCTTAAGTTCTGTTTAACTACTATAAGCCTGTAAGGACCAGCTTGTATCATTTTCCAATGAAGGTGATGCTGGAAAAGAAGACAATATAAAATATTGTTTTACCTCAGCATGGAAATCTCATTTCTGCCAAACAAATGAAGAAAGTGTTATACTTATTTAGAACAAAAGCATACTATCAGGAACATAAACATACTGCTTCAGGAAAGTTACATTTGTATGTATAAACAAAGACTGTTTTTATTTGAAGGAAATACCATATTTACTTATTCATTTAATTAAAAACTCAAGGGATCCTACATCCTTACAAGAGCAAACAGTGGCATTCATCATAAAAATTGGAAATATTTGAAATTTGCAAGAGCATAAACGATTTCCTTTAAATTGGTACATTTTTTTCCAAACCTTCTGTCATGTATAGAAGAAGGTTTAATGGCCATGTTACCTGAAAATGCACATCTATAATGGGGAAACAGACAACTTGTGTAGCGTCTGTTCTGAGGTAATTTTCTATGCCATTGTCATTAAGTAGAAGATGAATCCTTTAATTATACTTTAAAATTCAGTCATGCTGTTATCCCACTAGTTAATTCAATTAAAATGAACCCTTGTTAATTCAATCAAAAGGAATCAAACCAACTCTTGAACTGTTTTTCTTCCTTGTATTTTACTTTTGGAGGAGGTCTGAGGGGATAAAGAGAAGAAGGATGAACTAACACCAGAGTTCTTTTCCCTGGACCCTGACAAAGTAAACCTTACACCCTTTCATGTATATACAGCAACTCCCTGTAGGAATGGGCTCTTCACTATTTCAGTAGCTTTTCCACAKGCTCAGAGTTTTGTCTGTCCCCTTGTTCATGTGCAAGCAATAAAGATATCATCAAATTATTAGATAYGAGATTAGAAATGGTGATGGGAATGGGAGATGATTTATTTTATATGACGTGCATTTTTGTTTATGCATTCATGAAGGCCATGTCTGCAAGATCTGTAATGCCAGCTTGCACACACTGCACAAATATGAATAAATGAATAATTGTTTTGATAATATTAAACAGCATGTGTGATGTAGCAGAGCAACATCTGTTATTAACGGTATAAACAAAAGGAGTTTTTACTGATTGCGTGTCATTCTGCATACGAGGACAATGTAATGGGCCCAATTTGGTAACTCGTTGCAGACAGCAGGAGGGATTGTGTAGGCCTGCTGTGAAAAACAGGAACAAGATTAGAGCAACAGTTCTTTCAAATGTGGAAAGCAAAAAAGCTCTATAAAAGTGCTAGAAGAGGAAAGAATAAAATGCACATAGAATTGCTTGAGCTCATAGAAACCATTTCTCTTTTTGAATGTTACCATCTTCCCTTTACTTGTTCTTGTGTCCTGCAGTGAGCTGAATAGCAGTAGCTAAGTAACCTGGATTTCAGAGGAATCTGTCAATGTTAAATACTTTCAGGCACCACCCAAGATAGTAACCATATAGTTATAATATCCTTTATGACACCAGGAAMCAGGAATGTTAAAAACAAGTTTTTCCTGTTCTAAATGTATTAATAAATCTTGATTCAAAGAATGATAATGTSTACTGAGGATTACACAAAAATGCAGAATATAGTTTTGGCTATATAGTTGAGCAGAAATAGTATCTCACTGCTGCTTAGAGAATGGTGTGACTGAACACAACCACCACTCTCCTCATTGAGGCCATCATTGGCACTTTTCTGATCACAAAATKAACTTTTTCAAGAAAATAAGCCAACAGAAAAGACACCTCTAAGGTTACTTTTCTATTGGTTAAGATCTGTGAGCCACTTTTCTCTGGGGAGGAATAAACACAAGAGTAAATACAAGGGAAGTCAATGGACTACACAGATGAAGTTGTGTGTTCTGAATACTACTTGCTATAAAATGAACTATATGGTGAAATKGGACCTTCTGTCCTCCCAAATTATTTATAAATCAGTATGTCACAGTGTCTGTCTGGATATTTCCTCACTGGTTTTACTACATGTCACTCTTTTGCAACCACTATTTTATGATTATTTATTTYCAACTATTGAATGGAAGCCCCCAGGTGTCTCTGAAATTAACCCTGTTGTGAATCCATACCTGAGCTCCTCACTCAGCACCACCCAGCTGCAGTATCTTTACCTGACTTACCTACTGCTACCTCATCATTGATCTCTAAGGCTGTCATATATTTAAAACYGTGCACATAATTAAATCTCCTTTCTTAGCTAAACGTATAAAATGGCTGCCCTTCTGAAAAATTAGAGTGGAACATCAAAACACAAGCAGCAAAGTACTTAGGAGAAAGAGTAGTACAGCTATGTAAAAATGGGGGCCATGGCCAGCACTGACTCCGTTTCTTGTGTAGGGCAGCAAGAGTTCTGCTCCTTTCATCCCACCTCCTGATGGTATGGACTCGTCCTGAGCTTGCCTTCTTAGAATGCAGTCATGAATAGRCTTTCAGTTGCAGAGTGTGTCTGAGACAACAAGTAAATGCTTATGTTCTCTGCCTTGGACAATTGTTTGCTTTCATTCAGATATCTAGTTGTTTGGGTTTTTTCTAACATGCATAGAAATGTAAATGTCTCAATTACTTCATGTATAACAGAAACTTGGAAATTTTTTGTATTTTCACTTCTGAACAAGGCAAAAAAATTGCATTCCCTGCCCATCATTTGTCTTTCCATTTCACTTTTGAATTATTTGTGTAGAAAACTGAGAACATCATACTCAGCTCATGACATCACTGTAAATATAAACAAGCTTTTCTAGTGAACGTTCTGAGAGCTGTAGCAAACTGACAAGTATGAGTCTTGCACAGGTATGAATATGAATGCTTCCTTTTATTCCTTCTTGATGAGCCAGAATGGCTTCTRGAGAAAGGTATAGGACATTTTCATGAATATTCCAGTATGGTAAACATAGTCACTAAAAAGATATAGCAACCCCAGAGAGAGGTACCTTCAATAAATATCAGATAATATTTTACCTGAATCGTCAGTGAATCTTAGCAATCTTCCTAGAGCAGACATAAKAAATATTTTTGTCTACTACTTAATCCAGCATTCAGTACAGAAGTGACAGGTCAAACAGAAAGCATACAACATGCAGGACTGGGACAGCAATCTCCTTCTTGAAACAAATCCAAAAGAATTTGGAAGAATAGTGGGGGTGAAAGAGGGATGTTTGTCATTTTGTGAGCAATTAAAACCTGTCTCCACTTGATGCCAAAAGGACAAAGTAGTAAATCTTATACTGTCAATCAGAATTAAGCTAGCATGTACCATGGGAGGATTTTTAAATTATCACAACAGGTTTTCATTGTAGTCTTGACTACTGATTGTTAATAAACCTTATCTCTCAAAGATTCAGTATTAGAAACAACACCTGTACTCTACTTCATCTATTCCACAACAAATAAAAGCTACACCATAGAGAGATCCTAAAATCCCCACAGATACCAAGGAGAGATCTTCTTTGGAACAACTGAAAAAATGGAAAATCTGATCACTAGCTTTTCAGAAGTTCATTCACACCCTTCAAACCAGAGTTTTAATGCATCTTCTATGGGCCTGAGAGAAAATGGAGCAAGATCAGTAATAGCAGACATAAGTTTTATGGAAGGTAAAAACTAAAATGACAGTCTGCTGTCTGCTTTATGAAATCAGGAT
The DNA here is from genome assembly GCA_014549065.1 of Cardinalis cardinalis. Lineage (NCBI taxonomy): Eukaryota > Metazoa > Chordata > Aves > Passeriformes > Cardinalidae > Cardinalis > Cardinalis cardinalis. The sequence goes on from JACDOX010000025.1 coordinate 649,826, forward strand.
GCCAGACAATCTGTGTTGCTAAAAAAGTACATTTTGGTCTTCCTATAAAGAAGAATCTTAGTTTCTGAGAAAGGCAATACAATCCCACTGAACATTCTCCTCTCCTGGCATTAAGGAGAAACATAAGATATCCCCTGATACATTCATTTCTGTGTCATTAAATGTCTTTGCAGGACATAGAGTCATAGCGTGACCTCTTTATAAACTATCACAGAAAAGGAGACAGTTTAACGTCTGAGATGAGTGACACAAAAGATTATTTTCACAGTTTAATGCSGCAATACTGATATATCCTAATGTACAAGGTGATCCTTAAGAATTTTTTTCTAAACCATTGTTGGAGACAACTATGCAACACTGTGGTCATACAATTGGTACAAAGTAAATATCTCTTCAGAAAGGAGTCACAGTCCACACTTCCTAGTCTGAATAATATTAAAAGAAAGGAATAAATAAATAGAATACAACCTATGAAATCAAACAAACAAAAACTCCCTCAGAAAGTACTTTTAAGATCCAGTATCTAGAAAGAGAAGTTATTCAGATAAAGCACCAAATGCAAAAATAAAGCACAGTTATTTTCATGCAGGTTTTGAGAAATACATTTGGCCTACTATTGCATTAAAAAATTTACAGCATTTTCACTGACATGAATGTCTGTGACTTGATTTGCATAAAAGAGAAGGAAACCAGGAGTTGTTATGGCAGCAAAGAGCAGGAACAAGGTTGCAAATCTTTCTTCCATCCTATGTTAATTAAATGTACCACAGTGTGTGAAGTAGCTCTCAGCAAACTTGTATTTTAAAATTCTTGAGTGTAATTGAAAAAGTCACTGCAAAGAATGCAAACGGCTGCTGGACAGATCAAAGAGCAGATGAAGAGTTATTTAGCAGGTTTGCTAATGGAAAGATAATGGCTTTTATGAAGATGATGGAACAAAAATAAAGCAGCAGACCTGAGGATAAATTAAAAGATTGAAAGAGGCCTTGTAAAATGAAGCAGGATCACAAATCCATTAGCTGTAAACACTGGGTAATATTAATCCTGTAAATGGTACTCCACGTCCATTTTGCACATCATCTTGGGTGAAAGGTGGTAACTTGTCGCAGAAAATAGGTCCTCTTTTACTTTAATGGTCTTGAATAAGGCTGTTGGCCATATTGACAGCTGTGCTGAGTAGCAGCTGGTAGCTAGGCAAAGTTGTTTAATGTTTATAACAATGAATAATAGATTTGTATGGTTTAGAACTAAAAGCTTTTTTTTATAAGTATCTAGAAAAAATATTCTAAAACATTGGAAAAACATTAATTCATTTTTTGTTAAAAATGAAGTTTTATTGAAAGAAAAGACAGAAAATGGATGAAGGCAATTTTCCACACCACATATTCAGATTCATTAATCAAATGCTCACTCAGAGTAATAAAGTTTAAAAAAGTAAAGAAAAATAAATATTTTATTCACATTAAATAGTTATATTAAATGAGGGAAATGCAAAGGAAGAGGATATGGGGCATGATCTGGCTTCCAGATGTTTTATGTAAGAATTGGTCAGAATCAACAGTTTGTTAAAAACCTACAAAACCTTATTGAAGGCAGTGGAGTCCATGACTTTACTCTAAAATGTTATGGGGTCAGGTTTTTGTTCTACAATCATTTAAAAGAATCTTGAGAAATTAACCTTCCTTCCTTCCTTCCTTCCTTCCTTCCTTCCTTCCTTCCTTCCTTCCTTCCTTCCTTCCTTCCTTCCTTCCTTCCTTCCTTCCTTCCTTCCTNTTCCTTCCTTCCTTCCTTCCTTCCTTCCTTCCTTCCCTCCCAGATGGATGGACTATTGATGGATACATGAGAACACCATGGTAAGGTAGGAAGAGAGAGATAATCAACTGTTTTGATTTATTTTTTAGTAAATTAATTTATTATGTCAGGCTTATAGACCAATATTATTTCATAGTGTGTGAAGTTATTACAACAGCATTAAAAAAAAAAATAAAATTACCCCACCAGCACCATGTTTAAAAGGGGTAAATTGAAAAACCTTAACCATAACTGTTTTGCATAAAATTGAGCAGGTCGCTCTCAGCCACACGGATCAGTTTAGCTTTTTCAACAAAAAACTTGCTACTAATGGTTCACAGGTGGACTTAAAAGTTTTARTGCAGCATTTCACTTGAGTTCAGTCCTGTAGACAGTTGCATAATCAGTTTTTAGAACCTGTTGTGTTCTTTCAGTTTCTGAAATGCATATAACAGGTCACAGACTGGGTTTATTCTTATAGGGATTTACTACTCCCAGTGCCTTACTTTGAGAAAAACTTTAACTCAGGAGGGAAGAAAATCCATTTGGTGCATTGTGCTCTGTAACGCTGAAAAGAAGCAAATAATTTTTGCAAAATCTTAGAAAAGCTTTCTGCTATTTCTTTTTGTGGAAGAGTGTTTAATCCACCTGACTCATCAGAGGTCCTGGACAAAAGGAACTGGGCGCTGAGGAGCTGCTTCTGTAAGAGAGGRTTTCAGTATTCAGTGAGATAGACACTGACATCTCACTGGAACTGACAATATACCAACTGCCTGGTGCACTGACAGTTTCTATTTTCTGTTTTTCAAAGGCCTTTTTAGACAGGCGTCCCTCCACAGGTTGACTCTTATGGTTATACATGGGCAATCTCAACGGATTAACATCGCATTTGGATGATCTGCCAAACCTGTGTCTTTGGGAAGGCCAAGTCTGCCAGAAAAACATCTCTTTTCATTCTTCCTAGACCCCAATCAGTAATCTAGAGAAGCACATCTTCAGGAAAATCTTGTTTTGCCCCCAGGTCTGTTCCAYTATAAGCTGCAAAGTCTGGTTTTACATTTAGAACTCATTGCACTCTTCAAAGGTGTACAAAACAATTMTTTCATGCTGCAAAATTCAAGAAACAGGAATATTTCTATTGGTTGGATCCCTTGCAATCTCTGTGTCTTTTAGGGCATGTCATTGCGTGAAGTCAGTAATATGATGTAACATCTTGGCAATATCTTATCAAAAGAAGTTTGATAAAAGAAGATCTTTAAATGAGAGATAGAACAAGGGCCAGGAAAACAAATGATGTGTTTCTCTTTAAATAAACTCTTTATTGTGAGGAGGAAAGGAAATCTCTTCAAATAATAAAATAGATTTTCTAGTTTTAAAAGACTATCATTATGAAATTAATTTCTGAAGAGCAGAATGATTCTGTCAAAAACCAGGATTTTAAATTGCTTTGAATTAAATGAAACATCAGCAGAGATTGCCCTGTGTTTCACAAAGCTGATTTTGTGGTATTTCATAATATTTTTCATGCTCAGACAAGTTAATAAAGAAAACTGCTTATCCAATGATGGCCAACCACAGATACCTGATGTGCTATTGTAGAGCTGCCAACAGTTCCAGAGTTCTTCTCTAAAACATCACCTGGGTTTTCTGTGTTGTCAAGCTATGACATGCAGAGTCACTGTAAGTGCTGTGGGTAAATGAAGTTTCTAATCGTGGCTCTGAAAATGCCATCAGTCTAAATTTTCAATGCAAGGTGGGAAAAAAAAAAAGAAAGTTAGTAAGAAAGTTAAATGATAAGACAAAAGAAAAATGCATAATTTTTCTGGAAATAATCTCTGTKGATATAAGTAAGTCAGAATAAATATTTTTAAATTATTATTGCAGTTTTTAATTAATATAAATACTTTTTCATATATTTTTATGGACATTTCTGGTGCTCAGGTATGGAATGGAGCTGAAAGAAGCTGTCATTTTTTGAGTGCATTAGAAAAATTGGAAATTGATATGGTATCTGAGGTATTTCTTTCAATTAAACAAAAAAATTGGGAAAAAGAATGGAGAGCTGTTGAATTTCATTTTCTGTCAAGGAATGATTGGATTTTCTGGAAAGTTTTGATTTTTTTAACCAAAAAATAAAACCACATATGTTAATTTCCATCAATATTGATTGAATGTATGCCAGAGAAGTTTAATTATTAGGGAAAACATGCCTGTCAGATTTATAGGTATTATAGYTATATAATATATTGGTTTTATATGTATATTTTTTTTAATCTATACAGTATATATTTAGTTATATAACTATATAGCTATATATATAGTTATAATTATATATATATTTATATATTTATATATATATCTATTAAAAATATGTTTATAACTGTATCACATATAGTTATTAACATAATGTTAACCTRTGACATTCAGGGTCAGATCCAGCTGAACAGAGAGCAGACCTGCACCATTTCATGGCCAAAGACAGCATTTCTGCTACCCARTGACTCCACCCAGGGACTTTACCCAGCTTTGAGGAACACTTACAGTTTCACTGTCCTGTACACTTCATAAAAAAGAGATAATCCTTTCCTAATACCRCAGTACTTCTCACGTTTACTGTCTATGTTCACCCTGGGCTATTTTAATTTCCTAGTATTGGCACCACATCATACTTACAATGAAATATTAATTTATTTTGAAGACACAGCCAATCATCAGTGTAAAATGCTCTGGCCATTCTCAAGCATCCTTTGAAAGGGCACAGAAATCTAAGACTTCTGACTTACTAAACTAATAGAAATTCATGTGAAGTTTAGTACTTATTAATTATGTAGTACTTAATATATTTAATCTCATAATGATTAAACTCTAGAAAGCATGTGAAAATATCTGGATGGGTAATAAAAAAAAGAAGACATTTTCTTGTCTCCCTAAGGGAAGGACATGCAGAACAACAGGGATTCCCACCTCTCTGTGGGTGATAGCCCGAGAGCCCCCCAGCATTCATGAACGTGCCGTGCAGGTTTCTCCGCAGTGCTCCACTGTGCTCGCTCTCCTGTACCCTGCGTTTGTCACAGCGAGTCTTGGGAGAGGCTGCTCCTCTGATGGAGGGTGCAGTGGTTTCCAGGGCAAGGATCCAATGGAAACCAAGTATTATTTTTGCTGATACCAAAACAGCTCATTTTCCYAAAAATATGTATATACTCTAAGATCTTCATGCCACAGGAAGCAACTTTCTAGCAAAATTTAAGTTTTGGACACTGAAGGCTTCTAGCTGCAAGTACATCAAATAGCACAGTGTTTCTGAACTCATTTAAGCTGTGTCCACTTATATTTTTCTCCATTTCTACAGGAAAACGATGGGGTGTAAGTTAAATGTGCTGTAATTCARAGAAAATGAAACAGCTTCTCTGTATGGGAGATGTGGAATATCACATTTCCAAGGATGGACGCAGAAGAATTTCAGGTGTAAGGTTTCATATAGGTGTCTTGAAAGAGCTAGGAATAGCAGTCATTTTACTATATTTTTCAATATGAAAAGCTAGGTGCCTAGACCAAGCCACTTGGCCCGGTCACTCCTCTGCCATCACTGGGGAGACAGTCACTGCAAGAAAGGAATTCTTCCATTTGTTTTTCTCCATTACTTAGGCAAGAGGTCTAAAAGAGCAGTGTAGACAAGATGACAAATGGTAGATGAGCTAATCCTCTCCCCGTGGGACTAATAACAATGTGCTCTAAAAATGTTGAGAAAAGTGTCCCTTGGTGAAAATCTGGAGTCACTTTTTTTCCACTAGGGAGCCTYCTGTCTATTCTTAATGACAGAGAACACTGTGGTTGCTGCCTATTGTCTTCCTCCTGAGTACACAGAAAGGTTATGTGCGCATTATAAAGCTCCAGAAAGGAATGGATCCTCTGAAATCTGATGGCTTTTAGGGCATCACGTTGTTGCTGCTGCTTGCCATCTTCAAGTGCCTGTTCATGTCAGATCAACCCTTGTTCCAACCTGTGTAACAAAACACAGGGATACAAAAGAAGTGCCACTAACAATAAAAATCTACAGCATTAAGAACCAGTATTAATTTTTACTAATATTTATTATGGCTCTGTTTTGACATATGATACCTCATTWCAGGGAAATTAAAATAAATCCTAGCTTTTGCCAAAAGCATGATTTTTTAAATTGTGAAAGAAAAATATTTATTCATCTGCCACCTGAATTTATCACTTTGTTTCAAATTTGAATGCACACCCAAGATTTTCATGTGTGATTTCCACAGATGTTTTCTTGGTACAGAAAGAAATATGATTTTAAAAASTTGAATTCTGTGTTATAGAATTTTCCTAAAATTAGCTTAATGCTGTCTTTACTGGTAGCATAACTGAGGAAAAATCAAGTTATGTAAGAACACAGCTCATAAGGTCCAAACTATAAACAAACAACATAAAAATATTTTAGACAGGTAGTAAAATAAAGTATAAAAAGTAAAATAAAGTATTCCTCAGATGTATGCGTATTGAAAAACTGATTTGTGTAAAACAAGTCCTCAACAGACTTTATTAACTTCACACCTTTCTTTCCTTATAACTGCAATTATAATTTGGAATATAATGGAATTTTTACATTGTGTGTGCATCTTATTTGGTATTTGCACATCCAACACTTGCATTTCCAAGTGTGCCCTAATATGCATAAAAATAATTGGAAGCTCACTATAGACGAAACATGAAGTGTCTTTTTCTACTGCCACCAGAAGCCAGGTAAGGAACTGAAATTTGAAACAAAAATATTGGTCAGGTCAAACTCAGACATGTCCATTTGGGTCAGATATAGGTGTCTAGAAGAGTTAAATTAGGCGTTTTGACTGCAATCCAAAATCACACTTATGAATTCTGTGCTTTGGACACAAGTGAACCAGTAAACTGCTGTGAACTGGATGGCTACAGGGCTGGTGGCTACAAACAAACAGGCAGACAGACAGGCAGAAAGACAGACAGGCAGACRGAAAAATATGAAAGAGAACAATGAATAACACAGCAACAACTGAATTATACCAAGAGTTGTTTATACAAGATTCTCAGTATTTTAGCTGCTATTGRTAACTAATCACTTGACATTTAACTTTCTATGCTGCCATTTTGTGATAAGACAGAGAATTCACAAGAATTCCTATAGTATGTGGAAATTCATGCATATACATGGGCAAAATCCCCAGCATTTGTAGCAATTACAAACATTGTGGCATCTCTTAATCCAGTCAGATTAAAGATATTTTTTCATGCTATTGGATTCCCAAGAAAAGGAAGAGTTAGAAGTCCTCACAATATTCCCTCATTTTCTGYGAGCCCACATTAGTACAACTAGAAATGGTGTTGCATACAGTTCTGGTATAAATATTGTCTTTATTAAAAAATTAAGCCAAATTAGGAGTTATATACAGTCTTTGAATTTAGAGCAGATTGCCCATGAAAACAAGAAAATTTTTGGCTGCTAATGTTAACTATTACATGGACTCATTGCTCATTATAAAAAAGTTTTAAAAAATTCTAATAAGTTTTAAAAACTTCAACCAGTTGAACTATGTTTTTACAGCCTGGACACGTGCCTCTGACTGTTCTGTTTGTTTTCATTTGTGCATGGTTTTTTTTAATCTTTGCCAAACCAATTAGGTTATCTTGAAGAACAGAGGAATGAGGTCAGGGAAAATATTTCTTGGCAAAATTAAACAATTCTGAATATTTGCCCAGTGAATGTCACCCATTTTGTGCACTTCAATTTCAATTAAGAGTTCCTACCCAGAAAATAATGAGTATGCAATTAATGGTCATCTCATAACATATGCACACAAGGGATTATAAAAAGGCTGGCCAAACTTCTGAGTGCTTTTGGTTCAAACTTTGGATTTCTTGGACTTGTGTCTTAATCATGCCCTTATAACACAGCTTGTTGTTGCTATTTGCAAGTCTTATTGAGTGTTACTGAGAAATCATCTTTCTTGTAACTCATTGCAGCATTCAGTTCCCAGTGAGATTAATGCAAGGATCCCAATTATGTCACCTCTTCTTCACAAATCAAACAATGCCTTTCTATAACCCAAATTCCGATTGCTGATAATGGAGTGGTTCCAGTTTKGGCTGGCTTCAGCTTTTCAGACTGCTGTCCTGCTGCTGGCTTATCCTTGTCGGCTTGTCTGGCTCCTGCTTCTCTCTCCTGTTGCAGCTGGGTTGGCTTCAGGCTATGATGATTTTGCCTGCAGTCCTCACCTCCTGTTGTTCTATCAAGGACAATAATGCTTGAGGCTGAACCTTAAATTTCTAAACCCTTTGTTCTGCAAAGCCTTAAGGCATGTTTTACTGCTTCAAGAATGAAATCACAGAGTGATAAATTGGTAGAATTGTATTATTTTCTAATCCTGGGACACAAACTTATTTGTGACAAACCTTGAGCAGAGCTGCTCTAAAGACTGTACAGCCTAGATAAAAGCAGATTTTTTTCTTTACCACAAGAATTTCTAATTTCACCTTTCATATACACTGGTTCTCTTACAGATCTTTTTGCAAAGAGTAAATTGGTTAATACTATAATGTAAAAASACTGTATGCATAGTTCTTTTCTTGCAAGTGCAGAGTGAAAATCTATAGTAGGTGACACCATTCACCATTTTTTTACTTTGTAAATAAGTTTTCTTAGGAGAGTTTTTAAAACATGCACTCACCAACTTGCAAATAAATAATTAATTGTCAGAGGACTGTGCTCTACTTTACCATTTTGCATTCGGAATGATAGCCACTCAGCTATCCAAGTAATATGTGTCATGTAAAGCCCACATCAAGACAATCAGAATCTATCTTTTTTTCTATATCATAACTGTTGCACCAGATCAATAACAGTTTTGTAAAGTTTAAGTGAAGTGTATGTGTTATTTATAATAATTAGAACTTTCTGAAATGGCATTGCTTTTCCACTGTGTATGTTGTCCTTTTGTTTGACTCTTCTTTTTTGTTCCTGTGCAAGSGAGAAGAGAATATTGCAGATTCTTCTAGTGACATATATTCCTACAAAGCAGTAAGTTCAATCATTAACAAAGAGCTTCAGATTTGGAATAGTTCAGTGGAAAGCAATCAAGGTATTTGTATGATTAGTGTTAAAAGAGGTTAAGTACATTGATTGGGACATAAAAGCTATAAGCTTTATTTATCTGCAGATTGAACATTTTACATTTGCATTGAACTGACTTATCTTGTTTTGATTTTCATACCATTATGTCTTATTTCACTGTTAGCAATGCAATCATACCCATTTAAAAGTCCTGGAGTATTCCAAAGTATTAAAACCTTTCAAAATTCTTTTTAAAGATTCCTTTGGGCTTAAAAAGCTCTGATGATCACAAACAGGAGCAAAAGCAACACTTTTTACTGAAGAAGTATGTCCAGAGGAAGAATGTTCATTATTATTTAGATTARATTTAGATTTAGATTTAGATTWRRWTTAGATTTAGATTTAGATTTAGATTTAGATTTAGATTTAGATTTAGATTTAGATTTAGATTTAGATTTAGATTTAGATTTAGATTTAGAAGTGGGTCCAAATACATATTGCCTACACATACTGAGCAACTGACACTGCCTTTTAAATATAGCATTTTTAGTCTGTAGAAGTAAGACATTTAAAGATAAAGCCCTTACATCCACTTGACTGCAAAGACAAATGTGTGTGTGTATGTTTGTGTTATGAAATAAATGCAAAGGACCCTATGCACAGTATATAAATTGCATATTATATATAGATACAGTTGCTCCTACGTCAGGCATCTCAAAACACTCTCTAAGGAACCCTTTCCATAAAGGTAAATTATTTGTCTTCTGGTTTACATTAAAAACCACAAGTGTTGCAAAATGAARTCTTCATTCTTTGCTTTATTAAAACCAAGAAAATCACATATTGACCTATGCWGAGAACTGGAGGTTTGTGAAAGAAAGTTTATGCTCTTCCTACATACTCACTAGGACGATCCTACAGTCTTGCTACAGATACTCAGGGCTACTAACCACTTTCTCTAACATTGACTGATAACTACTGGTCAAAATTCAGATATATAAAATGTTCCAAGTTGTCATTGTTTTGAGTGATAAAAACAAGATTTGCATTTCTATTTGATTTACAGTGAGTACCAAAAATGATAGAAAACACCTGATGTTTTATCTTAAGGAAAAAAGCTCCCTTTCCCATAARGTCGTAGTTCAGGGCCCTTTGAATGCTCCAAAGTTTCACAGTTAAGGTACAACAGAAGCCAATCTTTATTTGAGAGATTAAAACATATGTTTATCTCACCTTCTAATCTTGTTCTTCTGGCTCCAGCAATACACCCTCAGCTGCCAAGCAATCTGAATGTACATCTGCCTCCAAGGTGTATCTGCCTCCAGAACTGTACAGAAAGTGGCCAGCTGTGATGACATATAAACCAAAAATACTTGGAGAAAGTGAGAAAGGAGCAGTGTCCCAATGATGCTTTTGCAGCACATCATCTGTGAGGGGCCAACACAGAAAGTCTGGCTGCTAATCAGAGCTGGATACAAGCCATAAAGTTCAGCTACAAATGCAAACTTTTCTGAAGCCTGGGGACATTTGGCTTTGTGCATTCAGTAAATAGAGAAGGGCTAGTACTAAGTGTAAGCATTTTAGCTTGTATAAATTAGGGATGTTCTGGTGCAGATGTTTTCTTCAGATTGGTGTCCATTAATACTGCTGAATGAGGACATAGCAGGAAATAATTGCAGGTTGAAGGCTATTGAGAGAGTTCTCCACAAACATACTTGTTCTGTTTAATAGGCTTGTTTTTTGGGATATAATTTTTCTTCAAGAAGAGAACAAATGGGTTGGTAAAAGGAGGGAAACTGTCCCTTCTCTGTGTAGTTACAGGGACTGATWTCACAGAAGGCTGTGGGATGTATTAGCAATCAGTAAGAAGAGACAGAGAAGCAATTAGGAGCTTGCAGCCCAGGTAGAGAAGCTACTGAGAGAAGAGGGCTGCAGGGAGCTGTGCCTTGGCACAGAAAACCAATTTCATAAYGACCAGGAGGGGATTACTGAGTTTTTTGTTACTCAGGCAATCGGTATAATATCCAGAAGACCTGACAACATGGCCCTTCCCAGCAGAGTAGGCAGTGAGAGACTGAATTTAAAGCCTTTTATTTTCATTGCTTTTGTCTAGTCATTTTGAGTTTCTTTTTGAAAGTTAAAGATGTCTGTTTATATTCTAATGAAAATTTAGTAGATTTTAAGTTGATTTATCTCAAAGCTAGATATCTTGAAGCCACACACAGGCATTCAGTCACAAGAGATGGGACACAGAGAAGGTGAACTTTCTTTGTTCTCATGATAAGACAAAGAGAAACCCAAAGTGTCCATTTGTTTACTGAGCTTTGCACTTTGCTCTGGAAGGATATTTTTCACTGTTCATCATTAATGCCAAATCTTCATTCGGCTTGCATGTACCAGATATASAAGAAAGTTTTAGTTTGTCTTTTACTTTTTTATTTTATTGTTTACATTGAAATTCTTTGTATGAAGACATTCTTCCAACTCACATACAGATTCCATGGGAGAAGTTGATGTTTAGGATATTTGGGAGCTGTTCTAACTCAGTCTCCAGTGGCAAAACAATCTTTCGTTCAAAGAACCACCTGGGAACAACAAATATCTCTATTTTCCCCCTTCTCCCCCCACTCCTCCAACAATGATTTATCCAAAGTTAGAGGACTACACATCCAGCAGATGTGTTTGTCTGCACTATATAAATCCATACTCCCAAGCCCAGAATTGAATACGTGTCACCTTTATGTCCAGGAAATGCCACATCCCACAGGGAAACTTGTTTCCAATTCTTTGCCTTGTCACTGTCAAGCATCTGAACCCTGGTGCTCAAATATATCTTTGCACCTTCTGTCTCTCAGCCTTCTGATCACTCAGACCCCTCACCCTTTGGTTGAGGGTGAGGTAGCATACATTTGAGATATACAGCCTGATGGCTTAGCTGCAAAACTTGGCAGTGTTTCTCCCTAAGGTACATGCACCAAGATTATAAATATCTCACTCTCAGGGAAGCTGGATGGGAAAGAGTRTTTGTGGTGGTCTCAGAAGCAAATTAAACCACATCTAGAAAGTCYCACTGTAAAATACTTCCCTTTTAGCAGAGTGGTTTAAAAGTGCTTTGTTGAGCCTTGTGACCTTGGAAGAGTCACGGCAGAAATAGGTGAGCACAGCAGGTGGAGAGTAGGAATCTTGTTGGCTCAATGAAGGATAATTAAGTATTGGAATAGCTTCCTCTAGCCTTTGTTGTTCACCTGWGGGCTGTGGTACTGTCTGCCCAAGGCAAAGGAAAGTCAGGAGTRTGGCAAATGTCACTTGGGCTGGTGGCAGTAAAAGACTGATGGTTGAGCAAAAGTCTGCAGYAGAGTCTGAATTACTTCAGCCTTTCAAACAGAAGGGCCCAGTCATCCAAGGGGTATTTTGTTTCATGACAAATCACAGCACCAGGACCTCGTATTTCTTACAAATTTTCCTGCAGGTCTACACCAGAATTCTGTCTCAGATTTCACAATGAAGAAGGTTAAAAATGGATTGTTAACTGATACGTCCTGAAAAAACAAGCCAAATTACGACAGAAAACAAACAAACAAACAAACAAAAATCCTGAAGTTTTTAGTTTTAAAATRTTACCTTTTGTTTAAGAACACTTCAAGATCTGATTGAATCACTCGTGTATATAAAGGGATGTTTATATACTATGTAGCATGTGCTAAGGCACGTCACAAATACATAATAAGGTATACAGAAAGACAACAATTGAGTASTGGAGCAGTGACTACAATAAAGATCTGCCAAAAAAAATTGACCACTTCTAGTTTCTGCTAGTGGTTGTTTTAAGAAATACTGATATAACTCAGTGTGTTTGCACTGAACAGGATAATTGAATTTTCTGTCTTAGCCTTTGGAGAACCTTGTAAAGAAATACATTTTGAACAGTTTAAGAGTAGTATTTAAGAGAGCATTTTTTTAGGTAATTTGAAAACTCTTCCCCTTTTGTGTCCCTAATTCTTATTTTCAACTGATGTTTGAGTTCAGCTACATCTGTCTTCAGCATTAGAAAATTTCATGTAAGATCTTTCCTTCTATTTCTTTTTGCACTGTTTTATTTTTTTAGCTTGTTCTCCCCCAACCCAGAAAAGTCTTTGAATCTATTTTATTTTACTATTGTTTTTGTTTTTCTTCTATTAGAAAAGTCACTGAGATTTTCTTTAAATCTAAGTTTCCAACAGTTGTCTTCTAAATGTATCTTGTCTGCATCTGTTCATAAAATTTTATAGTTTATGCTCTTTCTCTGGAAAAACCCTCAGCTCCCAGAGCTTCTTCTCTGCCAAAAATGTAACAACACAAGCACATAAAGGTAGATTTCTGTCCTAGATCTGCAAAAATAAACCACCCCTCCTCTGCCRTTTGTCCACTTCCTGACAGCTTAGTGCTCAGCTTCAACTGGCTTTCTTTGAGGCATATAGGGATCCTTTTTTTAGAGCTCACTCACTCTATCCCTGTAATGAAATCACCGAACATCCTACATTCTGCATACATGGACATCCTCAGTCTTGGCACTGGTTCTCAGTGTTATCTGTGAATCATGATCTACCTAGCAAGATCTTTTCTGAAACATTTTGTCAGTGTATTCTGTCAAAAAAGCTTTCTGGATTTACCTTTGACACCTACAAGTGAATGACTTTCCTCAGGCACTGAGGAAATACCTATATTCTTTCTCTGCTAAAGGAGTATTCCTGTTTATCTTCTCCCTCAGTCACTAGCAACTCAATTTCTGATTTATTCCTGCTTCACGGGTGTGTAAACCTTACCATTTTCTGTAATAAGCTAAAGGAACATAGAAACAAATTTGGTTACCTTACTACTATCCTACTTCTTTTTTCCTCGTTTGTGTTTGATTTTGTAAGCAAAAAATTGGTCATGCCAGGAAACTCAGCTCCCGTGTTCTGTTTCAGATCCAGGCCACCATGTCAAGAAGAATGGGAGGGGGCTCAGCACTCCCTCCAGCTGTCCTGTTAAGAAGCTGTTCAATTACTTAGAGGAGAAAGGCATCAGTCCTGAGCAGGCCTCATATGTGTATGTTAGTCATTGCCAGATGAAGCTGTTACACCATCTGTTCTTCTTTCTTATGACTGCAAATCTTTTTAAGACCCTTCCTCAGAATGACACAGGCAATGAAGATACTTATAAATGCACAAATTATTGTATAGCATACTGAGCATGAATATGATAGATCAAATTCGAATCCAGTAAATGCTTGATATTATACTTCTGAGACATGATTTCTCTGGCCTATTTTAGATACCTACTCTAGATTTAGATAAATGTACCCCAAGGTGCCCTCTATGAATTATAAAAAGATGCTACGTTGAGTACTTGTAGACATCTGTGCTGTCAACTCTAAAGCTGGGCAAGATGAATACCATCCATAAGGCCTAAGAGTAGTAGGGCTGCCTGCAAGGATAAAAACCAGGTTTATCCACAGTTCATTTAAWCTTTAACAGCTCACTGTAGCACAGAGGGCCAGAAAACCTGGGTTTGTCCATTTCATCACAGTCCTGCTTAGAGCTGTGGCATCTCACGCTCTCCTAACTCCTGTTCCACACATTTTTCCCAGCTCCTTCCAAATGGGTGAAGCTGCTGTGCAGCTTCAGAGATCACCTATACAGCTCTGCTAGTCTGTTAGACAACATTCTTCTTGTGGGTCCATGCAGATCTTCTGTTGGATTAATTAACCGAACTCAAGCTGTACTTGAGGTACAAAAAAGGAGAAGGCAAGTTTCAGTCCCTTCCTTACATTGGAAGTTCTAATATCATAGAACTATATACTATATTCTGTAACAAGCGGGGCACAGAATGAAATTGCAGTGCTAACCATGCACAATTTTACAACTACAATAAATTTTATACATTAGTAGACCACTGGAAAAATCTGGATTGTTATGCAGATATTCAAGACAAGGCAGAAGCATTTGCAGGAAGACAATGCAAATCAAACACAGAATCTATAGAAAAAGAAAAATCTTCTGTGTTCAAGTCTTCTGTATTGTAACCATAATATTTCTTCATATTTCTATCTTCACACAAAGCTACAAGCATCTTAGACTGAATATTGTAATGACAACAATACTCCAAAGAATGTTTCATGTAAAACAAATTGCATACAAATGATTCAACCCAGAAATGGGACAGATGGTATTTGTACTTCCACTGTATTCTGGGAGCCTTAATTCCTTGTATTCATGGGGGCTGTAGTGATTTCTGATAAATCAAAACGCTATCTCACCTCATGGCCTCTCTCCCACACTCTCAGATTTCCCTCCCTTGGTTAGCGCCACACACCTCTGGGATTGTGTTAGTGGGTCCTCCTCATACTGCGGAAGAATATTGCTCTGGAGGTCCCATACCCTAGGATACTCCAAGGTTGAAGTCAAAACTGTTATCTAACAGAAAAAAAAGATGTAACATTGAGCTGAATAGCTCTAACAAATACAATTTTATTTGATAACAATTTCATTTAATTTTTTGTACTAATTCTCAACTGACTTCAAGTATGTTCTTGTTTTGCCAGTATTATTCAATGTCCCCTAATTTTAGACATACCAGTGCAAGTCATTGTTTCCAACCAGCTTGATCCTGAATTCACACAGCTATTAATCAGTTTAATATGCTTCATGTTGCTAATTTGAAAAGCACATAAGGAAGAAGTCTGTGCAGTACAGATATGACAATTAGTGAAACAATCCTTTTTCTAAAAATTTGCTTGGGTAGTACAAATTTTACCAGAAACTTTGTCTCCTTGCACTAAAGAAGAGTAAAAGAGACAGTTGTTCTCATGCCAACTACTTTTGGTGCCAGAGGTAGCGATAGAAATATGTTGCCTCTGGAGGTTCAAGAGTATTTCATAATCCTCCCCCTCCCACCATTATTTTCTATTATTGGTCCCTCTTCTCTCTTCCTTGTTATMGTCTAGAAAACAGGCAAGTGTGCAGACGCAATATATAAAACTTAAAAAACTAACATGTCCATAAAGAACTGGTTATGTGCCTGAAAGAAAAAAAGAGAAAATCAAAGAGGCAGTGAAACGCCAAGAGAGAACAACTTTGACTCAAATTGTGTCATGCTGAGGTGCAGCATAAGATTTTGCGTTGTACATCACATTAAACTCTGACTTCAGTTAAAATTTTAATGTATTTTTACAATATTTGCATTTGATTTCTCTCACTACATGTGTTTAGAATGGTGAGATAAAAAAAAAAATACCCTGAAGAGTTTGAAAGGTGGGGAAACAAAGCTTCTGACCGGAGGAATCTGTTGCATTTAAGAAACGAAGAAAAACAACTGAACAAAGATGGGTTTTTTACCTAGATTATGATGATGGATATTGGCTGAGCTCAGGATCTAGAATCAGATCAAATAAAGAMTGATTTTTTATATGATATTAACAGAATCAAAGCATAAGCTGAGTTGGAAGGGACCTAAAAACATCATCAAGTCCAGCTCCTGGMCATGTACAAGATCATCCCTAAGAGTCACACCGTGTACCCAAGGTTATTGTCCAAATTCTTGTATTCTGCTGTAACCACTTCCCTGAAGAGCCTGTTACAATGCCCAATCTCCCTCTGAGTGAACAACTGTTTTCTAATATCCAACCTAAACCTCCCCTGACACAGTCTCATACAACCCTCTCAGGTCCTGTCACTGGTCAGCGCAGAAAAGTGAKCAGTGCCTGCCCCTCGTCTTCCCCTCATGAGGAGGTTGTAACTGCAGTGAGGTCTCCCCTCAATCTCCTCCTCTCCAGGCTGAACAGACCAAGMGTCTCAGTCACTCCTCACACAGTTTCTTCTCAAGGCCCTTCATCATCTTTGTTGCCCTCCTTTGGACTCTCTCTAACAGCTTTACATCCTTCCTGTATTGCGGCACCCAAAACTGTGCCCAGCACTTGAGGTGAGGCTGCCCCAGTGCAGAGCAGAGCAGGACAATCCCCTCCTTTGCCCAGCTGGCCATGCTGGGCCTGATAGCCCCCCAGGGCACAGGTGGCCCTCCTGGCTGCCAGGGCACTGCTGGTTCATACCCAGTTTGCCACCAACCAGGAATCTCCCTTTTCATGGCACTTCTTTCCAGAATYTCATTCCCCAGCCTGTCCACATGCCTAGGGTTGCCCCACCCCAGGTGCAGRATCAAATGCATTTGCCCTTGTTGAACTTCTTCTGGTTGGTGATTGCCCAGCTCTCTAATCTGTCAAGATCTCTCAGCAGGGCATCCCTRCCTTCAGGGGAGTCAACAGCTCCTCCCAGWTTTGTATCATCTGCAAACCTCCTTGGTATCCCTTCCAGTCCTGCGTCCAAATCATTTATGAAGATGCCGAAGAGGACAAGGCCAAGGAGGGAGCCCTGTGTAACTCCACTAGTGACAGGTCACCAGTCTGATGTCACCCCATTCACTTTTAACCCTTTGTGACCAACCCACGAGCCAGTTGCTCACCCACCCCATGGAGTGTTTATCCTGCAGTGTGCTGGACATTTTGTCTGAAAGGATGCTGTGARAGACAGTACCAACAGCCTTACTGAAATYCAGAAATACCAGTTGGCTTCCCTTGATCARCCAGGTGAGTTACTTCATAATAAAATGAAATCAGGTTTTATAAGCAGGACTTTCCTTGCATGATGCTGTGCTGGCTATGAATAATGACTACATCATCCTTTAGGTGTTTTTCAATACCTTCCAGGATAATCTTCATAACCTTACCAGGCTGAGAAGTRAGACTAACAGACCTGTATTTTCCTTGCCCTTTTTGAAAACTGGGACATTAGCCTGCTTCCAGTCAGCTGGGAGCTTTTACMTTTCCTATCTCAATGCAAGTGCAAGGCAGTCTACTTTGAACCTAGAGACTTATGATACTAAAT
The DNA here is from genome assembly GCA_014549065.1 of Cardinalis cardinalis. Classification (NCBI taxonomy): domain Eukaryota; kingdom Metazoa; phylum Chordata; class Aves; order Passeriformes; family Cardinalidae; genus Cardinalis; species Cardinalis cardinalis. The sequence continues at coordinate 667,607 of JACDOX010000025.1, forward strand.
AAAAATGAGACAGTTGATAGTTATCAACATTAGGACTATAATCCAGAAAAAGATGTAACTAATCTAACTTAAATATCCTACAGTATAAATATCTGCTACTGTTCTAGTCATAAAAGATTCCTTTTACAGTCATCAGAGAGAATTTGCATATCTAAAACGCAATTTTAAAGCAAGTGTCTAAAATAGACCAGACTAACAGATTTAGAGGTATAGTACTCACTAATTTATTGACTGTTAGTAAATTTGGATGAGAACTGTCATTTCCATGATCCATATGTGGCCTAGAAATCATCTTTGAATTTAAACAGCCTGATATATTTGATATCATGTGTATATATTGGCAGGCCCTCATACAGCAAGGTGAATACTGGAGATAAATTTGTCACATGTGCTTCGTCTTCAGATTATCCTTTCTCAGTTATAAATCAATACAAAAMACTTTTACATAGGCAGATAGTGATGGCACAAGGGGAAATGGCTTTAAACTAARTGAAGAGAGACTGAGACCAGATGTTAGGAAGAAGTTCTTTACTAATAGGGTGATGAAGCACTGGCACMGGTTGCCCAGAGAAGTTGTGGATACCCCACCCCTGGAACAGGTCCRGGTCAGGCTGGATAGGGCTCTGAGCAACCTGGTCTAGTAGAAGGTGTCCCTGCTTACAGCAGGGAGTTGGAATGAGATGATCCTTTTCAACCCAAGCTAACATACTGTGATCAGTGGAATGCACCACATCTTGCAGAAGTGAACAAGCCATTTCTTTCTAGGAAAGAACAGAGATGTGAAGCTAGATGTGGTTAAGTGATTTAAACTACACTTGCTACCAAGGTCTTCTATTTTATCAAGATAAACCAGTGATCTAAAATATGAGATACTGGATTTTTAGGATAAATATAGACTGTTTTATTGCTAGCAAAACTTTAACTAGCAAATAAATTGCCATTCCCATTGAATCCATGAGTCCATCTAACCCACTCATCCAGCCAAAGACCGGTTGAATGCATATTATCCCTATTCAACACATAGCTAGACYCATTTAGAGCTTCTCAAAAAGGGGATTCCACAGCATTTCCAAATAAACTACTCCAATGTTTAACTTTTTCAACCTTAAAAATTCTACAATCCTACAATCCTATCATTCTGTAATAATGCAGTAAAATCTTCTTCCTCATAGGTAACTAACAGCTGTTTTGCTGAAATGTARTCCCATTGTTTATTGTTCTCTCTCCAGCAGACAGGAGTATATGTCCATTTGGCAGCACTTTATTACATGCTTATTCCACATATAATAGATTTTCATGCCTACTGAAAACAATATCTTTGTAGCTGTTATCGGTCTAATTAATGTAATCAGAAAATAACATGAGTATTGTGTGCATCTGKGTGTGTAGCAATGAGGTCAACAAAATTCTGTGCTGTTTGAGATTTAGGTATTCTGTKACTAGCTACGTATTGTCAATCTGACTATTAATCTCTAGATTCCTATTCCCAAGAAGATGTCTCTCAACATGCAATCCATCAGGATTCAGGCTGACAGCACATGAACATGAGTCCAAGTAAATAAATATTTTGTATAGTGCAGCTTTGAAGAGGTGTATCTGGTGATATTCTTCTTCATGTTAACAACATATTAAAGAAAAGTGAACCTCACAAATGTTATAAAACATCGTTCTGTTTTTTGGCATTGCTTTAGTTTTACACTGAAATAAGGTACCAAACCCCCCACACTCTTCATAAATCAATCCAATATAATCTAATTGGAACTAATYGTCATATCAGCTATGCAACTGTAAGAATATTAATACTGAAGGGGTTTCATAGGTAAGCAGAATTATGCCCAGGTTGTGTTTTTCCTAGGAGTTGTAGTTCAGGCKGCAAGTCAAAATTTCAAGGAGAACAGTATCAGCTGGGTGCACTATAAAGCATTATAAAAWAAAGTCATAGCTCTCACTGAGCTGAATTCAAAAAGAGTCCTCATGTGTTGTGAATTATTTTTCTTTGTCCTTTGACTGAAGTGTTCTTGGAAGGATACAGTTGTTTCAGGCATGTCATGGATAATGTGTTTAAATGTTAACACTAGTAAACATAAAAACAAAAGGAGACATAACACCATTCTTATCCCATATATAAAATCTCCAAATCTGTGTACTAAATGTGAAGCCAACATTTTATTCCCTGAACAGTTTACAGTTCATTAGCAACAGCATTCACCACCATCTGACAGTTGGCCAGAACACTGATCTAAACTAGAAGATAATGAGGTCAGAAAATATCTTAGAGCTGTATAAGAGCTATGGAGTATCATCAGAATGTACAAAGAAAAACTGAAAATGGCAAATGGATCTTTTTGTTTTAGAATGCCTCTGCAATTTCTGTGGTACAACAGAATGAACCCTCCTCAGAAAACTTCAGTGATAAAAGCCCAGGAGTTAGCAACTCTTGTGATCAAAATCCAAAGCAAAACAAGTTTTTTTCACATCCTTTATGTGGTACTTACAGGAAGCAGTAATGGGAAATAACCTTTTGGCCATCGGTGTCCAAGGGACCATATTCAGTGTTTCCTTGCTAGGTGGCATTTAAGACAGGGCGGCAGAGATTATCTCCCAAGTTTCTTGTTCAAAATGCCATTGGAAGAGGAATGCAAAGGATTAGGTGTCATGGGACATGAACTGTTTTCCAGGTACAAAAAGGGCTAGGTTAATGTTGTCACTTAACAAATATCCATTTATATTTCCTGTGGAATCTAATATAACAATTGCAATTTGCTATAGCTTAATAAAATAATCACATGCATTTTGCCACAAACAGTATAGTTATCACTCGTGGTCACAGATTCACAAAACCAAATTATTCCAGAGAGCCATGGCTTTTGCAAACAAACATTACACAAATTAAGTGGAGAGGATAAAGAGAAGGGGAGTAGGAGAGACAAAATGCTGAGAGGAATACAAATAAAGGCCTTAGAATGGAAAATTCTTCTAATTAGATGCAACCATAACTGTTGGATTTTAAGTGTGATTTTAACAAACTGACTTTCATGTAAATCATCAATCTCTTTGCTTTCTTTTCCAACAGTTTTGGAACTTAAAAGAAAATATGTCTCTGAGCCCTTCTTTTTTTATTGTATCCAAACAGGACAAAGCAATTCAGGAAATTACCCACTTACCTATGCCAGTAGGGAAGCATAGGCCATCTTTTTCTTTACAGGATAGAGTGCTGTACAGGCTGTTAATAACTAGCAGGTACACTCTCCTTCAAAAGACTTGGTGGCAGCTAGGGGAACATTCATCAGTAGACACTTCTGCAGCAAGGACTGGCAGTAATGCAGACTTTTTCCCAACACTGCACTCTGTGCAGTTTGGTGATGAGCAGGGGATGTTGCAACACTTATACAATTTGCTAGAAATGAGAGTTCTCCTCCACTCCACTAATTTGGGGATGTCTCAGGGATGGGGATGTCTTTGGAGATGTCACAAATGAGATTAGTTGATAGCCTAAAATGAAGGACCTCAAAGGGTTGAATATCGAAGACAGAGACTACACCCAGTCAATTGTTTTCTCGGGAAGCTATCAAGCAGGTCTTCTCTTACAGTCCTTCTCACTCACAGACCTGAAGTGCTTCACAAGATGACTTSTGCTACTCTCTTTCACAAATGGTGGACTCGAGATAAGAAAAGTGTGTGTGGAAACAGAGAAATTAAAACTAGAATTTCCTCTAGATTTCTCCCCTCTCTTGYCCTGAACTACAAGTAAAGATGCAAAGTTTAGGCCTAAAATACATAATATTGAGTGTTATCTCCTATTATGGGTGTGTATGCATTAAGGAATTGGAAAAAAATTTCTAACAATTTTGTTACAAAAGTCATGTAGGTGGTCTAGCCTGTTTTGTTGAGATATCATCAAAGCTGTCTTGCAATTTCGCTAGAGATCGGTGAAAATCCATCTCAAGCATTTGTACACAGAACCATTGTAATATTTTTGTTTGGATTATCTCTTTTAAATTGGGAGCCAAGTTTTCTCTGACTACCCAGAACCACAGAGTACTTGAAAGACTTTCAGTCAACCTCTGACAGCCCCTGAACATTGTGGGCTTTCATGATCCCCTTACTGTGTTGGGGAAGAAGCTTGAAGAGCTGCACATTCTGGATAAGAATTTTCTTCCCAAAATATAAGTTACTCCTTTAAGTACAAACAGAAATCAGGTAACTGAATTCCAAACTGGCAGTTAGATGAGAATCTGTAATTCCTGTCTTTTCAGCAGGAATTCATGGGTAAAGTGTTACCTGTTTTGTCCTGTATTGTATAATACTGTAGAATACTCAGTCACACCTGCTATACAAGTACAAAGAAACGCATGGACATGCCAYGCACCAAGGTGATTATATCCCAAACTAATTTAAAAAGACCCTTGAAACAAATACATTTCTATCTGTGGATCTCATTTAAACCTCATATATCTCCATTCTAGACTGACATTTATGCAGCTTGATGTTCTCTTTCTCTTTAAAATAATGCTCATAAAAAACCATAGATCATACATATTTATGTAGAGACATATCTGTCAACTGCTACAAAATGTAATTAGACATTTTTGGTTTGTATTGTTCTGTTTCAAGGCATAGAGAAAGCTATATACATGTATGCAGAGAATAACCATGCACTCTCTGGGAAGTCCTACAAATTACCTCTGTTGTTATGTGTGCTTTAAACTTGAGTTATGCTGAATATGAAGTCACAAATATGGGTTATAATAACGGGTTTTCCTTTTACAGCAATAATTACTTGGAGGAACAAAACCAGGATAGAGGTTAACTATTTAGTGTAGTGATACTCCTAAAGTAAAGTTACTCCTCTACTTTAGCTCCACGAATCTGGTTTACAGTTCAAGGAGGATAGACCACACTGAAAACACAGGATCTGATTACTATTAATAAGAAGAGGTGATCCTAATTAGATCTTAAGTTGCTTTAAACTCCAGCATTYATAACAACATTTCTACAAGGAAAATGGCTCTACATTCTTCAAATATTTTTCATTTATCTTTTTGGTTCCTCAGAATGATTTAATATTAGAAAGTAATATTTTTTGTCAAGACTGCTTTTTGTTCTTTTTCTTAGGATCCTAAAAAACTGCTGAGTTTTTTTTTTTTTAAAGCACAAAAAAAAATACACAAAACAAAGAAAACCCCAAGAGATTTGGCTATTTCTTTATTTAAGTACCAATACCTTACTAATTAGTGCTACTTACATTGCAGAGCTGAATGTGGCTATTTTCTTACAGGGCATATCTTCAAATCACTAAAAGATAGTATAATTAGTATCCAATTTTGAATGTGTTCAATTTTGACTGCTCCACAGCTTGCCACAGTGTTTAAGGAAACATATTTTTTCTTTTAATCTCTTAAAGTCTGAAGTTTCTCCATAATGTTTATTGAAGTAATGTCTTGTTATGAAACACGCTGTACTAATGATGCATTACCTAAGCATTTGCTGAAGGTAACCCAATAAGAATTATTTTAATGATGTTTTGCTCCTTTTAACTTCTGAATGATGCATTGGAAGTCTGGAAGATTTTTCTTCCCTCTTGTTTCTTTACTTTTAGTCTTTTTTTTTGTTTTATTTTATTTTCCCTTTGGAAAATATTAAAGATCTGTTTTCTACACTTTTTTTTTCATTTCTTTATGGGAACAGTGCGAGAAACACCAAAATGCTTTCTTTTAGGGTCCTGAACCTTACCCAAAAGTATGGGAATCCATAACTTCAGTAGAGACATCCTTTGTCTTAATTATTGGGTTTTATATGGTAGCATAATGGTCATGAACATGCTCTGGGTAGCCTGAACCCACATGAAACCCTGCTGAGGTCACTGGGCTTCTTCTGTAGTGCAAGAGTTAATACAGGCTCATTGAGCAGTGAACCATCCCATTATAAAAATACTCTAAAGCTAAATTGACCAGAAAATTTACAGTTTGAAAAAAATTCTGATCTTTTGAGTATTGTTCAATTAAACCCAGCTAGTCCCAAACCACTGTGTTTCAAATGGTCTGCAGATGGAGTCAGACTGAAAGGGGAACAGTGTTGTGGACACAATAGTGTGGTATSCCCATTCATTTGCTTTTAGATACTGAATATACTGCTCTTTTGCAAATATTCTTCAGGTTACTACAGTGACAGCAGCCCAGCTTGCTGGCTGAACTGCTCTGTTCTACATCTCTTTTAGACAGTGCTATTCCACTAATGCATAAGACAAAAGAATTGCCACAAAACAGGGGGTCACAACACATGACTTTTGAAACATGTCCAGCTAAATACAAAAATAAAGAGATATTTAAAACAGCTCTAAATCAAATGGAAACATTTAAATATAACCCTCCAAAATACTAATTGCAACCATTTGTTTCATAGGATTAAATCCTTGTAGAACATTTTATCCGACTGTTTGGACTAGGATGTGAACTTTACAAATTACTACTTTTTTTCTGTTTTATTCGGCACCAGCTGTGTGCATGCTTCTGAAACATCACCAGTCATGCTGAGCATTTAGTAGGAATGTTGCAATGGCAATTTAGATGTTAAAGGGCATTGTGATTTTTAAGGGCTTGTTATCATGGCCAGCTGTAGCTAACAGCTTGTAAGAGATCAGGAAGAGGTATGTGATTTTCCAAGTAACAAAAGCAGCCTGTGTTTACCACAATTTCTTTTCTGCCACAGTATGTGAGGTGTTGGATATGGAAATAGATGTTTTCCCAGGAACAGAATTAATAAATGACATTATGATTCTGTTGTCTTTATTTCAATCTCTCAAATAGTTTCAAAATGTTTAAAATGTATCAATCATCCTCTCCAACATGAAATATCATTTCAATGAAGTTGTTACACTGAAAGTTCTGGAAAAGTAAGGGGTTTTTTGGTGTCTGTTTTGGGCATTCAAACCAGGGAATATTTGTTACAGCATCCTTTTAAAATTTCCTTATTTAGTTTTCACTAATCAGGGCCATTCCATGGAAGATGGTGGTCTCACAAGCTCTTCCCAGAGGATATTCTGTAGCTTCCTCTGATGCTATGACTGTTCCATAGAGACCAGCCTGTTGAATCACTCAGGGTAAAAGATTCAGGGTGAATTAGTGTGGTTTGAAGCAAACACCCCTCAAACAACAACTTTAAGTAGTATAGGTTTACTATCMTTTGTACATGAAGACARCATTTTCCTGATTACTAGGAAGCCTTTAAAAGATATATATGTATTGTTCTTTTAAATGTGAAGAAAATCAAGATACACTTCTGACTATTTTCTCAAAGTTTTCTTTTGCTGGAGTTCTTAGTTAAAAAAAGAATTGTTCACCACTCAGTACATATCTCATCAGATCTGTTTTTTAACACTTCAACATCTTTTAAAAGATTGGTAAGGTAGATTTTCTATTGTATAAATATCTGCATAACTGCAGATGAAGTAAAAGTAAACAAGCAAATTATATCTCAGATACTGACTTACCAGGACCTCATTAAAAAGCTGGAACCATCAGCACCACACAATTAGCTTTTGTGTCTCGTAATTATGACTTACAGCTAAAGGTAAATGGATAAATTTGATGAAAGAAAAGCATGTAATATGTTGGAGGTACCCAGATATACTTCCCTTCTCACATTCCAGGAAAGATGAAAAACCTTTCTGGACACCCTGAATGTTAATTGTACCAAATGGACAACATTATTAAACAAGTAACTGAACTATAAAGATGCATGCTTTCCTTTGAGTCGCAAGATGTGGCTGGGGTGTGTATTTATTGCCATCTGTCAGAGGTAGGCCAGTTATCTTCTGTTAATTGGGCAGTTTTCTTTATCTCCTCCACAACCCATCCTCCCTCTGGGAAAATATCTTTATGCCTGTTAATGGGCCATTGAGCCTCATTGCATGACTGATAAAATTACATCATCCCATTGGGTGATGTTCTGCCCAGGAGGASGAGCCAAGCATTCCTACCTGGATATAGTCTGAGATTTAGAACACCACAGCAGCCTTTTCCCACTGGATTCTTAGAGGAGCAGCTTTTTTCCACTGGATTYCCAGAGGAAGACCAAGGCCATCTACCCCACCACTTGACCTTCAGAGGAAAACTCCACCCTTCTACAGGATCACTGCTCCAACAGAACCAYACCTGTCACTGCAGGAGGACTGCAGCCACCATTTAATGGGGCTRCTACCAACACYCTGACCAACAGGGTGTCAGACTGTATTCTGACTCTGTCAGTGTTGTTTTGTATAACAGCATTTTTTTATTATTATTTTCATTTTTTCCTAATAAAGAACTGTTATTCYTACTCCCATGTCTTTGCCTGAGAGTCCCTTAATTTCAAAATTATAATAATTCGGAAGGAGGGGTTTACATTTTTCTGTTTCAAAGGAGGTTCCTGCCTTCCTTAGCTGACACCTATCTTTTCAAACCAAGACACTTTGCTACATCTCTGAGACATTATTCTGTGTATAGCAGCAAGTTATCAGTCTGTATTTTCTTTGTAATAGGCAGAAAACAGGAAAAAATGTAAGCAGGAGTGCAGAGTAACAAAAAGAAGATCTTAAATATGCATATGAAACTATGATTATCACAAATATCAAATACACACTGAAGARCACAAAGGTTTCAGTTAAAGAAGAGCTCTTCACAGACCTCTGCAGTAGTTATGTCTTGCTAAAAAACTGACTCAAAATTAACTTTTTGATCTCTGGTCATCAAATCATCTCCCACAAGGTAGTTGTCATCTTATTCTCCCTCGAATTACCAAGAATTTTGAAGTAAGAAACTTCATTATGAGAAATTTGAAGATAACCTGCTAAGAGATGTTCTGATTTCAGCCATAGGTTTTGTGCCTTGTTTCATCTGGTTCCAGTGCTCCTTGTGTTAATATGAACCAATATTTAAGTACAGCATACAATATGCTAAATGCTATCCCTAAGAAAAAAGGACCAGTTTCCCTTGGAATGGTGTTGCATTTTAGCTGGTTTAGCATGCTCCTGTCATGAGTTCTGCAATCTTTGATGGCACTCCCTCTGCAGATTTTTCCCCTTGGTTTTGATCTTGCCTCCCTTCATAATCTGAAAGCAAAAACTTGGGAAGTAACTAGTAGAAAGAAAATTTTCCTAGGCCACTCCACTCCATCTATTCATCATCCTAATGGTGGAAGTCACATTTTTTCTGATTTTTCTGTTTCCCAGATGGGTACAGCCATGATAGGGCTAGACAACAAATACTTACCTGAAGAAGAAATCTGTGTCTTGTTTTCCTCATCCTTCCATAGGAAACCACAGTAAAAAMCGCTACTTTTTACATAGGCTTAGCACAGCAGTTATGTCTATTCYGTGGTCTAAGCCATCCTGTGAATAAAATTCATGTTAAAAGAGTAGGAATTAATTTCTGCATTTTAACACAGGTAAGATTGAACAAGGAGTATGATTTCAACATCATTTTGATATTCAAGATTCAGAAAGGGTTGTCAGGGCATGCAGGGTGCGACCAAGATCTTTACTTTAGCACACACCCTTGACTCTTTGACTTTCTCATTTTTAAAATGGGATGAACACTACACATTCTCTGTCTTTGCTTGCACCACAGAGAAGCAATCTCATCCTAGTCTGCAGGTACTTTGCTGATTTCTGTGTGGTGTGCCTTTATTTCTTGTGGGATACATGACTCTGCAGCACTTCCATTGCTCCCTCAGGCAAGTGAGGTACAGGATTTGGTGCAGGCATCAGAGGTATGGAAAATAACAAGGTTGYTCTCTGAGACATTAATACCCCTCTCTCTCTTTAAGAGTCTCCATACCAAGCAGTTGAGCCAGAAGGAGAAATCCTTTTCTGCTACCTCTCTTTAGAGCAGTGGGAGAACAGAGAACATAGCAACAAACAAACCTATGCTCTTCATGATGAGGAGGGGAAAACAGAAATTGTGTCCTGGTAGGAGGCCAGAAGGCAGGTTTCATCAGTAAATAATAATGCTAAAATATAGTGAAGCCACTGCACAATATTACAGCAAACATCAAAGCTTTCTCACAACTAAATTTTTCTCATCATTCTGGAAGCCATTTTTGATGAATCAGCTACTTGCTCTAGTTGGTGAGACCTGCAAAAATCTTTTTCTTCAAWTATAGGCACCTTGATTTGCAGCTGCAGTAAACGAAAGCAGGAACAGCAGGGTGTCTGGCATGTTTCAGCATCACATGTAACTTGTGATGCTATATCTTAAATTAGGATGCTGCAGATGCCCTACTTTCTGAACGACGGTTTTATTTTAAACASCTAATTATGGAAACAGCTAGTAACAATCCCAAACAAATAAAATAATTTTCTGTTAGTAAGTAMTAAAATAGAGACTACTTGCTCTGAACAAGAGAAAATCCCTGTTTTTCATCAAAGTGGCTTTGACTTCTATGGATTTTCAAAGCTTTAGTCTGTCCAACTAGGGAGGAAAACAAGCTTAAAATCAAGTTGCATAAATATCTGCAAAAATACTACTCATTCTGCATATGTTCTGTCTTAAAAAAAGCTTCTATGAATTTCTCTGAAGTCTCTTCCATTTCAAGATTCACAATAATTCTACAAATCAGTTAYCCATGTTTGTGATAATATGGCTGTCCTTCGTGCCCTTTTTCAGATAAGTGTGTTTTAACCAACATGTTGGTGCAATCCTTTCCAGCTGCCTTTTTTAACTACAGATGTTTTTTTTTCTGAGGGCCTAAACTATACCTCCCTTTGGCTGAACCAAATGAACAAAATGCAAGATTCTGCATGTCTACTTGATAATGAATAGGGATGAAGACACAGATGTTCATGTTATGGGGATTTAATTTTTAGTCTTAATTCCTCAGGGCCTCAAGTCTTCTCCAGCAAAGTTAGAAGGGCTTTCATTCTTGTCTTCATGGGAGGCTGGTGTATGACTCTTATTTCTTTAGTGTTTTGAAAATCCTCTTTTGGTATTGGCAGAATATAATATTTGCTTTCCTCTGTTGAGAAGTCGTACTGCTACTGTGTCTGCCAGCACACTCATGAGCAAGGACGGGTTCCTGCAATGCAAGTGTCCTTTAGGCTGGGCTGGGGTTTCAGTGACAGTGCTCTGCACAGAGAATTTTATTCTCAACTTTGAAAGTCATTGCCAGCTGACTGATGCTGAAATAATTTCTTTTTTTTTTTTTTAAACCTCAGAAACTTCTCAATCCTGACAAATGTTAATGCAAACCCTATGGCATCAGCATGACCTGGCATCTTCCCAACCTCTGCACCTGCACAATTACAGCCAAGCTTTCCTAAACACTTTTTCCCTAACAGCTTGTTTTGGTTTGGGTTTGCTGTTGTTTTTGTACTGTTTTTTCCTCACCTTTCTCTTTTTAATCACCAAACACTTATGGCAGGCATAATTTTTCAGATGTTGTTTTGAAGAGTTTCTTGGAGCTAATCATATATGCCCCTTGAGAAGGTTTGCGAGAGTGGCCCACACCTGAAGCTGGAGTCAGTGAATTCCAGCAAAGATCCCAGCAAAGATCCAGAGCCASCTGGCTCGCCTGAAGGGCAGCAGGCGAGGCTGCTCAAGGAGTGCAGAGCCAGCAGCTGCATTCTGCTCAGGCCACTCTGACAGCTCCCACCCTACTGATAAAAGCAGAGCTATCAATCACCAAATAAGACCAGCCAGCATTTTAGCACTTCCCTTCTCTTCCTGACTCTCTTTTGCAATTGGCCTCGAGTGTTCTGCACCGATACACAGTCAGGTGTGTTTACACACAAGGCATTTGCATGAGAGCTTGTGACCTGTCAAGACACAGAAAATTAATGTCAGCTCATTAGCAGAAAGGGGAAACAAAAGCAAAAAATGTTCACAAGCTGGAGACCAGGAACCAGATGCTTATTTATGGTAACTGCCCAAGCCCCTGTGATTTCAGTTGAGTTCTATCAATCAATTCAGCTGGGCATCTGGTATAAGATATAAAGAAATAATGATGTTCACATGTTAGAATATAGATCTATTATGCCACGTTTGTAATATTTGAAAGGATGTAATAAATAGGCTGTGAATTGTTTTTATTTATGTTGATATAAATCTGGAATAAGCATTCAGAGATGTGTTGCAATGTCTACAGACAGATACATTCAGAATGTGCAGCCTTATAAATGTCTGATTCATTTCTAAGCAGAACCTCTCCTCCAACAGCAATGGAAGACCTCTACCCAGAAAGAGATGGTATGGAATTTGACCTTTCATCTACAGTCTGAGAAGCTGGTAGTGAGTCTGCATTGCTGATCAGCAGTTGTTAAATTCAGGAGGTTCTTTTTTCAAATCACAAGGAAATCCACAGCTTGTTATGTGAAAGCTAGATCATGAAATCTGCTCCTAATTTCATTTTTTCTATTCAGAACAAYGAAAGAAAACATTGCTTTAGGATCTTGATCAGACTGATTATTAAGTATAGGCTGTCATTTCAGGACTTTCTACAGAAGACTGCCTGTATCTTGGTTACTGATCTACCTTTTTAAAGAAAAAACATAAAATCCTGAACTTGTACTTGTCTTTAACTTGCCTTAAGCTCAAAATATTGGTCTGTAAATACTACGAAGAACTAATATATCAGTTGATAAAAGTATATGTGTATTACCTAWGTTATCATATTTTTTATAAATAGAAGATAGAGCAACGGAGTGACTACAAAAGAATAATTTGAAATGATAGAGGATCTTTGAGCAGCTGTTGAAAAAATTTGTATGAGTGAAATTCTGAACTTCTGTTGTGGAGAAGGGATCTGCTGATTTACTGTGGCCTCATGGACTTTGCAAATTTTGTTTTGAAAAGAATGATTAGAAATTTGTATTTGAAGCTTTACAGACATGTAGATTCCTTTACAGATAATGTAAAGGAGTATATGTTTATGTGGAAATCCTTTAATGTAATATAAATTTTGAGAAAGTACATTTGTACTTTGTTTTTCTCCTTAATTTTGAGCTTTTWAATTGTCTTTATTGTTTTATACTCTGAGAAAAAAATTTAAGCAGAGACATCTGTGTTTCAAAACATGCAGACATAATTATCACTTGTTTCATATCCTGGTGTTTGCCTAGGTAGTCATTCATTATCTCTTTTAAAAGGTCAGTTATAGGGGTAATGTGCTTACCTTTTTTAATTATATGAAAAATTTAATTGCTTAAATCTCCCCTTGCTGGTTGATTGAAGTATCTTTATTTATATCCTGGAAATAATTATTTACAGACTTTCTTTTCAGGCATATTATGGACAATAAGTAGTTTTAGCAAATTCAGTGTCCTTTGACTACTACTTGTTTTGGAAAATCAAGTTTATATTACTAGTTCACRCTATTGTCTTCTGAGATTATGACCTTTACTCCCTCCAAAAGAGATGGTAAGTACAAGGGGATATATTTATTTTATTACTTGATAACTTGTAATAATTAAATTTCCTTTTTTTTTCCCTACTTGAGGTTTTGTACTGCTTATTCTAGCAGAAGAATGTACTGATCTATGCGTGACTTTAGSAGGCCTGCTTCCAATGGACCCTTCTTAAAGAAAGCCTGCTCACTCAGTGTGATCAGTAAATATTGCTATGGCTGCAACAAAACATTTAAACTCTACAAAAGGGCAGGTGAATGTAAACTGACCGGCCCTATACCAGCCCAACACTCATCTCACATTGTGCTTGTCCTACAGCTATTTAAATATATATCAACAGTGCAGATATGGCAAAATAAGGTCCCGAATTAGTAAAGTGCTTAGTGTCTAAATTCAAGCTAATAAGCATGATGGCTTTAAGACCTTGCTGAGTCAAGGTTTGTGTGTCTAACTTGCAACCTGAAAACCTGCATGTCTGAGCATGACAGATACCATGAAACAAATAATTGTAGGTACCCAGGAGACAATTGCACATCTGCTTATGGAGCAGGATGGAGAAACTGGAAGGGGGAAAAAAACAAGACTGAACAAGTCATGTTGTGTTTTGTTAGTTAAGAGTGATATTTTGGTACGCAAAACATTTTTCCTTTTTTTAAATTAGGATCTGATGCAAATTCAATTAGCTTCAGTGGACTTTGGATTGTATAATGGAAAATAAAAGAATTTACCTTGAATACAAAAATTCAGTTAGAGCAAATGGGTAACCCTACTCTCAAATATTTGTTAGATCCATACTGAATAATGTTTTATGCCAAATCTTGTTCTTTAGCAAATAAAGGAATGTGGTTTTGCGCAGTTTACCCCAAACAATACTAGTTTTGATCAAGTTACAGCCCCTTGAATTATTTCCATGTTTATCTACACTTATGAGCCTTGAAAATAACGTGTCTCAGTTTTGGATTTGAAACAAAGCTGAGAAATGAAGGTTTCTTGATTTTTGTTGTGGTTTGTTGTTTTTTTTTTTAATAGACTTGTAATAGAGACCTTCTGAGGGATTTTTTTCAAATTAAACATTGACTCTATTTCTCCAGACTGGAACATCATACTGGCTTCAGGGAAATTCAGAACTGCGAGAAATGGTTCCTCAACTCTTTTTGTCTGTTTACAAAATAGGCTGCATAAACACCAGTCATCTCTGATATTTATTCCATTCTCTAATGCAGTTATGAAAATCCCCAAATAGTATCCTGGACTGATTTCACCACTGAAAAAAAATAAGTCTTGCAAAAGTTGCCTCATAAACTGCATATGCAAGATCATTATTTCAGGACATTGCACTCTGGACACAAATGAAAATGGCATCAAAGCTTTAAATATTGATGTAGAATTTTCTTCTTCTGGTTTTATGGCATTCACTGATCATACTCAAGAAAAACAAAACAAAACCCCAAAAAAATAAAATTAAAAAAAAAATTGAAACCACAAACAGACAAACCAAACAAAACAAAAAACCCCACAAAACTTTTTTGGCATCTTAAGTCAAGTACAAGGCTTGCCCGAATTTTCTGCAAAAGTCAATGAGAGGATTGCATACAGAAAGCATTCTTGTGTCTTGACCCCAGTACTACACACAGAATTAAAGAATTTCACTTCAGTGATAAAGATGTACAAAATATCTGCTTTCAACCCTACCYTGATTACAAACAGTTTGCATGAGAGAGGAAAAGAGTTGCTCATTTCAAGTTATGGAAACCCCACATAACCTCAGCAGGCAAAATGAAGCTGGAAAAGGAACAGGTAGGAAAAAATAATGTGACCACTGACAAAGGTGATAAACAGTTCTTCATCTGTGACTAGCAATTGGCACAAATGCACATCAGCTATAACATRACAGCATGGATAAAACCCCATGATTCCTGAGGTTAAAGAAGCCAGGGAACAGATACAGCTGTCGCTAATACAGGCAACCATCTGTAATAATCCACTGCAATTCACTGGATTCCTTTGGGTGGACACTGGGTAAACAGGGGCAAAAATGGGTGGAAAAGCCTCCATTTTAAAAAGTTAAATAGATTTTTTTTTTTTTTAAGAGCAGTAAGCAAAATCAGCAGGAGTACTTCAACATATCTGGGCTACTTCCTGCATGTCATTTTAGCTTTCCTCAGCTTGAGCAGGAGAAACACAGAGTGAAATAAGATTATATATTGCTATGCACATTTCTTTTCAAATGACATCTCAGGGTTTTTAATAATGAGGGACCAAAACAAGCAGTTTTGAACTACACATATTTTTACTGATACAGTAAAATGCAGATTATGATGTTTCAATGATGGCTGTAGTGGAAGAATACTTTGTACACAATACATATACTGGATCTGCTGGCTCTGACAACTGCTTTTAGTTTTAATGGGGATATATCTGTATATATGGGGTATGCATATTCATATACACATGTACATGGATGCACATACATAACCTCTAATGGAATTAAAAGAGAATTTGCCAGCTATACAAATATGAGACTGCTAGGAAGTAAATACTACTTTGACCTGYGGCAATTGCACAAGAAGCCATTAAGTACCATGTATTCTTTTGTGACAAATCTACCTCAGGAAGCAATATATCCTTTGTATATCTTTATTTTGCAAGAAAGATCAAGTGACCTTAAACATTTATATGTCCTTAATCTATGGATGTTGGTCACATAYGGTTGTTGATTTTCCCTCATGCCATGCTGGGCAGACCTTGGGAAATGGATGACAAAAGACCTTATGAATGCTAAAGTTTTACCTKGAACCAAAGTAAAATGGGGTAAGCATTCAGTGGAAGAGATGGAAGAAAATCCACCAAAGTTAMAAAAGTTATAGAAATCCTCCTTGGTTCAGGAAATACATGGAGTCTGAAAGAAACCTGGGAGAAGGATCAAGCCTTCTTGGTCTGCTTCTGCAGACTGTGAGGTGTTTCCTTTGCAGCCCTCCAAACAAAACTCAGATCCAGGCCGACTCTTGCTCCCACCCCCTACACACATTCCAATCKTGTTCTCTTCTCTTAAGACACCTAGAGGTAAAACTTATTTAAATAAATCCAGATTATAAAGGTTTGCATTTGATTAGTAAAGAATAGATGAATATCTGATGAACAAAACACAAAACATCCCTCCTTTGATTTTTTTAGGCACCAAAACAGTGATTCCACATTTCACCCATGATATGTCTCCATTATTCAGACATACTTTTCTGCCAATGCCTTTCTTGCTAAACACTTTTACACATGGCAGAATTCTTGAATTACACAGAACATATAATATAAAGTCACACAGTGTGGTATGTAGACTTTGTGTAATTTAAGTTTTTATGATCTTAGAAGTGATAACACTTTAAAAGCCCTTTTTAAGAAGWGGTCAGTCTGCTACAGGAATGATGGCGTGTTTTAGCTACAAGTCTGTAGTTAAAGCACACTTTTATGCCGTTGGGTTAATGGACACTATTTCTAGTCAGGGAAAAAGCCCCACATCTTACYGGAAGTGAGCTTAGCAAGCTCATTTTTTCTGGTTTTTATCAATGTTGTTTGGTTTGGTTGTTGCTGTTTTCTGAAGACAATCGATAGCTAAAAATTAACTATAAATAACATTTGGTATTCAGCGTATTAAATATAGTGATGGTTTTCATTCAGTAAAGGAACTGGCATGATAATAACCTTKGATGTATAAATGACTTTATAGTCCTAACCCAGGCAATAATTGCTTCTGCTGCCTCTTTAAATACCAACCATCACTCCCTCTCTACCAAATGCTGTGAAAATAATTCTTTACCTAGTCCCTAGATCAGATCRAGGCATTGATACCTTTTCTATAGTTTTTTCTCATTCAAAAGTGCAATTAGAGAACATTTTGTGCAACAAATCTCAGAGCAGAATATGTACAGGACAGGAGTTTTGTCCACAATGTACCCATTTCCTGTCCGATGACACTGTTGGAATGGGGTGCAGAACATTTTTTCACTCCTCTTTCCTCTAAGTGAAAACATTTCTAATGATTAAAAAATGTCCTTTTGTGAGGGAAGGTGGAGACCATGACCCAATCTTCCATAGGTCTCAGGGATGGAAAATAAATTTTATCTCCTGTAATGGTTTTCATGGATGCAAAGAAAGTCTCACTTGTTACCCTCTAATACRTCTTTTATACCTTTATATCCAGGTGTTTTGCCTCACGACATGACAATAACCAACACAGCAGAGAATCCAACTGTTACACTGGAGCTCTCACCCCACAAAACTTAGCTACACATCTACCAAAATCCTATTTAAATATTTGCATAATGCATCAACATATCCTCCTTTTGAGGGGCTTTTTTTTTCTGTAGATCTCCAGAAAATGTTAATCACCAGTTTTAAGCTGCAGGAGGTGGAAATAACTTGAGAGTTATTTTTGCTAAGGTAGCAGAAAATAAAGACTATCAAAAGATGTCTGTTAATGGACTTTTGTAAATGCTGTGATTCAGGTAAGAAAAATAACAAAAGTAACAGAAATAGAAAATGGCAGGGATTGAAATAAAAGAAATGGAACGGAGTGTCAGCAATTTAATGTGCATATGAGTTCCAAACACAACAAAAAACACTTTGCTTCAGGCAATTTCTTCAAATAGAAAAAAACAACCTTCCATCATTTTTATTTGTGGAGGTTCTTTGAGTTACTAAGTAACCTCTACACTGAAACATTTCTCCTTGAAAAGGAAGCTAGGGAGGAAAGCAGGAGCCATGCCTCGCAGGTTCTGAAACAGATCACTAGTCTATGGTGTCAGGTTTGAAAGCAGAAAAGCTCATTCTTTAAATAGCCTGCTTTTACAGATTACCCTCTGTCTTGTCTTCCATCACAGGTTTCAGACGCTGAAGAGCTCTCTAAGAAAGACTAATGCAATGGTTCCCAGCAGGTATCCTTTTAAAAACATCTTACCCATGCAATTTTTTCCCTCTGTCCATGGATAAGAGTCAGCTCCCACAGCTCTGACTGTGACAGTCAGTCCAGCTGCAGAGCAGACACAGCATCACACAGCTCTTGGCTGCTGAGTGGGAGGTGACTGCAGCCAAGAATAGGTAAAATTTTGATTTATATTACTTTACTTTTATCAATATTCTGATCATTTCAGGAGCCCCATCATTTGTATTTTTCATATAGAATCTTTATACCCTCTTAGGCTCTTAAACTAGGCTCATAGGCTGTATATGAAGAAAACCTAGGGTAAGAAGGAAAATTATTATTTTACTCTGAATCATTGTTTATATTTAATTCATTTCAAGTTTTGTATTTTTCTATTTCTAATTTTCCTTTTTATTGCATTTCAGTGATGGACACCAATTAAAATGTTGAATTCCCATCACTACTGCTGAGTGGTAGTGTCTTTGCTACCATTTTGTCTAAAAGCCACCAGAGGGAAAGAATAGTTATCAGCACCACTCACAGCCTGCTGCTCATGTGATAAACAAAATATTCCTTTTGGGGAATAAGGCTAAAAAATCATTAAAATATAATAGCACTAACTCTGATGAAAAAAGAAATATTATACTTTCACCAGGAATAAAGTAAAACATCCAAATATAATGTGGCTCTTAAAGGACAGTTTTAATTTAATATTGATGATAGTCATTTCAGTTCCTGAAAGATTGTCTTGTAAATTTGAGAGCTCTAAGAGCTGAATCTTTCCCTCCCACTTCATTCATCTATCCTTTCACATCATCAGCCAGAGCAAAACACTTCCTTGCTCGCTTGCTCTAATCAATCCTGAGAGCCTGTGAACTCCCATTAACTTACTTAACCGCTTCATAGGGGGTACTGTAAAAATTAATTAAAGAGTTCCTGTTTGGACACTGCTTTGAATATGTATGGTACTGTGGAAATGCCACGCTATTATTTAGGCAAATTCATTATTTAAGCAACAAATAGTGAATAAGTCATTTTATTTTTGGCAACCGCCAGCTCAGCTGCGGATCAGCTTTCTCCAGGCTTCAGGAGTCAGTTACTGGGTGTGTGGATGGAGGTCCATGCACTGGGCATGTGGTTGATTTCAATATAATTAGGTCAGAATCCATCAATTGATTATCTGAGTCTAAATAACAGTGTCTGGTTTAAGTTCTCTTGAATTCCCACTGCGAGTATCAAGTATTAAAGGAAATAACTTTGTCTCTCTTTTGGTCCCCATTTTTTTTTACAGAAGGCCTACTGTATGGGAAAAATCTCCTCATGGAAGCAGAAAYGCAGAAAACTGCAGAGAGGATAATAAGCACTCCACATTCTGAAGAAGAGAAGATGAGGTCCCAGAAGCATGTACAACTTGCAGTACAGAAAGCAGCTGACAATTTTTTTTTTCTTCCTTAAATTGTAGCTTATCCTCAGCCCACTCACAAGGATGCCAGAGTGCCCTTTGTGTTCCCTGCCAAACGTGCACCACAATGCCTGCAAATACCACTGCAAAATTCTCAGTAAAAGAAACTTAAAATTGATTAACTGAGGCACATATATGTTCACACAGTCCTTTCTGAAGGTTTGTACAGTGTTAGAGGRAAGCTGCACAATTTCTCCTTAGTTTGGGACATTTTCTTTACTTTGARATCAGCATCTTCAATGTTCTGAGGTAAAAAAAAAATCTTTTAAAGATTTTCGTTCCGTATGCTGATTTCAAAAACATTTTTGARAAGCATTTTATCCCTCTCTCCTTTCTTTCTCTTTTTAGTATAGGATAGACTGGAAAATGAAGATTTAAGTACAGTTAAAGAAAGAACAGAGAATAAGTTTCTCCAAAATGTTGCCAAACAAAATTGGGCCTGGTTRAGGAAACTGCTCCCCCTAAACAATTCGATCTGCAGACCTTATTTCCCCCACTCTTGGGACCAGTGCAGCAGGAAAGTGACCCATTCATTCTCTAAAACTATCCAACTTAAAAGTTACAGAAACACTTCAGTGTCCAGGTTACTCATGACTATCAGCTTTTACTGTTAATTTAGCTGCCTTCTCCAGGAGATTCAGCAATCAYGCTATTGAAATGAAGCTACGGCCAGAATAGCCCAGGGGAACCACTGGAGAAAGACACTGAAGGTCATGTGCCAACCTCCTGCTTCCTAAGGCCATGTATTTGCAGCTGAAGGGCTGCACTGATGTGTAGCAGCGCCAAAGGATTCAAGAATTACTGAAGAGGAGAGAGTGTGAAGGGCAAAATTATAGTCAAATGGTCAAGGCACTCAAATGGAAAAACAAGAAAAATAAACAGAGACATCTACAAATGTTAGGGAATATTATAGAGCAGTATGGCAGTGTTAAATTGACTCAAGCACATAAAGGAATGTGTAGGAGGATACAGYAAGCTGGGTTGCTTTCCTATGTGAGCAGGAGAGAAGCAACACAGATAGTGCCTTGTAGTCATGGTGCCTTCACTATTTGGACTAAGGAGCTGTAGGATCAGAGCAGCGTTTCTCACCAGCTCCCATGGTCCTTTTTTCCATGCAAAACTCACTACTGGGGAATGAAGAAAAGGGTGAACACCTCATTCATATCTTGGGTCAGGGCCAAGTCATGATCTTGGACATGAAAAGGGAAGAAGGCAGTAAAAACATGCCTCAGACACCAAAGAGAACATCTGAGAACAGTGTTTGCAAGAAAACCACATAAAAATAATCAATTTTAAGCTTTTTTTTTAAAAAACATAGTCTTCAGAGGTTTTTTAACATGATGTACTTATATTTTGACAAACTGCAACAAAAATTTAGATATTTCTTCCCCTAACCTTTGCCAAGACTGAAACAAATCATGGAAAAATAAGCTATAAAAACTTCAATTGTGAAAGAACTAGGTCCAGTCCCACTASACCCAGTCACAAAAACACTTAGGGAAAGTCCTCAGAGGACAGTGCTGCCTACCTGAGGCATGGAGCTCTGAACTGGTTAAGGGAATTGAAGCATCTCCACCTACCCCGCCTCAGCTGAGACAGCATTGAGTGGTTCCCAGTGATTCCAGATTTCAAATTGTTTTTCCTCTTCTATTTTTCCTTTTTTTTTTTTTTTTAATGTCAAAGAACAAAAAGAAAAATTCAAACTGGATTTCATGTAAAATGGTCATGGCAAACAATTCATAAGGATMATATTTGTCCTTTTTCTTCACTTCAAAAGAAAGTTTGTCTAAAACAATTTGTAAACTGTGTGAAGTAAGCTGTACAGGAACGTGGCAGACAATAAATCCTTCATAGATGACCAAATATGTATCTCCCTGCTCTTGGTTTATCATTTGTATTGAATGAAACACTGTGTAAAGCAGTTTCTCGATACCAGAATGAATTACTGACGTTTCAATTAGAAAGGTACTGCTCTTAATTGTTGTGTACAAGGAATTGATGCTACTACCTTGTTTAGATGCTTACAGAGGATGACCAAAGCTAAGAGGCTTATCCCCTACCTAGCCAAAAAGAGAGAAATAGGTTCCATGTGGAAGCTAATACAGAGGCAACCTGTTGAAAAGGGTACTATGGATTTCTCTTGGGAAAAACTTAATTTTATCTCCTGACTCTAAAGGGAGKCTACAGAGACCAGTCTCCCAGCCCAACACATAAAACAGACACTTAAAGCTAAGATGAGCACACACCTTATTGTATTCTCCTTCATAAAAGTTCTAAAAGTGTACTTCAAATCTTGTTTATCTATATACATATATGTATACATGTACATGTATTTAATATATGTATTAAAACAGGGAAAAATATACTTTTTGTGTACATATTCAGGATCTCAGATGAACATGTGTTGTCAATAAACACAAAAAAAATTTATACTATCATTCATTTGAGCACTTTGATCATCACTTCTTTATTTTTTACATAGCAGGCTCATAATTTCATAGCTGAATTTTAAACATACCTATCAATAATCAAGTATCCTTATAGGGACTCTAAACGTACAAAAAAGCTTATAAAAAATGTGTAAATCTGAACAGGTAAGTCATATTTTAGGTCTCTTTTTTGAATAGATGTTTGCAATTGTTAGAAAAGTATAAGTTTCCAGGTCACTAAAGTCACGTGTTTTATCAAACAGGGAGGGGAGCCCTCTGGGTATGCTGACTAAGAACTCAATAGGATCTAGCTTTAAAACTTTATGCTTTAATTAAAATGTATACTGATGTGTAGTCATTTTCCTGAGCACAGCAATATGGTAATAAGCCTTTAAAAATTCAGATCTCTGCAGTTTCATAGTACATTTTTCAATCTGATCAAACATTTTTTTTTCTTTTGCTAATCAGTACTTTTTGTGGTTTATGAATACAGTATTATATTTGATTCCATTCCCCTGTGGGTTGTTACATATCTTAAGAATGTTGGGTAAAGACTCCTCAGAAACACCAAAAAAGGATATAAAGTAAAACTTCCCTGAAAAGACTTGGATACCTAAAAATACACTCCTTCCATAAGAAAATTTTGTTGTTCTTGCTATCTTGCTCAGTGTGCTGGTTTTGACTGAGAGAGGGTTAATTTTCTTCACAGTAGCTGATATGGGTCTRTGGTTGGGATTTGTGCTGAACAGTTTTGATAATTCAGAAATTATTTCATTACTGCTGAACAGGGCACACAGAGTCAAAGCCTTTTSTTCTCCTCACCCCACCAGTGAGTGGAGTGGGGATGCACAAGGAGCTGGGAGGGGACACAGCTGGGACATCTGAYCCTGCCTGACYCACCTGTAGCATATTGCATTCTCAACACGTAAAGCTGGGTGGAGAAGGATGAAGRGAACATATTTGGAATGATGGCACTCATCTTCCCAAGTCACCATTATGTCTAATGCAGCCCTGCTTTCCTGGGGATGGCTGAACACAGAATCACAGAATCATTTATGTYGGAAAAGATCAACGAGTCCAACCTTTGACCAAACACCACCTTGTCACCTGGACGGCAGCAGTAAATGCCTCATCCAGTTGTTTCTTGAAGACTTCCAAGAACAGTGGTGACTCCCCCTGCCTGGATAGTCCATTCCAATGCCCAACAACCCTTTCCATGAAGAAATTCCTGCTAATGTCCAACCTGAACCTTGTCTGGTGCAGCTTGAGGCTATGTGCTTTTGTCCTGTCAACACCTGCCTACCTATGGAACACAGTAAATGAACTCCTTGTTTTGCTTTACTTGTGTGCATGGCATTTGCTTTACCTGTTAAATTGCTTTTACTTTAGCCCATGAGTTTTCTCACTTCTTCTATGCTGATTCTCTACCCCATCCCAGCAAGGGGGAGGTGAGCGAGCAGCTACCTGGCATTGAGCTGGAGTTAAACCACAACACTTGCTAAGCTGATGTACTCACAGCAAAACATAAGGTGATGGTYAGATTATTCCTAGTTCTGTTCTGCTGCAAAAGCAGCTATTAATCTCTGGATGAAACAAAAGAAACTGGAGGGAGCCATGGTGGAAAGCAAAATGTGCAGACATAGGTTTACCTGGGAGGCACCCACAAAGAAATTGAATTTATCTACTTCTATTATCAGGAAAAAACCATTTTTTTCACATTTCTTATAGTCTGTAGGTGAATTTTTCTCTTTTCAAATTTCAATTGTCACTGCTGTAATGAAGTGGTGTGGAATGAATATCTGCTTGGAAGAAAAGGAAATTTGTAGGTTTCACCAAGTTAAACAATCAGTTTGTAACTGAAGATTACAATAATGATTCAGTAAGACATGTAAATCACATTATTCAGGGAACTTGAATTTAGATATCTTATTTTTGTAAATATGAACATAAACCTTCTARTTTCACACAGAATTTTATGTGTGTGTATTGTTTATGGACTTACAGTGTGTAACTCATGTACACATGCACTTATCCTCCTTCCTTTCCCACTAGCTGACATGCTAGAAAGAGAAATAACTTTCCTGCAGCAGCCTGAAATGAGGAAAATTTTAGCCCTAGAACCACCTAATAATCATGTTCATTGTTTACACCATATGGAATTACTTGAATTAATTACTATATATTACTATAGAGCTTTACWTTTTATTTAGGTGAAACTGAATACAGTGTGTCTGATCAGCAATAAAATAACATTTAATCTTGAAATCCCTTAACCCCTTGAAGTTAATTTCAGTTACTTATAATTTAATTTCAAATTTGTTAATTGAAGTTGTACTTTTATTTTGCTTGTTTTTATGTTTACAGAAGTCTAGTCAATTTGTATAGAACTGCATCTGCCTGGTGAAGGGCAGCAGAGGCTGTCAGGGCAGAAGGGCTGCCCTAGGCTGTCAGGGTCCTAGGACGCTATGACATGCTTGGAAGATAAGAAACTGCATGTCTTTGTAGAAAATCTTACTAGGTTTCCTTTCCTTCCTTCCCTTGCTGAGATTTTTCCTTTTAGARGAGAGACTGCACAACATCATGGTGTACTACTTCAATGCAGCTGAATGAGTGAATCAACCATGGGTTTGTGCAGTGAATTCACAAGGAGCAACTGCAGGACTGCGGAAACAGAAAATGACAATTACATGTGAGCATTTAGATTAAATACGTTCTGGGAATTTGTATAGAAAAATACTTCTTTCATTTTTGTTACTTCAGAACAGCTTAAAACCAGATTTCAGATGGAATARTCTGGCATAACACATCAGTTTATCCCTTTCATCTTGCCTGTGGTGTATGTGAAATGTTTGAGCCTTTTATCCCTTCCTGGCTCAAGAAGAGAACTCCACTGTACATATTTTGTTCAATGTCCTTTGCTAGAACATGTAACAGTGTTTGAAACAAATTCCACTAATCACTCACATCTCATTTCTGTGCCATTTGTGTTTCACATCATGCAAATCTTTGGCTTCAACAGTGACTCCACAAACCATGTGCTCCTCCAGGAGGACTACCTTTACATTTATGATACCAAAATCAAATTTGTTTTATTTTACTTACATATTAACATTTATTTTATTTATCAACTCTTCTGTTTAGTAGAGGCTCAGACAAGTTGCAGACTACCCCCAGAATTTCATAATTTAACTTATTAGAGAGAGGTCATTGGCTTTGCCAACCAGCTCTACAATGACAACTCTTATATAGAGAATGGTACAGAGAAAAACACGGATGCAGCTGTGGTAGAAGCAGCTTACAGGTTCACCAGAGCAAGACTTAACACTGGAAAAAACCAGACAAACATAGGAAAGTGGGGGAAGAATGAAACTGGTGGCTATATCAAAAGGGTTCTTAGCTCCTTCAGGCAAGCACAGCACCACCAAAGACTGGATCCAGCAAATTTAATTGGTGGATAAATATTCTGTGTGGCAGGGACTATCTTTGCATATGTCCATTTTATTATATCAAATACATTTTAGGCCCAAGAAACAATATGAACTATTATTATGTATTTATTTATGGGACCAGTGGGGATAATAATCTGTTAGAAGCTTGCAGTGCTGGGGAAAGTATTTAACTTTTCTAGACATGCCCCATTATTCTTGTGTTTTAACCTACAAACTTAATTAAAATATTGCAAATGTTTCTCCTCATGTGGTCTCTAATTTTCACATGTATGGAATCCTAGAAGTTAGAATTAGAACAGGCACATTATTCAGTTTCATTATCTGTATATACTATATTTTCTTTAGAAAGAAATTGTCATATTTAAACTCAAATATGCCCATTTGCAAGGGCAAATGTACAAAATAGTCAAGATACATATCTATTTGCATAAAAGACCATTTATATTAAACTGTGAGAAAATTTAAGAGATTGAACTGAGGAAGACTGAAAACTTTGTTTTACATCTGGGGTAGGCAGCTTATAAACCACTGTGAAAACTCTCAGCGTGAGGTAGATCTTAATATAATAATAAAATAACTCTGCTTTGTTCTTTTCCAGATAGATATTTTTCCAGTCAGACTTCTGCAGAGATGTTTCAAATTGCTAACTTAGTTTGAGTTACAACATCCTGTACACTGCATAAAATCTCCATTTTCCACCACAGTTTTGAATGTATTCRGGGGCTTTGACAGACAAAAGGAACTTTGGGACATCTACTGCAACTGAGTTTAGAAATTCTTCTACTAGAAGATAAAGCACAAGTTGTTTTCATTTCATTAATAAAAGYCAAAAACAGGGCAGTGTGAAACTCAAACTCCATTAAACTTTAAGAGCAAATAAACTATGTTTATTAGGTAATTTGGTGTGTGTAAGTAAGAGTGGGGAGATTCAGACCTSATGTTGCAGGCTTTTTCCAGGCTTTGTTACCTTTTTCATAAAGTAACATGCATGTGTGAYGCTGGAAATAACTGGTTAGGCAAAAATGTCATCCTCAATTAATTAATTCTCCTTTCTAGAGGATTTGGGGTGGGGCCTGGAAGGCCACATATACTAATGTTTTCAGAAAAGCAGTCTTTCTCTTACTAATAAATTGACTAAAGATGAGCCTTTGCTGTTCCTCTTRTTATTACCTTGAACCTTCAGTCTTGACTGATATGAGTTTTTCATTTCAGCTCCCTGAGTGCAAGTCAGAGAGCACTCTTTTTCACCTCTTGATTTTTGCCTCAAGAAACCTCAATTACAATGTTGGCTCCACCATTTTTCAGCACTGAATAAATGAGGAGAATTTTCAGTAGGTGTAAACAACTCTAATGCGCTGTTTTTAAATGGAAAGAAGCCTAAAAACCATTGAAATAGTTGSATGTTTGCAATTTGCACCTTCACTCACAATTACATATGTCTTACAAAAATTTGGGTTCCAGCCTATACGTACACATCCCACCCCAACCAGTACTTTCCCTTGCAAAAACTCAGCAAAAAATAAGGATCCCCCTGACATTAGTGAGTTATCACAAAGCTGACCAGAGCCCACCAAAGTACGCAAAAGTCTGTTACTTTTCAAAAACAAAGCTATTATTAGAAAATAAATGTGRTTGTTTCTAGAAATACTTCATATGAGCTAGAATGGAGTCTATAAGGAGTTCTGTGCCTTGCAGAGCCCTCTCAGGCACTTACTCCAGCAGCTCCCTTCAGTCACTTTGGACAAAACTGGCCGTGGTTCAGCTCTGACTCTGCTCCCTACTCTTGTTTCAGCCTCTCTCCTGGATGTCTCTGTTTTAACTCCTCAGCAGGAAGCCTCACACTCCAAGCCTCGCTTGAGATAGGGGTAATCTCTGCTGCAAGGGTGAACTTGACCTCATGGGCAGCAGACAGGACAAAGCCACGGTCAGCAGGGGCCTCAGCTGTCCAGCTGCAGGCTGTTAGCCCAAAGCCCTTTGAGGAGGCATTTTAACCCAAAAGCCTTTGAGGAAGCAGTTTTACCCAAAGTCCTGTGAGGATGCAGTTTTACCCAAAGTCCTGTGAGGAAGCAGTTTTACCCAAAGCCCTGTGAGGAAGCAGTGTGGATATCCCCTTCTGCCCCGGCCTCATGATGCCACGGCTGCTGGCGCTGATTGCGGCTCACCCCGGTCACGGTGATTTCCACGACCGATAGATGAGGAGATTGCAGTCCAGCTATTCAGATGCTGCTGGTGTTAATGAGAAGACAATGTGGGTAATCAAAYTAAAACACAATGCAAATGCGTTGGTCCAGGTTATAACATTAATATTTGTTCTCCCTGCTAATACAAGCCTCTTCCTTCCAATGTTCGCTTCCTTCAAATGAAACAGCTTGTTCTATCTGAAATGAAGTGTTTATTTCAGAGAGACAAAAGAAAGCATTTGTAAGGAACAGCCACTAATTTTTTWAAATTCCATGTAAATACATATGAAAAATCAGCCAATTTTTTTAAAAGCATGAGGACAAAAGTTCTAACCTTTTCAGTTTTTTGTTTGTTTTTCACCAAAATAATGTGACAAATTCAACACATATTTACCATTCAGTACAGGCCAGAAATGAACTGTAGTGCTGTCTTTACAAGACATTGTTGCCATATTTTTTCAATTAAAATTTGTCTTTTATGTCAATCCTGTTGCTGATGTTTCCTGCATAATAAATCTTATCTGTGATCCTGTCACCCAGTTTAAATTCTAATATGTGCAATGTCCCCCCTACTGATGCAAAGCTGGAAAAATACTGGACTCAATTTACTGGACATTTACATCATGGAGCTGCGTGGATAAAACCTTTGATTACAAAATGAACACAAACATTAGCAGACTATTGATAATGTACAAGAGCCCAAATAGAATCAGCTCTTGGGAAAGATATTAAAAAATTCTGCCTTTCTGAATCATTTATATATTTTCACATCATGCACAAAAGAAAAAAAATTCAAAAGGCCCATATACTGTTTCTCCCTCTAAGTTTTCTTTATTTACAATTTTTTGGTCTTTGCCTAGAATAATACCTRTCATACTCATTTTTAGAAGATGACCAAATACAATAGTCAGAAATTACCTGGAATAAAATTTCGAACTTGTTAAAATGCAAATTCATTAAAATGACTTCCATTAATAATGGTCAAGCTTGTCAAGGCTTGTCATGAAACACAACWATACAGATCTGTGCAGTGACTTGAACATGGGGAGGAATCTGAGCTCTAAAGCCATGTTTCCTCCCTGGTGCAAGTGCAGCAAAGAGGCTGTGACTTCCCTTACCAGAATCTCACATGACAGAAAATTTCCAGTCTTTCTTCTCTTTGATAGTAACCAAACAAATTGTCCTCTATTTCCTATTCTARTATCATGAGGCAGAAGGATTATTTGTGGGTGACTGAATCCAGCCCTCTTCATTTGCAGGGATCACTAGCTTTGGGTTTTGTGCTTTCTGAACAGGGTCATGTACCCATCAGTAGCAGGCCTTCAGTCACAACTACTGTTTCTKTGTCCATGCTATGTCTGATATTGCACCACGTCCCAGAAGCTTGATTTATTCCCAATATGTTTCTTGGGTCGCTTGAAAACATACGTACATATTTGTGTGAAACTGAGCTACAGGGGCAGAAAAGTAAAATATTGTTCACATGTCCTGAGACCTGGCAGTGTGGCACTGCAGCAGAAGGACATCTTTGTCCTCTGGAGCAGCTGGAAGTTGGGATGCGCTGAGGCATCTCAGATTACAATATATCTCTATCTTTAGGCAAGTGGAGCCCATCCATTTCAGCAGGTTCTTACTCTGAGATTAAGTTCAAGACTAAAATACCCAAATGTAGTATCTACATAGCAATATCTCCCATCATCATCTATGGATGTTCAGGAATCTGTCTGGGTTCATAGAAGCTGGCATCTCTCGGGAATCTGTCTGGGTTCTAGAAGCTGGCATCTCAAGGTGTGCTGGGRTATCCTGCCCATCCTCTATCTGCTGCACCAGAAGAAAACAGGTCTCCAGAAAAGCTCTGGATCCCCTAACCCCACAGATACTCCAATCTGCACCAGATTATCCCTAAATTGCTTTTATTATCCTGCTTTTTGATTCTGAAATGTAACTGGGAGCTTTTTATCATATGTATCAATTGTTTACTTAACATCTGTATCRATATTATTACAATATTATTATTTATTATATGGTTTTGGATCTATAGTTTCTTATTTATTGTATATTCTTACTGGAAGAGGCAGTTATATCTTCATACCTTATTCTTTATTTTCCTCTAAATATTAGACAGTATATAATGATGAAATATTGAATGCTGTTAATGCTGTAGTGGAGAGGAAATGAATCAGATTGGGACCCTGAAGGTTTAYTAGTTCTATGGTCTGTGCTTTTATAACACTATGCAAATGCTAAATGTAATTGCTTTTTTACCATTGATTTGCTTGATTTATAGAGTTTAGGGCCTAAAGTTCAACACTGATTATCAAGAATGACCTTTTTCATTATACAGGCTACTAAATATAATCCAGTAACTCTTTATGCAGCCCAGTGTGTTCTTAGTGAAGTAATTATTATTGAAAAAAAATCAGATGCAATTTGGGGACCACATCTAATTTCTCAAAGCCATAAAAACCCTCATAAGTCTTTGTTTTCCTGAGGACACCCTTCAGCAAGGACTTACTTTTGTGCTTTAGCATTTTAATATCTAATTATAATTTTAATTAAACAATGAAGATACTACAATAATAGTTTCCTCATTAAAATATGAATCAACAGCAAAAATTAAGGTATTACTGCAACCTAAAGTGGACTGTGTGGAAACTAGGTTGTATTTTATTTAAGAGGTAAGTCCTAATTATTGTTTCTGGTCTAAAATTTATATTATAAAATGTCCAAGGTAGACAAAGGATCATTGCCTATAACCATTTACAYGGTGAGAAAACACTAGGCAAAATTATGCTGTCAGCTCCCACTGGGTCTTCTAGTTGTGTCCAAACTTGCCCAAATATGAGCCAATTGTGGTCTTTTAATTTCTGGTTTGGGGTKGTTTGGCTTTTCTTGTACTTTTGGGGTTATTTGAAAAGTTTGCCTTGCTGAAGCTTTGAATTTGTGGCAGCTCCCCCTGAAGTGGGAGCCACACCAGAAGTGACTTCCTTACTACAGAGAACAGTTTCCACACTCACAGAGATACCCTCAGGGGCAAAAGAGAAGTTAAGGGGTGAAAAGCTACTCTGGAAATACAYGCCCAGTGTCCTGGAAATATTGGAGACATTTTATCTGAAATAACTTTTCTAAAGGGACTCAAGGAAGTAGAGTTCTACAATTGATGTAGAACCCAAGGAAACTAAGAAAAACTGTGTCAAATAAATTCAGAAATTACATGTATGCCATTTTCTGGGAAGAAAATTATACAGGAACCAGGGTTGATGTAAAAGCATGAGCCATTTCTAACAAATACAGGGTTGAGGGTTGTGACATTTGTTTCCTGAGAATAAGTTCTTCTCAGGGAGCTCCCAGAAGCATCACAGCCACATCCTGCCTGTAGCACTGAAGCTGAATTTCCTCGTGGCTCCATGCTGGTGAGCATAGCACAGCACCAGCTCTGTCACCACCCTGGGTCACCCGGGCTGCTGCACAGCACCAGCTCTGTCACCACCCTGGGTCACCCGGGCTGCTGCACAGCACCAGCTCTGCCACCACCCTGGGTCACCCGGGCTGCTGCACAGCACCAGCTCTGCCACCACCCTGGGTCACCCGGGCTGCTGCTGACAGCTCTGGGACTGGCTGCTGGCGCTCACAAAGGGACGCAGCAGCTACAGCAAGTTAGTCTGCAGGGAGCAGTTCAGAAATTTGGGATAATTATCTCCACATTATAACTCTGACAGGATGGTTTGAGATAGGGTCTTAAGAAATGTTTTCATTGTTTGGTTTTTCCCTCTTAGCATGGCAAAGCTTGGGTTTTGCAGATCAGAAAACACTGCTGATCTCAGTTATTTGCACCACGTTGTTAATGAAAAAAAAAAATGGGGTGTGTAGGGGGGAAGCGTCTTTAATTTATTCGTAAGGACTGGTTCTAACTTCTCTAGCAAATATAGTTGTCATAGAGTGAACGTGTGCTGCCACCCAAAGGCGGCCCCAAAATGTCTCCCAGCCCTTGCAGCTCTAGCAGCACGGCTTGACTCACAGAAGCATGGTCCCCTGTCCTCTCCGATCTATCCTCAGAGCTACCCAGAGAATGTGTCATTAAATTAAGGATAAACAAGGTGAGAACGAGCTAATTTCAGTAGTTAGAGGTGGCTCGCAGAAAACCTCTCACCACTTGTGAATATGGCATTACAATTACTGCTGCTTTTCTTTATCTATAAAAGGAAGCGAGCAAAGGGTGATTACGCCCCCCTCCCCCACCCCCATTATCTGGTGTGTTGCTAGCAATAGTTTTCAGTTAAATACAATGTTAATAATTTTYATTAATTAAACTCAAGTATGCTTGCTTAGCAAGAGGAAGTGAAGGCTCTGGTGAGACAACAGCCTTTCAATACTTTACGGGGAGGCTTACGAGACCTGGAGCAACAGGACAAAGGGCARGAGTTTCTTAAAAAAAAGACGGTGGATTTAGAATGGATATAAAGAACACTTTTAATATGAGGGTGTTGAGGGACTTGAACAGGTTGCCCAGAGAAGCTGTGGCTGGAAGTGCTCCAGGCCAGGTTGGGTGGGGCTTTGAGAAACCTGGTGTAGTGGAAGACATCTCTGCCATGGCCTGGAGGTTGGAACTRGATGATCTTCAAAGATCCCTTCCAATCCAAACCACACTATGCTTCTATGATTTTCATGTGAAATAAGAGTTAATTAGTACATTTTGGTAACTTAAAATTTCTGCTCTCTACACACACCTAAATAATACTTTGGCATTAATTAAATTAGCTATAGCAGAGCACCAGCTGATAAGTTGGTCTAAAAGGGAGAAAAATTTCATAGTACTGAGCATTCTGACTTACTGACTTATTGCAGCCTTATTGGCTGCACACTGGAAGCAGTAAAAATAACAGGTTTTGTTTTTTGGGGGAAAAAACCAAATTAAGATCAGCAAAATCATTTCCAAGCAAGACGTGAATTCAATAGCATAAATACTGAAAACTTTGCATGATCATCCAGGAAAAGAGACAGCTTTGTTAATATCATTGCTACTAGCACTAGTACATTGCTACATTTCAACATATGGCTTCAGCAAAACAGAAAAAAAACTATTGATAACTTGACAAAAGTGTTGTGTCTCGGCCTCTTCACAGCAGGGGGAATGAAGAAATCAAGACTGTTATAATCAGTATCAAGTGTTCCTACTGTAGTTTTCCTTTTGCCTGATTTTTTAAAAAGGTGAAGAGGGAAATCACATTTAATATTTCTTTTAATTCATACACTCAAATGGTGGCCAGTTTTCAGTTTTTAATCTTCACTTTAACAAAGAGCAGTTGGGCAGCTATTGACAGTGAAACACAGCAGTCGCCTACCTTGTAAATTAGAAGCTGCAGTAGTAAAAATGGATTTGTATATCACCGGGAGKAGAGAGAGTGTCTGCCTTGTAAATTTAATTAAACAGCAGGTGCAAAATCAGGTCATATGGCTTTGATGTGCCCCATGTGAGGATGACAACTAGACAATGATTCTAATATGAAGAAATTTGCATACATTTGCATTGGATTGCATAGAACATTGTAGCTCACAYCTACTTTCTGTGTTTCATTTTGGGGAAGTTGGAAATTTGAATGAACAGTTCCTATTTAGTTCCTACAACGAAATACAAGAAACGCTTTTGTTCTGTCATGGTAGGGAACATATGGGTTATGATGCTATTATGTACCATTTTATAGAGTATGCTTACATGATAATCAAACATTTGAAAATGCAGCTGAGATACTTGTAATGACAGGAGAAACAAAGCTGAAAGTAGGGGGGAACAGAGAGGAAGAATGGAAACCACCTCAGTGTTTTAATCTTTTCTTGATGATCATTTGTTTACTGGAGCATTAATGCAAATCTACATTCTGGTCTTTGTCCAAGGGGTGTCACAAACAATTCTTTYTGCTTTTGCAGCTAATATTGTAAACAATGAAATTATGTAGGCTGGAAGTGTTTTCAAATCTGGCAATTAGCACCTCATAATGATTATTAGTTATATAAAAAAATGCATTTTCTCACATTACTAGGCTAAGTTAAAGGTAGAAATGCATAGATGATAGTTATGCTTCTTATGCTATCRGTTTAATGGGAAAACTAACTATGTAGATCCTCAGACCTTTTCTTTGCAGTTAAAAATGTTAATGAACAGTTGGTTTCATTTTTGACAGTTTGTCTGTGAGATTCTGAATCCCAGTGCTGTTTTTGCTGACTATGCTAGAAGTATAAGTTTTAGAGGCTATTAAAACACAACTGGGAGGGCCAAACAAATCGCTCTGAGAGCAGAGGAGGCAGCTGAATAAARGGCTGAACTTTGCTCCTTAGGTAGTGCCTAAACCTGGATCAGTGAAGACTGAAACCTGCCAAGAGAAGGCTGCTCATCAGGTAAGCTATTGGCATGAGCCTGTGTAGTCTGATCTCCAAAGCAACAAAGTCCCCCAAATTTAGAAGATTGCAGTGGCTCTGTCCTGGGTGTGGCTGCCCCTGTAAACTGCCAGATCTAACAGCTGTCAYGTTATGGTTGCCATGTCCCAACTATTGTCACTGAACTAAGTGCAGCAATCACCCCAGAAAGTTCAATTCTCCTTAAATAGACACAGAGATCAGCTCTAAGGACACAGCAGAGAGTCCTTGTGGCAAAGGTGTAAATGCCACCTCTGTCAGAGAGCTCCCCTGAAAGTGCCTGGTGACACCAATGTGGTGTACATGGRTACTCAGGGGACCTCAGCTCAGGGTGTCTATGTTGCTCTTTAGTTTATGGGACAGCCTTAAAAGAAGCACCATGATGTATCAATCATGATGTTGATTTTCACACATTTTCCCAGCATAGACTTCAGCTCCCACAGAAGAAAATGCACTTTGCACTAGGCYTACACAGTTGCTGGACAAAAGCCAAAAGTAGCATGACAGAACTTCTGGTACAAAGACATTGGCCCTTTAGTAGCCTCACACTGCAGAATAGCTCTGAAGGGACGTGTGAGGATCTTTCTGACTTGTGTTTCACTTTGCCTCTGCTGGAGCTCTCTACCACTTCTGTGAGAACACCAACCTCCAYATGACTCAGCAAAGCCGGGGGGTTGGTGGGGAACAGCTGGAAAAGGAAAAAGGAAGAGAAGGAAGTGGGATGAGAATTCAAGGAAAGGATGAGAGAAATCAGAACAGGAGCCTCCTAGACAGATCACCTGCCAACATAAAGTACTTCCATTATATCAACAGCTGATCTGCTTCAGTTTTCCTTCTTTACTGCCTACAGCCTCCTCACTGAGGTTTTCTATGTCTCCTGTTGTAGTGATTGCTAAATCAATTGTTTCTGTTTACTCTCTTTAGGGATAGAGACTTTCCAAGTGACTGGCAGAAATACTATGATTTTTGTAACCATTCTCTCAAAATCAGTCATCACTGGTATTGGCTCTGTCTGTGAGACACTGTGTGTACTTTCTCAGAGAAGTGCCCTGAGCTCCCCCAGTGTGGGCACTGAAGCTCATAGTGCCCTCAGCATGTAAATAAAGCAGAATTTGATCCTAAGTATTTTGTTTTAAAATATCACATTCTTTGTYCTGGAGGTCCCAGAGGAAGTTTAATGAAACTGTCAATATACCAGTTGCAAACATGTAATCTCCARCTCTAGATAAACACCAAACAATAATCTAAAACTTCCATTTGCGAGAAAAATATGTTACTTTCTCTATTCAGTTTCCTATCTGTTTTTTAAAGAATTGCTAAAATTAAAATCTAAGGGGAAAAAGCAAACATAAAACAAATCAAGTAATTTATTTAATTATATTTTAATTGTGTAGGGTTTTTGTTTGCTTTTGCTTTCTTTGTGGTTGTTTGGGTTTTTTTAAATTACATGAAATGGTGCCCAGGAAAGCAAACATCAGAAGTAACAAAATTAATTCTGACATCAATTCAGCAGTTCTGAGAAAATATTCAAATGACCTTCCCAAATAAAATGCCAACAATATATATTAAAAACCTGTAAGAGTCTTTTAAAAAATAGTTAGTATGCCAAGTATTTTCAAATGGATTGGTCACCCGCATTAATTGTACAGCAAGGTTATTCCCATGGATCTCAGGGCAAAACAAAAAATTAAGAGAACMAAAGCAAAACCACCTATCAAAAGCAACCAAGCACAGTAAGAAATACACCTACAAAAAATAAAGAAGACTGAAGGGAGTCAAGAGGTTTCATTTTGCCAGCCCTTCCTGCAGTGTGAAACCAAGGAGTCAGTGCATAGGAAGGGCAGGAGAAAAGGAGCTCTGRCCAAGTCCTGCAGRTCCCAAGTGTCCCGAGGTGGTGAGGAGAGATGAGAGGTRATGGGAGATGAGAGGTGATGGGAGATGAGAGGCGAGRAGAGATGGGAGGTGATGGCAGATGAGAGGTGGGGCTGCATGGTGCTGTCCTCCAGAACCAGGTGTTTTCCCACCGCTGGATGCCGCCTGCATGGTCACTCCCTCCTGGTGGCTCCAGGGCAAAACTCCTGGCATGATCAGACCATTCCTGCACAGGCTGACTCATGGCAAACAGGGCTTCAGGAGAGGATCTTTGTTGCTTCCACAAGCCCTTTTTCCCCAAAGGGCTGCAAGCAGTTTCAAGGACCGGGCCAGAGCAGTTCTGCATCAAACAGTTCTGCTGCTGGGCAGCAGAAATCACTCCCCACTCTCTTGCAGTGTCAGCTTTCTCACCTCCTGAGCAAAAGCACCCAAAAATATCCAGCAGAAGAAGTAACACTGGTTTATTCTACCTGCGTGTAAAAATCTCTACAAGGTGTGAAAGGGATACAATTTTCCAAGTGAATTCACCTAACATGATATCAAAAGTAACATTCATAACAAGTTGAAATATCAGACCTGTCCTTTCTTAAACTCCAAAATATAAAATTAAGTATTTTATATGCTAATTTACTCAATTTATAAACCAGTTAAATGACATTTTCAAGGAATATGTATATGGATATTAAAACAATAATTTGACAGATGTTTTAGAAAACTAAGAACCTGGTTCCCAATACCTTCAACCTCACAACAAYTCTCCTTATTGGATTCACTAACTGAGCAATAGCTGATATCAGGAAGCATTCTGGCCATTGAGATAATTGCCTTAAGTGAATATAATTAACTTTGCTAAAACTGGTAAACTTTTAGAAGTCACCACTCCAGCGCTTTGCTTCAGTTTTTCACAGTTTGCTCTGGTGCTTCATAATTGATATGCTTTTCTTCCAAGGTTATTCAGACAGAAATATGTCCCTCTTCACTCCCATATCAACCAGAGGAAACACCAGATGGGCGCAACTTACTGTTATTAATTTGTACTGCATTGTAAAAAAATATAGCAAACAAGCCTAAACTATTTCCAGCTCACTTACAGAAAATACAAAAGTGTAGAATGAGGGGAATGATTTCTGTTTTACAGAATGACACACTGAAATCAACTTGGCTTAGGAATCATCAAGCTAGAAGTCTCGATTCCARGGATAGCTAGGCAAAAAAGTACTTTCCCATATCAAAAAAGTATCCAAAATCTAGTCAATTGCATTATCTGATGAAACTAAGCCCTTTCAAAGTTAAAAAACCTCCATTTAACCTGGGAGTATTCTAGAATTTTAGGTGCAAGTAAGAAATGGATTCAGGTCCTTAGGTTAAATGAAAATGAATTTTGGTTGGAGTTTTTTTTCATAATTTGAGCTGAATATCCTTATTTTTGGGTTAATCTGAGGTAGAATTATTTTTAATTTTAAGCAACAATTTTAGTCTCATCAATACTACTTAGCAYATTATTTGGAGAATCTTGAAATTAATGAATTAGCAATTTTCAAAAGAAAAATAATKAAATCTCAATATTCTCTAATATTAATCCTTTAGGTTCTTTCARAACTTTTTTCTTTCTTTCTCTGTGGTTTCCTCACAAACACAATACAGTAGAAGAAAGAAATTTGAAATACTGAAGCATTGCTATACAACTCAGAAATTTCATTATGGTTTGTTACTCTTACTCTTGAGCTGCTGTAATACCTCTGGTTTAGCTGCTCATTGCTAGGACAGAAATTAATAATACTCTATCATTTTAATGCTGGCATCATGTCTCCTTTTTAGATAAAAAGCCTGCATATGTAAGGTGAGCTTCACTGTAATGTTCAGATATGACAACCAAGCTTAGTGCTTTTCCTATTTCATATGGAGCAAACATGTGTAAACACTTTATTAAAATTAAAAAAAAAAGAAAAAGAAGAAGTGAAAGCTGTTCCCTGCGGATTGATTTTTCAAAAGCTCCCTAGACTGAATCGCCTACAGATGTTTGCAAAATGATTGGATGTAAAGTGGGCTTAATTCATAAAAGCAATAAAATRTTGCTTATTGACTGAACAGATGAACTAGCTGAGGGGACATAATTTGGAGTGTTCTTATTGGAAATGCTTTGAAGAAATGTAATGATAGTGCAGAAAAAAAGCCTTATTAGATGTAATAGAATAAATTTACTGCAAAACATTTTACAAGATTTGAGACACTGAGAAAATTAATTCCTGAAATTTGGATTGTACAGTTATGCATCCATATAAACTTGTTGTGGCTTCTCAGACAAGCAGTRTTATTCACAGTTAGCGATGAAATTATTTAAGCCTATATTTAAGAGAATCTTAAGATGAGCAAGAAGAAAGAAGTGCTGATAACTAAATTCTCTCCTGTCTATTGGTGTCTACTCTGCATTTTCAAGGCTGTATAACCTCAGGCATATTAAAAAAAATAGCTCCTGCTAACTCAGATCACCACTCCCAAAAGAGAGAGTGAAAAAATCATTGTAAGATTTCTATGAGTCTTCCTTCCTTGAGGATCCATACACTTAACTCCATGCCTAGCAAGGAGGCGCAAGGAGCAGATTAAAGTCATGCTGCTGTAGGGCAGCGATGTACTCTGCTGTCATGTTCTGGTCAGCTGGGATGAATGTCTGAGGACACAGTTCTCTACAACTTATGGTTAATTTTTAATATTATTTTAGGTAGAGCTAGCAGTCACCTGGAAATTTTGATGTTCTTAGGGTCTCTACCTTACTAATACTCTGGTTTTGGCTCCTTAAACCTTAGCCATGAGAATTTTGAGCATTAGTGTTTATCTGAGGTTTGAAGGAAGAATAGAGCAAGATCCCATCTGAAAATTATTCTGGTAAATCTTCTTTTTGGAAACCTCAAAAAGCCCTTATGCYTCTGCATAGGGAACTGAAACTCTTACTTTAGAGCTGTTACAGACAGCGCCTGAAATTTAACCTTAAAATTTAGGTACCTAAAATGAGCAGATTGCACTCATATTCTYCAGGCCTTTCTCCAAGCATGTGTTTGCAGATGTGTTAACTGCAATGGATATGAGTTTCTTCTGTTTGGCTAAAGTTTTCCCTTGGGTTGGCTCATGAACATTATTCCTGATGACAGCAGGGTGCTGTGAAGAGCACTGCTGGGCAGGATGGCAATGAAATGATCATCAGTGGGAGCATCTACTTTTCTCCTGGCATGACTTACAGCACAAAGTATGGGACTATGAAAAGAACATCCAGTCGTGCTTTCAACAGTTGCAGAATGGTGGAGTGGCCAACTCACACAACTCTGAGCATCATTTAGATGCCAATGCTTCAAATGTCATGTGTATTACTGTGATCTGCAATTCCCTGTATCACATACTCAGCCAGGGGCAGAAGTTTCTGCTACAAGAAGTTTCTGCCCAGTTTGGATTCTGGAAGCTGATGGAGTCTGTAGACAGTTAACACAACCCACACTGGAGCAGCTGAGGAACTGCCGCCTTTGTGAAGGAGTCACGTTGGAGAAGTTTGTGGAAAACTCTTTTCTGTGGGAGGGACCCCACAATGGGGCAGTGAGGAGTCCTGGCCCTGAGGACGAATCAGTGACAGAGACAATGTGTGATGAAATGACCACAGGCTCCATCCCAAATCTCTGCACCCCTGGCAGGGAAGCACGGAAAATTAGGAGTGAAGTTGAGCTCAGGAAGAAGGGAGGAGTGGGAAGAAAGGTGTTTTTAAGATTTTGGTTTTATCATTATCATATTTTATCTGATTTTATTGGTGATAAATTAAATTAATTTCCCCATGACAGGTACTGGTGACTGATCTCTCCCTGCCCTTATCTTGACTCACAAGCCAAGCATTATACTTTCTCTCCCCTGCCCAGCTGAGTAGGACAGTGACAGAGTGGCTTTAGAGGACACCTGGCATCCAGTCAGGTTCAGCCCACCACAGCCACAGACATTAGTATTGCTTTCTATACGATTTGGGATAGCTTCTACATTGAGAAATATGAAAATCTCAATGGAGCATGACATTCCCATTGAATGTTACTGCTTGTGTCAGTAAGGATTTGATCTTTTTCTGTTTTAATTTTTATATTTTAATAAGCATATGAGAAAGTTAGAGTCATGGACTGCCATTTTTGTTCCTGACATGCACCGCTTGTCCGAGGGTGATTTGTCTTTAAAAAGGGAAGCAAAGCTATGTGTTTCACTTGTAGGAAAAATTTTGTTTCTAAATGTACCTAAGCAGCCCCATTTGATATGCCCAGGATGCCTGAGACATCCATGTGGGACAAGCAGATCCCACAAAAGATGTATAGAACACTTCTGGAAAAGCAGTAGAAGTCTGGGCAGGATTGTGTGAGGTGCAAAAGGAAACAGAATCACACTGATAATTTTGGTCTGTTGAAAGAAAAGATTGAGACAAGCACAAAAACTGCACCACAGAAAAACACGAAAAATAGTAACAGAAAGTTGTATTTTCTCCCTTTAAGTCATGAAAAGAAAAATTCAGCCAGAGTCTTTTTAAAATCCAGCAATGCAAATGATCAAAGGTTTTATTCATACAGGCACTCTCATGTTTAAATTTCAAGCCCATTTGAAGTCGTCTTCTCATCAAGTTAAGCCATGTACAGGGATTGCCAAGATCACTGTCTTTTCCTGCTGTAACTGATGACAGCAGGGTTCCATCTGCGTGTACTAGCCCACTGCTGCCTGTCTAAATAGATGTGATTGTCAAATCTCTGTTCATGGTGTTTTTAAARCAGCAGTGAACATTGAAGCAGGCACATGAACAATTGTGTGCTTACAGGTGAGCTCAAACTCTTTATAATGTGTTCCTAGAGCTGAGAAGAGAGGGGAGGAAAAAAGGAGAGGTATAGACAGGGAAAACTGGGGCTAGTAACTTAATAATAGAATAACTGAGTCTTGATCTTTACAGCCTTCCATTCACCATGTGTATATGTCTTTTTCCAATTGGAAAAAGTCATTATCTGGTTTCAGAATTTGTGCCATGTGAGATGATAACAAATGATAACTTTTTGAAAGTAAAACCACAAATGATGGTTTCTTGAAGTTTTAAGCCTTTGTACCGAATTGTATTTTGCCTCACCTACATGAGGCAGTGCTGAAGAGGTTAAACAGAAGTTGCCCCTTTTTCAAAACTGTGTTAATTAAAAATGCAAAACCCAAAGAAATCACAGCTGGATAAATAAAAACAGCCCAGATGGTATAGCAACAAACTTCTGGCAGGTCTTGAAGCAGACAGTATTCCTGCATATTTTATTTCCTAGCACAGGCTATCAGCAGACCACACCAGTGATGGCTTAGGCAGTGCATCAGAAGGGGGGGCACTCAGGCTGTCCTGGTGCTAAAGGCAGCACAGTTTCAGAAACACCTGACTACATACCTGGTGTTTGCTCATTGCACAAAACACATCTCCAGATTCCTGCTGTAAGTCAGCTGCACGTCTCATGACTGAGAGCAAATTCCTGTTGGYGATCCTCTTTGAAGTGTGCAGGTAGGCAAAGCTCTACCTTTCAATATGTCCATGTGTGTTTGTCAGCTTGGTCTGAAGTGGACTCTGCCAGGGAATGTAGACCTAGTTTGATGAGCTTTAGATCATGTTCATGTGTGCAGAACTCCAGCAAATTTCAAATCAGGTTGCATTAACTTTTGGAAAGAAATTGGGTACTACCAATTCTCTGCAGATATGTCTGGCCAACTCCTCATATCCTGTAGAGTGGTTCTGCCTAGGTACAGGAGGGGAGAAATGGGGATGTGTTGTTACAGCTGTTGCTTCCTTGGGCTGCTAGCTTCATGAAATTCTAGACATTCAATATCTAAGAACGTCTGGACAGAGCTTTTAGGTGAAAAAGAACTTATGTCTGGATAACATGGACACATGGTGACCAAGACCAGGCTCAGGACAGTAGGAATAACATTCATAGTTACATTATATTGTGTCTTTTCAAGAGCCTTCTTAATTGGTTAGTCCTGAGAAATCATTCAACTTATCTCAGTTGGTTTTCCAACTCCCTGGTAAGAAAGCAAGTTTCAGAAGTGGTGTAGACACTACATGGATTCACATTTTAGAATTAAATGGTTGGGACAGGAAAAAAGTATGTTAGAAGTACAAGAGAGAGAGGGGGAGAAAATAATTGAGTAAGGTTAAAATATCAGAATGTGTACAGGAATATCAATTAAAAATAAGTGTGTCTAGAATGATCATTATTCATCTTCTGAGTGGTCTACTTCTTTGTCTTTTCCAATGCACTCTGCTCTTAGTACATGTGGTAAATCCAGGGCTAGCACTACACCAAATCATTGTGCTCATTACACACCCCACAAGCTATGCAAAAGTAGCATGGGAAATGTGCAGGTTTTTGTTCTTTTGTTGGAGCTGTGGGTTGGGTTGAGCTCTCAGACCAGCCCCACTTCAGTGCATGGTTCTGTCTTGCAGCCCCTTGCAGCTCCCAGCTGCCAGGAGTTTCTCTGCAGGCTGGAAGGTTTATCCTCCTGTAATGGKGAACAGAGGGACCTGGACTTGAGGCTGTTTCTCCAACCTTGGGGCAGTCCTTCATAGCCTTAATTTGCATTTGGTATTGTGTTGAAGATCAGACTCTTTTACTTCCATATAAACTTTAGGCATATGGCTTTATCCACCACARAAATTCTCTGTAAGATGCATAAGAGGCAGCAAACAATGGATTGCTCCTGGTTATGAGGCACAATGGATTTTTAGGCTTTATAATTAAATAAAGCTTTTGGTGAGGGAAAAGGTCCTGAAAGGCGACATAGCTGCTGCAGCTACAAACTTTATTATTGCTATAGCAGAAATTAACAGCATCCATTTTGTCTAAGAACTCTGAGATGGCCTTATTCCAAAGATGGTCTCCTGAGTGATTTGAATTAGACTTTGACTTCATGGCCAGATTTTCATGCAATGCAAGTTGTTGTTGTTTTTCTCCTTCTTTTTGTAATAATATATGTGCTGCTCTGGCAGATGTTCTATTTTCACAATTTTTTTTCCAAATCAACACTACTGAGTGATACTGAGATGCTTTGATGGTGTAATCCTGACTGAAAAAGCCTTCTGGCACATTGGATAAAGACTCGTGATATGCATGCTGCTGCGCTACAATAGATATACCACTGCTCAACCTCCTGTTCAGGTTGAGCCCCCACATACTTTTCTCAYGTCTTCTCCTGAGCCTCCCATATGGTTTTGGGGACTGCTGAGCTTCATGGGCTGACTCCCACCTTCTGTGGGGCAAACACAGCAGATTGAAGATCCTACTCACACACAGACGCACCCCCCAAGCATGAGCACGAACAGAGAAAAACCTGCATTTCAAGAAAAAGAAAAAGCAGCTGGCAAGAACATGACTGAATTCTTCCTTCAATAGATTTCCTTCTGCTTTCTTTCCACCCACCCTTTTCTCTCTGGTTGCTTGTCCCTGGATCATTTCGTGCTCCAGGTGGTGTTTCCTTCTACGTGGAGAATTCAAAGACTGGAGTGCCAGCACCCTCACTCCCTCAAGTAATAGCCTWCTCAATGTGCAAACATCTGTGTTACTGCCTGTATAGTTAATAGGCTTGAGTGAAATTTCCATTCTCTGGCAGATAGCTTGGTGGAACTGAATACTCATCCTGAAAGGGTATATTTGCTCTGCTTTGATGTGGTAGGGACAGGACTCTCAGTGAGAGGAAGGTGACTTGTRCTATGTGTTTTAACTAGATATTAATTCCCATGGC
Source organism: Cardinalis cardinalis (assembly GCA_014549065.1). Classification (NCBI taxonomy): domain Eukaryota; kingdom Metazoa; phylum Chordata; class Aves; order Passeriformes; family Cardinalidae; genus Cardinalis; species Cardinalis cardinalis. The sequence continues at coordinate 711,473 of JACDOX010000025.1, forward strand.
AGTAATGACAATGATTCCTCTCTGGACTGGAAAACAATTAATAGAGACTGGACTAWGTATTAAACTTCGTCTTGGTCTGAGGTAGAGAAAAATGAATTATCATTTACTTCAGATTGAACATRGATTTCTAATGAACAAGTCGTTCATGACTGAATCTTCATTGCAATATATATGTTTTAATTGCACATATTTTTATATATATTTATAACAACATGCTAGTCTGAGGTATTTCATCATTTCTCTTTTCTTTTCCTATCCTTTACTTTTTACTTTGGTCCCAGCTCTGTTTACTGATATTTGGTTTTGCCTACTGGAATGACATTGACTTTGTTCCTCGAGAAACGTACACATAGTGCACTTTTGGAGAGGTTTCTCAATGGATATAAAAAAGGTGGAAAGAATTTTGCTGACTTTTTCAAATGTAGATAAGGATCACCTGAATGACAGGGTTGAAACACAGTCCGGGCCCTTGACAGAGGAAGGCTGGCCCTGAGCTCCTGAACCAGGAGGCAGGGGTGAAGGGCTGTGGTTTTTACCTGAACAAAAAGCTGGCTCTGTTTGCCACTGCTCTTAGCTCCTTCTATCTTTGGGTCAGCTTGTGTCATGGGAGTTGTAACTGCATTGGAAGTTAAAGGGGCAGTAAAGGCAGCATTTCAGGAGAGATCTGGGAGGCAGTTACTTGTAGCAGTCTGAGATGACCGTTTCCAGGGTACAATGACAATTTTTTTCCCAGACTGATGTCCCTGCTGAAGAGCCAGAGCTCCATGGTCAGATTACAAAACCTGGCTGCTCCTTGGAGTGTGCTGGAGTCTTGACTGCTTGTGTAATTTTTTCCTACCAATAGAATCTCTCCTGGGCACAATTATTCCTATTTATGAAAAAATTAGAAAGGGAAAATTATTTTCCACAGAGCAGTATATATTCTTTTAAAACATCTGAAAAAATGTAATTGTACTCAATAGTGGACTGAATTTTCACAAGCAGTAGATTAATTTACTCAGGGAACCACTTTATGTGTAAGTACTTAAAATTGCTCTACAAAATGCAGAAACAGGGTGCAATAATGCATCTTCAGATGTAATGCAAACAGTTYGTTTGTAAAACTATTTCTTTAACTCAAGAAATTAAATGTAAAATTAATTGTTCAAGTTCAGAAGTAGCATCAGCACCACAGTGACACCAGTTAATTGTATGTTATATTTCACAAACATCAGCCAATTTAGTATTAGACTTTCTCAAACAATTCTATGTACAGTTTTCTATTGGAATCTCAATAAGTTAGTGTGTTTTACCACTTGAGAAGATCTAGAGTTGCCAGAAAATTTTCACTGCTTCTATAAATGCATGAGCGATGGGAACTGCTGCCTGTATTTGCTACCTGGCAAATCTGAGCAGAGTTCAGTTCATAAGAAAGGGATCAGATTGGTGCTGAATACTCATGTTTTAATTTGAAACAAATATAGCTGCAGAAAGCAAAGAATTTTCTGGAGATTTTCAGCATGTTGCAGCATACAGCCTTTAATGAAATTACAGTGTAAGGATGTCCAGCCAAAAAGATGGAGTAGTGAAGGTTTAGTAAGGGTAGTGCAATTAAAACTTTAAGACAAACTAGATTTATGCTATTTTTTTGTATATGTTCTTCACAGGTCACATAAAAACAGTTTCAGAGTAACTGGAAATTGGTCTGCAGAGCTCAAATATATTCAAAGCAGCATTTCACACATCATCCTTGATAAGAAGTCAGAACAGATTGTGTTTATTCCTGTTATTTGCCTTTAGTTTGTCCAGATGTACTCTACAGGTAAATCTTACTCATTATCAAAGATCTATGAGTCACTGGAAATCACAGACTCATTCTCACCCTGACTTGYACATCATGCAGCCTCTTTAATTTATGAGCACTGCAGAAGAGGAGGATAGCTTCTGGACTGTCTCCTTTTTATGAGCCCTCTGACGTCTCAATTTCAGCCTTGCAATGAATATCAAATATCTACTTGTCAAGGTACTTATAGTCTTAAGCCATAGCAAAGTTGGCCTTTTAATGCATCATGCTGCTATTTTTTCACCAGAATTTAGCTTTTTCTTGTGTCAACAAAAATAAATGTAATAAAAGTTACATTTGACTAACTCTGAACTGAAGCAAAAGCTGGTTGTGCTTTCAAGTCTGCAAAACAATGTCAGTACAGCTGCCATTTAAAGAGAGGTTACTGCAATCAATCAGCTATTGCATAGGCCTGAGTCCCACAGAGGCTGAGGACTTATGTTATAGTAACCTCTTCAAGATAGGTCTAATGTGCTCTAAGAAGCCTATAACAAAACCAAAATAACTCAGCTACTTTTAGAAGAATAAAAATCAGCAAAATACCTTTTGTTGCAGTGTTAGAAATAAAAAAGTTTAATCAAAGCAAAATAACAAACAAAAAAACTAAACTAAATGCTAGACGTTCTTACTCCCAGTAAAACACCTTACAAAAACAGTTTCTTTGTTCACTCCATTTTCTAATTAATTGCTTAAATGAAACTTTTTAGCTTCTATCTAATTAGCTATCCCTAAGTYTGAAGTAAAGTCCCCTAAGTCCTATGAAGTGTCTTTTCACTTAATTGAAGAAAAAAAACTAATAAACTTCCTTCATTTTAAAAACACAAAAAATAGTTTAGTCACTCCATCAACAAAAAGCACACTCCTACAGACTTTTTATATATCTCAGGCATGGTCAGGTCCATGGTCAGATTTCAGTTCCATGCCTGCCAAATTATTAACATTTCATTTTCCCTAATGCAATCTTTGCCATCACTGGCAAATAGTCATGATTAAAAGTGCATCCATCTGGCTCTTACCAAGATAAATTATCACATTAATCTGTTACTCTGCCTATATTTGAAACTGTGTACTTATTTTCTTTTGTGTAAGTCATCCTCTGTTTAGCAAAATGGACAAGAGATGTAAAAGTGGTTTGGTAAGCAGGGACAGAAATCATCCTATGACAAAGCTGTCTATGAGAGGGCTCAGTGCATGTGGAGATAAGCTCAAGCCCCACAGTGAGGATATGTGCTGAGATTGGAGGATGACTAGGACACAGCTTCAGCAAATACTTCATTAGCCATGAATAATAAACAAAGACTCTGGACAAAACTGAGTGCACTGTTCAGAAGAACAAAAGAAAAAGAGCTGAATTTTCAATACTTTGAGGTATTTGTAAAGAGCAAAAGAGGATGCAAAGCTGCAGTAGGGACCTAATACCAGTTAAGTCCCCTGATAACCAGCAGCTCAGATACCTTCCTTCTCCAAGCTTACAAGGGATCAAATTTGACTATATAAAGATTAATATAATGGGCTAGCTGATTAATGATTTGTTTTTATTGACTTTCTGAGGTCCTAATGTACTTAAAAATCCAGCAACAACTTGAAGGGATAAGACCACTATGTAATTCTACAGTGAAACTCTTCTTAACTTCGGAGTTGTGGTACAGTAAAATAATTGTTCAGAGTTTTTATCTCTAGCTACAGTAATTAAAGTAATTAAGTATATATAAGCATATATATTATATATATATGGATAATATAATAAGTAATAAAATCATTCCTAGATCCTACTTAAATGTGTTTGCAATAGACTGTCAGAGTCTGTCACAGATCATGCAAGACTTTTTTAAGGATTTCAGGCATAAAAGAAGCAATCATAAGGGCAGTTGAGGGAAATAATTTTAATTTTCTTGCTTTGTCTTACCTACAAAATAAATTTTCTCAATGGATGTGAATGGGATTTTCTAAAATGGGGGCTTTTTAAAACTGTTGAGGGCGCATTTTAGAGCTCATGGTTCAGTTGCAAAGTAGACATCAGCCTTTGTGAGACTTTAAGGGGTGATACTTATCTCACTGACACTTATCATGGGACATAGGACATGACAGGAACTTAGACTACTTAATAAGAAATGCAATGAAATGAAACTCACATCACCCTCTGAAATGTTGTAGAGTATCATTAATGCTCCTTAACTAGTCCTCTATCTTATGTTGATGCCTAAGCCATTAGAGTAAAATCTGAGTGTCTTATATGCCCTATAAATAAAAGGAAATATAGCTTCATCTAGTGGGTAAAAAAAAAAGGGAAAACAGAGGTCAAGAATCTTTTGAAAGCCCTGATCCTTGTCAGTACACTTACTGTAGTAAAGACAGGGTAGATGTGGATTATTTATGGGCTGATGGTGCAGGATGGCATGTCATTTCACACACCATCAGCCTCAGAAAAATACCCCTAATTAAAAGAAAAAAAAAAAAAAAAGAAAAGCAAACCCTGCCATTAATAAAAACAAAACAACAGATAATTTGAGAAGTCTGTGCCAAAACCTGCAAAAGACCACTCAAATTAAAAGCTGGAAGTCTGTGTCCTTCATGTGTCCCCTTATGGAGTATAAGGCAATACACAAGTTGGGGAAGGTATAGAAATGGAAAACTGATGGACAGGGGTGCGGAACAGGGATGTGGGGACAAGATAGTCAAAAAGGTCTGCCTAAATCTAATCAGGAGAGTCTTTAGATGCCAGAGTGGTGTGCTCCTCTGGGGTTATACAGAGCACCTAATGTTAGTTTGCAGATGGAAACCTGAAATTGTCTTCTAAAGGGAAAAACTTCTCTTTCTCCAAGGAGAAGTGAGAGGGCCTAGCCCAGCTACCCTGGGCTTTGGGAATGCCTGCTACTCAACCTAATCATGTCTGCAATAACTGTGCCTCACTTTGAAGCCAGTTTTAAATGACCTTAGCAAACTACTTCAAATCCAAAAATTTAAAATAAAATCACTATGTGTCATCTAGTTCATATTAAAAAGAACAGAGTTGCAGAGGACCCATAACCTCATCTTTTTTAGCTTGCCCATTGAACTCTTTTTTTATTTGCTTGGTTGATAGCACTGCCTTTTAACAACCTTTTTAACCTCTTGCACACCAAATTTTTAACCTTTGGAAAAGCACATCTCTAAACTGAGTGTCTTCTGTCCTCTTTTGGAAAGAATTTTGGAGGGAATTTAAGAAAAACTAGTTGAGTCTTGGTGAACTTTTCTAAAATTAATTACCTCAGAAAATACCCTTCTTGTAGGCAGCAGTGTTTGAGCAGGCTTGACTTTCCTGACGCATCAGAAAGCATTTTATTGGGACACATCCTGGAACCACCTTTGCAAAGCTGCAGTTCACTTGTTCTCTGCAGAGAATTTTGATTAAGCATCTTCCAGCAGAGAGTAGGCAACATCCCAGCTTTTCCCCAAGGATGCATTTCTGGACTGCCACCAAATGGGATGTATCACACCAGAACTGTAGAAGTAAATATGGAGCAGGGAGTCTCCTCTCTTCCATGATCATCAGTTGCTGCTGTAATAATACATAAAATAATCCAGGATATGCCCTTTTCTGAGAGTAAATGGCTTTATGCTGTTTGCATCCATGTGATTTAATGCTCTTTCCCCTAAAAAGAGTGGCCTTGCCTATGTCTTTCATCCTTGGAACTAGTTATGCCCTAAGCCATTTATGGTGGTTCTCTGACAAAATATTACTGAGTGTGAGTGAAACTTAGTCAAGTGAGCATGCAAACCATCAAAAAATAGGAAAACTCTGGTTCCAGCAGTATTCTGTGCTAGTCCTGGACAGTTATTCTTGTTAATCTGAATACAGAGGACTAGAGGGAATTTTGGTAGAGAAAAATGTCAACCATGAAAGCTGGCTAGACTGATACATGGAATGGAAGCTGTGAACTGACCAGCCAAGGGTTTTAGGAGATGACAGACTGGAATCTGGACAGAGGGTGAAAAGGTTAAGGCTGCACGAAGGCAGGTCTGACAAGCTGATATGGCAGTGTTGGGAGAGCAAACTGCATTGATGACCAGGAAGAGAAATTTACCAAATTTAATGAAAAAAATTAGTTGGGTCAATATCTTCTGCTTGATCCATACTATATRTATTAGAGAAGTAAAAAAATTTGATTTAAAACTTTATAATAATGGGAAAATAACTTATTTGAAGCAAGTAGTTCTAATAGATAACATGGACTTCAAAACATAAAGCTTAAATTTGGATTTCAGATGGCACACAGTACATTGTTGCATCCTTCTGTTAACAGTAAAGAGGTATCTGGTACCATTTTCTGCATGGGGGACACTTAAACATTGAAATCAAGTAATTTCTGAAGCTTCTCTTGAGCAGACTCAGTAGACTGATCCCCTCAATTTCCCATCACAAACAGAGTTCTAGGTCTCATGCCTCTTTGTCTCCTTCCAACTCACTTTATGTGACTTCCTCAGCACTACAGACRCCAAAAGTTAACGGTGTATTCCCACAGGTGTGACTGTGTTCACAGGGTCTCGGGTTGAGGGGAGAGACAAGGATTTGACCCCATGCATCGGAAGGCTTGATTTATTATTTTATGATATATATTACATTAAAACTATACTAAAAGGATAGAAGAAAGGATTTCCTCAGAAGGCTAGCTAAGAATAGAATAAGAAAGAATAATAACGAAGGCAGCTGTCTCAGACTCTCTGTCCGAGMCAGCTGGGCTGTGATTGGCCATTAATTAGAAACAGCCAACATGGGCCAATCACAGATCCACCTGTTGCATTCCACAGCAGCAGATAACCATTGTTTACATTTTGCTCCTGAGGCCTCTCAGCTTCTCAGGAGAAAAAATCCTAAGGGAAGGATTTTTCATAAAAGATGTCTGCGACACACGGGCTCTTAGCCTGTCCTGCAGTCCTGTGCGTGGCTGTGCTGCTCCTTAACTCCCTGCTCAGCCGCAGCAGTGCTCATCCTGCAGGCAGCTCCTTGCAGGAGGGTCTGGGATTGAGCTCTTCTAAGTGCAGACACTGCCTTCAAGAGTGCTGCTTCATCTAAGATTTATGCATTATGGATTCTCCCTCCYCTCTCCATCACATTGTTCTTCACATAAATGCACTAAATATATGAAATTGGCTTGCAATTAAAGGGCTGTTCTCTGGTTCCTTTGGGTTTCACTTAAGGAAATCCTGTGAGCAAATAGTCAAAGAAATTGGAACTTKTTTGGTGTGCTAGATTTGTGTTTAATATCACGAGTTTTATACATGAAGTAGTAAATATCCTTCCTTATTCAARGGGCAACTTTTCTGTAAAAACTGAAATATTTGGCTTCTGTGGATTTTTAACACTAWYYTTTYMRRAAAAAAAAATCMAAATATTAAAGTTTTAATTTGATMATTTTTGATGTARAACTTTAACATTTTTCTACCACAAAMATACACATGATATAATAATGTACTGCAAGCTCTCTCAATAGAATTWTCATTGGAAACTTCACGTTTTTCAATTTTTCAGAATTGTTCATAAGAATACTGGCTAAAACCTGGACACATCACAGACACCTCCGGCTCTGATATTGAGTTACTTTTCTTTTTTTCTGGATCATTTTATTGACCATGGGAAAAAAGAAAACAAATAGAAAAAGAAAAAAAAATTAAAAAACCCTGAAAAAATCTGCACTTTAACACTTCTTGTAGCAGAAGTAAAGYACCTTCTAATTCCTCATATAGGACTGAAATGCTCCAGCATAACATCTCATGTAGAGCTCTTAAGTATGTGAAGAACTCTTAAAGACCTACTGATATTTAAACCATCAATTTGTTCTAACTTTTGTCTTTGATACCTTGTTTTCTGAAGAATCCACTTTTGTCATCRTGAATTATCCCTATGGTAAATATTTCACCATCATCCTTTGTGATGAATGGATTGAACAAAATAGTTTAGCTGCTCTACTCTGACCTTATCTCTTGTTTTTTTGTTCAGAGTGATTTAGTGGTTTTACTGTATTTATGAAAAAGTGACTTTTATCTCCTTTATGGTTTTGTTTTCTTATTGCAAGGGAAATATTTTCCTCTCTATACTGAGGAACACACACTTCCTCAAACAAACAGGTGATAACAGGGATGATCAGTCACCTTCTTGAATGACAGTGTGTGAAAGTCCAAAGATTGTGACTACTTTTTTTCCCTATCACTTAGTGTAAGCATTTTTTAGTCATATTTTCTACCCCTGAYGAAGTGTTGCTCACTGACATCTTAYAATTTGGCAACATTGTTCTTCAYGTTGTGTTATTTTTATTTAGCATCTTTTAACTAATTGCAGGTTAAATACATAGTCTGATGGAGAGGAGGAAGTTTCTTTAAGAAGTCTCAGAATTGCAGAACTAACCAGGAAGGAAGAAACTTCCAGGGGTTTCCAGTTTAACCRCATGCTCAAAGCAGGTCTAATAATTCTGGGCCTTCCCCAGTCAGGTTTTGGTTATCTCTGAGGACAAAGATTCTTCAGCTTCTCTAAGTTCCTGTTCTAGTATTTGTTCACCTTCACACTTAAAAATCTTCACAGCTTGTATTGAAGGTTGTGCCTGTTGATTCTCAGCCCTCAGCTGCACTTGACACCTTGTATAAAGACRAACCAGCTCAGGTACCTGAGGATCAAATAATCAGATTCTGTGATGAAWTTGAGAGAAAGCAACCATCTTCTTACAAACATCTTGAGTCTTCTTTCAGACTGAATTAATCTATGATTTGGGCTGAATACATTCCAGTGCTGCCATTCCTCTATTACTATTGTCTCAGGTCAGTAGTTTATGGCCATGAGATCACAATCTGCCAGAAAAAATTCCTTGCTAGAATTGGGCACTTATTTTACCTAAAATATTCCCAATTTAAACAGGCTAATAGGTTGTCAATATCCAATCCATTAACATGTAAAAAAAATTCATTAATATTAGCTATTTAGATAACTAAACAGTTCTTAGTGTTGACTTCCAAATTCTTTCTTTTTTATTGTATGAGCTGTTCTGTTACAAAAAAGAAATMATTTTCTCAGAGTTTTGGAAATTTTACTTTGCAATTTCTGAGTAGTGGAGGAAAAAAAATTAGAGATCTCATTTCTGGGAGGCAGTTAGTAACCACAGGACATTTCTCCTGAAGGAATCATGAAGAATGGATGATAGMTACTCTGAGATACATCTCACCCTTCTAAGAAACACTAGTCTTGACCTAGACCAGTTCTGGAAAAATAAACAAACAAAAAACCAAGCAATCAAAAAACCCAAACAAAACACCAAAACCAAAAAAATCACAAATAAATAAGCAAAATAAAAATGTGTTGCCGAACAAAACCCAGAAAGAAAAAGACATTAAGGAATAATGGAAGTAAAAATGAATATGTGGGAGCCAGAATATGCACAGTGCCTGTGTGGGTGGACAAGCAAGTGGGGATATGCCAACAAGAAAAAGGCTGACATTTCCTACTCTGTAAACTTAAGATATAAACAAACTTTCTGAGGTCTGTTGAGGCTTAGCTTCTCTGACCTTGTTCCAACCAAGTGATGGGGCTAAAAGGGTAATATTTATGGTTTCGTGTTCCTGTAAAGAGAAAAGAGAAACGTGCTCTTACTGCAGCTCAGTTAATGCTCAATGGAAGTTTCCACTCTTTTTACCATTACGATCAATGGAAGAAACAAATGCTAGCAGGACCCTCCTAGCTGTTGCTAGATCTCATTTTAGGAGTAGYGTTCTTTGTTGTACTCCATAATCAGGAATCTGATCAACTCCATGAAGATTTCTTCTACTCTTCTACTTTCTACCCRAGCAATAATCCCTCAATATTCCCTTCCTCAAGTTCTATGCATTGCTCCATCCCTCCTCTCCATTTGCCTCAGTTCCAGAATGAACTCAACCCTCCCTTTTCCAGCTTTCCCTTTTGAGCCTGGTTCATCTCTAAAGTACCATTGGATTCATTTCTGCTGAGATCATCTGTCACCCCCTGCCCTCTCACAAGACTTCAGTGAATTCTGGGACCATCTCCAACTGCTTATCTAGGAAATAAAATAATTAAGGTCTGCTTCAAGCCTGGGGGTGACCTAATTTCTTCAGATCTATTTCTGCTCCCCATCCGGGATAAAGAGCTGAAGTTCCACAGAGCAGCTTCTTAGCCCACCACCAGAAAACCTGAAGTAGACAGAAGAACACACAAGGAACTATCCCTATTTACTGCCTCCATCCCCACCAGCCTCACTGTGCTGCTCTAAACAATGTTGAATCCTTTAAATCSTAATTACAAACCAGCCTGTTCCATGCTCCACAGTGACAAGACAGGAATGAAGTAAGGAATTGTGACTGCAAGGTAGGGAAATAACTGTCAATAATATCAACAAAGTATCCAACCGATGTGTTATTCATGGTATTTTTAAAGCAATTGTTATAACTGAGACTAACACTAGCAATAATAGTACTTGTGATTGAAAAGACATATGAAACTTGTTCAGCTAAAGTTTTAGTTACAAACCTTWAAGTCATCTAGTTGGAAAGAGATTTGAACATTTTAAAGCAACACTGGGATCATTCATATGTTAGTTAAGTAACCTGCAATGTCTCATGGAAACAATCCGACACTCAAAGTTGTAGTTCAAAATATGGCAAGCCCTACTGTTTTCTAGTGAAGCTTGCTTTCAGCTCCTGGACAGGAAAATCAACAGGTAGAAAGTTGAACAACAGCACATCATTCTCAGCTGAAAGCACACATGAAWAGTCTACCAAGGGCTGAGAGCAGAATGGTCCAAGAGTGACCATGGAGACCACATCACACAGGGCCTCTGGGATCCCACTGCCTCCAGCCTTACTCCCACACTTCAAGAGAACCCAGAGGTTCCACAGCTGCACAGGGCTATGTGCAGGRTCAGAAGCTGTTTGGCTGAAATATCTGTATCAGCTGTCTGAACACCCACTCCTCCTCCACCCTGGGACCAGTAATTGGATCAGATGGAAGAAATTTTTCTGCCAGATGTGACCCATGGGCCATGTTTTGAACTGTGCTGATTTCGTTTTACAGGGTTTAGAGTCTAGTTCTCTCCTCAGTAAGGACTAATGAAGATTTGGCTAGTAAGATAAGACTCTGTGCTCCTAGTTTTTTTATAACACACCTAACATTAGGAGTGTGTGGAAAGGAGGAATCTCACCATTATTTTTGTTATAATCCATAGTGGAAATTTTCTAAGTTTCAGACTTACAGACTCTCCACATTCTGTAACTAATTCTAGTAGCTTTAGGGAGTTCCCCAGCTGGGACAAATCCAGGCTCATCTCTGTCTGGAGCATATCCAGGCTCACTTCTACTGGGGGGCCTTGAAGTTTTCCAGCATCCCTAGCCATGATGCAGACCCATTTGGGACTCCTGCCTTCAGGCTGGCCATTCTGTAGCTTACAGAGTTCCCAGGACTTGGGTAGGCCTGCCAGAATCACAGTTTCTGTTGGAATCTTGCCTTGGATTTGGCAAAATTTTATCAAACCCAAGCTGTTTAGAGTGAAATATTTCACACTCAACCAACTGGAATTTTTTAACAAACTTTGTTACTTTGTTTCAGCAGGAAATTTCTGACCAATTCTTTCTATTAAAAGAACATTAGGTCCTTAAGGAATGSTATATAGTGCCATCTGAGATACTGAATTGTTAACTCCTATGAAGAATCCACTGTAACAATATAAGCATTCATTTGGTATCTGGATTTGTTTAATGATCATTGTATGTGCTGTTACAGTCTCCAGAAACAATTAATGTTCAGACTCAGTGGGCTGTWGTTTCCTCAGATTTTGCAAAATGATATTCTCTTGTCCTGGTGGCTGGCAGCTGCATTTGGAGCCAAGGAAGCCTCCATTTCAAAGGAATCAACCTATGTGGGTGATACCATAGAGGACTGTGCTGCCATTCAGAAGAACCTYAAAAGGTTGGAGAGATGGGCAGAGAGGAACAGCTTGAAATTTAACAAAGGCAAATGCAGGGCCCTGTACCTGGGGAGGAATAACCCAGGCATCAGCACAGGCYGGGGCTGGCCTGCTGGGATTCATCTCTGCAGAGAATGACCTGGAGGTTCTGGTGGACAGCAAACAGTCTGTGAGCAGCAGTGCCCTGGTGGCCAAGAAGGCCAGTGGTGCCCTGGGGTGCACTAGAAATGAGCATTTCCAACATGCTGGGGGAGATGATCCTKCTCCTCAGCCCTGGTGAGGCACATCTGGAGTGCTGTGTCCAGTTCTGGGCTCCTCAGGACAAGAGAGAAGTGGAGCACCCTGGAGAGAGTCCAAYGGATGGTGACCAAGATGATTAAGGRACTGGAGCATCTCTCTTWTGCAGAAAGGTTTAGGGTGTGGACTCTGTTTAGCCTTGAGAAGAAACAGCTGAGAGGGGACCTTATCAGTGTACAAAAGTATCTGAAGGCAGGSTGTCAAGAGGATAGAGACAAATGGTGATGCCAAGCAATAGAAAAAGAGACAAAGGGCAGAAACAGGCAACCAGCAACAGTTTGAGGAAATGGCCTCAAGCTGTTCCAGGGGAGGTTTAGATTTCACATCAGGAAGAATTTTTTCACTGAAAGGGTGGCTAAGCCCTAGAATGGGATATCCAGGGAGGTGGTGGAGTCACCATCCCTGGAAGTGTTCAACACATGACTGGWTGTGGCACTTAATGCTATGGTTTAGTTGCTGTGGTGGTATTAAATCAAAAGTTCAACTTGATGATCATGGGGGCCTTTTCTAACCCTAATGATCTATGCCTCTATGATTCAATGGAAGTGATGGACGTGAACATGAGTTATCACTTCTTTACTGTGAGGCTGACTGAGCACTGAAACTGGCTGCCCAGAGAGGTGGAAGAGTCTCTTTCCTGGAGATAGTAAAAACACATCTGGAGACAATCCTGAGTAACATACACTAGGTGATACTGTTGGGAGGTTGGACTAGATTGCCTCCAGTGGTCCCTTCCCACCTGACCCATTCTGTGATTCTGTGATTCTGAAATGAGATTATGGAAAACATGCATAGAAAATGGAATGGGGATGATAGATCAAAGATGGATCAGAAGAGTTATAGGCAAGATAATAACTCCTCAGCCACTCTCTAGGTGCTGTGCTCCTAGGGACTTTGAAAGCTCTTCTGCCTGATGAGCTACTCCAGAAGCAGTTTTACACACTTCTCATTCGTAATATACTTCACATTCGTAAAATTGACTACAACCATGTCCTCAATATCTACAATCTCGTGATGACTGAAAACAACTAGCAGTATTCAGGTAACAGAATGATAAGAAAGAAGCTGTAGACAACGCACTATCCCCGGTTGTATGCACCTTTAATCACTATTTTATCAGTATGAGGACTGACTGCAGTATAAATCATGGGGAAAATATGGTCTGTACCTAAACCTTACATGTAGAATTCTTGCTAACATGATAGATATTTCAAAAATATGAAAACATAGTAATAATCTACAGCCTATATTCTGACTGCATTAGAATCAAGCACTATTGTATAGTAAAATAATATTTTAAATATAATTCTTCTTTTATGGATGATGCAATATGTCTTGATATTTACAACATTTATAAAAGACTAAACAATATACATTAACCATAAAATTTGCCTTATCTTTCACTATTCCATTTGTTTTATTGCTCCTATCATTTTCTGGGCACTTTAGATGAGCGAAKAGCATGACATACTGCTGGCCCCATATCTCTTCCTTCCATAGCTCCAGACAGATTTGTCTCTGGAGTGATTGGTCTCAGTATTCCCAGGCCTTGCAGGAGATTTTTTTTCTTTTAGCAATTTATCAATGTGCTTTTATAGCAATCCGCAGGAAAAAAATCAAAGGAAAACAAAATAGATAAGGAAACTAAGATTATTGCTTTGTAAAATCAGTTATCTGAATTTGAACTGAGATCTAATAAATGCCGTTTATGTTTAGAGTTAGGTTAGAAGGCTAGGAAAGTAGTCAAAATGAAATTTACTACCTGAAGGGTGAGAAGGAATGTAGCAATCCCACATTCTGTTACAGGAAAGATGAAATGTATGAAACAATTGGGAAGGAAAATGCATTCTGAGATTCCTGGGCTGGTTGGCAGAGGTTACTGTGTGAAGTGGGCAGCTGCTGGAGGTGTTGCTATCCTGGCTTTCCCAAGAAAAACAATCAGCAGGACCCCAGTCTTTTGCAGTTTGTTGTCCTACATTATTTCCCTATGCCTAAAGTCAGCAAAGATAGGAAACAAACCCAGCAATTTAAAAGAATAATGGCAAATAAAACACGCCAGATGACAGCAAGCACAAGCACTAATATTTGAAATAGCTGTGGTTATTTCCTCAGTAGAGATAGGACTAGAGTCACATTGCAGTGAACAGACCSAGAAAAGTGCTGCATATTCTTTGTGCCATGCACTGTGATTTCCAGAGAGAATTCTTGCCATTTTAGCTTTTTAGGCTAGTGAGAATTCAGCAGAGAGAAGGAATGATGGCACAGATTGTAACAACCTTTTTTTTCTTCTAAACCAAATTATTCTTTACAAGATCCTGTAAAATGAATGATTCCACTACTAGGAGTCCATTCCTGACTCGATTTTTTTAGCTGTATAGGCAGAATCTGTGAATACAACTGTTTTGGAGATTAATTAAAATAATTTATCTTGCTGACCAATGCCAAAACTCTTTCTTTCATGATAAAAATTACCTGGAGAAACATGATGGCAGAATTTGAATTTCTAAAGGCAAAGCAGTCTGTTCTGGGTGTTTTTGCACCTTTGCATGGCAATCATCAAAAAGCAAATATTTAGGATAAGTATTTCAAAAAACGATATGCATATTTTAGTGACAAGTTTTCTTGCAGATACATGTGTATGTAGCTGGTGTTGCTGTTTTATCCTCATTGAGAATATTCTAGCAAAATAAAAGGGTTTTGCAGTGGATATACAAAAAAATATATTACAGATAGCATACTTCAAAAATGCAGCATAAATCAGTGTCTCTCCAGAAGTAATTTGTTCAGAAATTTTGAAGCAATAAAACCTTATAAAAGTGAAGACTATTGCTACAAATTATCCCAGTGTCTCTTGTTAAGTCTGACATGGTTTCAGGCCAGCTGATTCTGATAATGTCTAACCAGATTTTCTAAGAATTTTACTGCATTTTTCTAGGTTTGCTTTGTTGCTGAWGTTTTTCCTTCAGTGATGAGATACTGCCATGCAAAAGTTCTGATCACTGAAATGASAGAAGACCTTCAGATTATTTCAAAATGACATTTCATCCTTATCCAGCATTTTTGTTCAATTTTGTTCAGTTTTGTTCCTTATCCAKCATGTTTGTATCTCTCCTTTGACCAGAAGTATCCTGTAAGTTCATCTTCTAGACAGCCATGCCAGGTGCAAAAGAAAACTCTAAAGAGCTTTAAACGAGRCTTCTGCCTTTATGGAGGATATCTACATCATGAAACTATATATCCTTTATCAAAACTATTCTCTGTTCCCATAGGGAAGAGCTTATCTTCTCTGGACGTGGAGGGATGGTGGAGAGTTGAACATTTGTTGAGCCATGCTTAAAGCCTGGGTAGCCCTTGGTCTTTCAAAGAATTGTCAACATCTTTGCCCAGAATGGAAAAGCAAAACCCAGAAAACTCAAAACAAAAATAAACACCCTCCCCCCCCAAAAAAAACCCAACCGAAACCAAAACCAAAACCAAAACCAACCAGCAACAAAAAACAACAACAAAAAAGACAACAAACCCCTCCAAAAAACCAAACAAAAACCACCACCACCAACAACAAAATTTAAAAACCAGACGCCAAAAAAAAACCAAAACAAAACAAGGCAAAAAAAATCCAAACCAAAAAAAAACCCCAAAAGAAACCAAAACTACACCAAAGCCCCAACAATCTTTGCCTGGAACACAGCTTAATGGATCCTCCATGTGGTTAAATTAATGCATCCACAAGGCCAATATTCCAACAGGGCTACACAGCARTGCTCACAGTTTGATGTGCTCTTAGGCCATTGCAGAAATTACTGTGGATCAGGAATTCAGTCAGACATTTCCCTGGCCATCCTGTGGTATATCAGGTCTAGGCATTGAYACAGAGGCCAGGTCTGCAGAGTAAATTCTGGCTTACTATAGTTAGTTTGGTGYTGTAACGAAGTGTGACTGTCAGAATTATGGCAGTACAAACTGCTAGCATAGACATGATTTTCTAGCAAAGCTTTTCATGTGCCTAAACAGTGTCTTTAATTTAGAAAAGAGGGCACAAACTCAGCCAGCAAAATCATAGTTTTGCCAGTCTAAAATATATGGCTTCACATTCTTTCTGAGGATATATATCAGGTGGGATGGTAGGAAGCTTTCCAAAAGCAGACTTTTACTTCATTTGTAAACATTTTTATTAGAAAATGAATATGTCTCAAAGATTTGGTTTGTGTCATTTCTCCAAAGTCAGGAAAATTCATTAGATGAACATTTGTTTGAAATTTGACTTTCCACCTCCTTCTACCTCATATATTATCTGTGAAATGTGGATTAGAGTATTCTCCTTCTTGACAAGAGTGTTGCATATATGTTTATTGGAAAAAAGGAGTTTCTCAGGTACCTTAAGCTCACAGAGCTTTTTTTGGAAACAAAAACACTCTTTTTTTTTTTTGTTCAAGTTCTATGGGAAAATACACTTTTTAACAAGTATTTTTCAACTCAGAGGCTYCCAAATTTCCAGCCATTTTAAGACAAGAGAGGGATGATGGGTTCAGGACTCTGACATGTCAAGATGATGTATAATTTTTTACTTAAAATAAACAATGTAGAAAAGAAAAATCTGTTCCAAACTTGGACAAAGATTCAAAGAACACAATGTTACCTTCATTTAGCTACCATCCCAGGGAAAATCTGAAACTCCATTACTTTCTGACTACAGCCTAACTAAATATTAACAAAAGAAAGTACACCTAGAAGAGTTAGAAAAGTTTCTGTAATTTATCAGTAAGACATATCAAAATCAGGAAAACAGATATTTGAAAAGCACAGCACCTTAAAAAAGAATGTGCTTGCGCCCTAAAATAAGAGAAGAGAAATAGTAAATCAAGGCTTGGTCATGCCTCTGCCAAACACTAGAGTKTCTGAAATCCAGACCAGGTCCTGGGCTTTAGGTGGCTTTAGGTGGTTACACAGGAAGCAGCATCATTATGCTCCTGCCATGCAAAATGTTGTGCAACTGRGAGATTAGAGATGCAGTTGACCACTTAAGTACTTTTCTGAGTCCTGTTTTATTGCTGTTTTAATCTGAAAACACTGAACAGATTAGRTCTTGATAGAGAAATACCCCACCACTAAGCAATGAATACCTYGCCTGCTGCAGCGCAGGTACCAGTCACTGCTGCTCAGCCCCAGCCAGCTGCAGTAGTTATGGCCCATCCCCTGAGCCATGGCATYGCTGCAGTGATTGTTCTTACCCTGACCCTTTAATGGGGCAAAATACGCTTGCTTATTCTTGGTTTAAGCTGTATAAACTGGCCATACTCCAACTCAACTAAAAAGCATATGCAGTAAGATTTAGGGTGACTGAGCTAATCAACATAACTTAGTAAGACRCTGAATTTGCTCATGGACTCATGCTTTATTTCTGCTGTATTGGTTTCTGCATTCATAATATTTCCACCAAGCATTCTGTAGACTGGTGGGTAGGATCACTTGTGTTTACTGTGATTTAAGAGTTAGACACCAGAATACAAAAAAAAAAAAAGAGCCTAAGTCCAGCTAAGGCAATTCTGTTCCCTTCAGAAGCTGTTTTTCAGGCACATCGAGAAAGGATAAGACACCAGGGCATGGACTGAATTATTTATAAACATTGACATAATATTCAGCATATA
Source organism: Cardinalis cardinalis (assembly GCA_014549065.1). NCBI lineage: Eukaryota > Metazoa > Chordata > Aves > Passeriformes > Cardinalidae > Cardinalis > Cardinalis cardinalis. The sequence goes on from JACDOX010000025.1 coordinate 729,175, forward strand.
AAATTCTCAAGTCAGATTTTCTATTTCAGACATTTTATTTCCTTACCAGTACCAGAATGAATTTGTCTCTTTAGGTACTTATTCATGCCTTTGGTCTCCTATAACCTTCAAGTGCATAAAAAAGGTATTTCCATTCACATCAATTTAATTTACAGATGTTGCCATATAGTAGCTTTAAGTGTCCCTCTTTTGTGCAAYATCAAAATCATGGGGTTTCACACTCAGAGAATCAAACATTCCTTGTGMATATAACTTCCCAGTCCTTTCATGAAAATGAAACAGTGAAAATGGTGATTGAGGAGAACGGATTCAAGACCATGTTACAAACTGTCATGTTCTATTTCCTGAACTATGTTTCATTGGATGACCTTCAGGACTATTAGCAAAGTGATTTCAAAAGTTTTCAGATTGCTTTAGTGGATATGCCATTCAACCGATGTTAACATTTTAATATATTGAATTTATTGTGATGTAAACACCCTAGAGTTTTTCTCTCATGAAAAAAACTAAAGAACAGATAATCAAATTATGTTGGCCTGCTGCCACCTTCAGTACCATGACCATGTTATGTCAAGGCATTTGGATGATGGTAGATCTTTTTACGGAAGGTAGCTTTCTGTTTATAGTTACAGTAAAAAAATGTGCATTGAGGGAGAAGGGAACAAAGTTCTGTAGCACTTTAGCAAAAGCAATAGGCCACTGACAYTAGTGTGCCTTTGGATATGCTGTGGATTATCCTTGGCCAAGGGCCAAACACCCATCCAGCCTCTCCCTCACTCCCCTTCCTTAGCAGAACAGGAACAAAAATAGAATGAAAAAGCTTATGGTTTGAAATAGTCAGGGAGACCCCTTACCCATTATTTTGGTGGACAAAACAAAGTCTTCTATGAGAAATTTATTTTATTTATTGCTAATTACAGGTGAATCAGGTAGTAAATAACAAAACCCTCAAAATTTAGAAAACTGCCTTTCCTCCCCCTTTTTCTAGGTTCGTCTCTACTTCACTAGTATTTTAATTCCCTTTAATTTTTTTCTAWTTTTTATCGTTTCTTTCTGCTTTATTTTTAAATGACATATTTTTCTTTCTTCTTACCCTACAGTTATTATATTTTTAAATAGACAGCAGTGCAACCTTACTTCAGCAATCGTTTTAGACAAAATTATTTTATACCATTCTAATTTTCCCTCAGGCATCAAAAATACCAAAACAGAGAAAAGAGAAAATGTTTGTTCTGTGGAACTTTTTGTTGTTATTTCTAGAGCTGCTCTAAAAATAGAAATAATTTTAAGTGAAAAAATATTTCTGAACAGTGTTCTGCTTTTTAAAGATTCAAACCCTTTTCCAAAACACCATAAAAGTGATAAAAATAGCAAATAAATTCAATGCAAAATGTAACAGATTAGTGCTGTTAAAATTCAGTGAAACCTCTCTGACATGCAGAAGTAATCTCTGTGAAACACCGCAGTGAAATACTGCTTCCAAAGCTATTCTGAATGCATTTGATATCTACTGCAGGATTTAATTTGTACCCCCAAACCATTGCTAAATTCAGTGGGATTGTTCTTATTCCACAGAAATTTCAGTTCCAATAAAGAATAGATATTTTTTAGTTTGATGAACTTATCTATGTGAGCTTCCATCRCTTGATAATTGACGATATTTAAAAGGAGCTTTGTAACACTACAGACAATTGTCCATAGAAATGGGTTAATTYACTTATGGAATATCCTATCAATGGTATATTACAGTGAAAGTTTTATTATCTATAATTTTGTTTTCAAAGTTATGCCAGCTAATTCATTTTTTCCATTGCTACCCTATATCTAGAATTATTTTCTTATATTTAATGGCAAATCCTGCTTTGTTAACCAGTTTTAAAAATACTTTGAGGTTTTTCTGTCACTGCAGTGACACCTGGTGTTGAAAGCAAAGTTGTTTATAGCTCAAAGATATAGGAGAATCCATTTCATAACATGCATTGTCTTAAACCCATCAACATTTCTGACTTTTCAGCACCTTCTAACTTGAAAAAGAAGGAAAGGGAGAGAGGGTAGGAGAAGAAAAGAAAGGGGGAAAGAAGGAAGGAAGGAAGGAAGGAAGGAAGGAAGGAAGGAAGGAAGGAAGGAAGGAAGGAAGGAAGGAAGGAAACATTTTCACAAGTATTAAAAGATACTTATCAGTTGCTGCATGAGTAAGATTTCTCCACAACAAATAATAAAAAGAATTTGGTTTAACTCTGGTGTCCCTTGGTCATGGTCTAATATAGAAAAATAACTACAAAACAACTCTTATAACTACTGCACCACTCAAATAACTCTACTACACTGAAGACTGATTCAGACATTAGCACAGTTGCCAGGGTTAATTTTTCAACCTCACAATAGCAATTTCTCAAATTCACTGGATTTAGACAAGCCCGAGGTGTCTGTGACAATGAATCAAACAGAGAAGTGAAATATTCCTGTATACATTTCTTTTTCCTGAGGAGAAGCACTGGCTTTAAAAAAAAATAAAAAATAAGTGAAATTAAAGCATTCCTTTATATGCCTGTGTATGTTGTATATATATATGTTTCTGTTTCAACTGAAGAAATGTAGTTCTGCAATTGAATATAGAGAAATGCTTCAATAAAGTCTAAGTGGAATACACGATCACTGGATTTAAATCCATATATACAGTTTTCTCTGTAACAGAATTCCTGTGTGCTAGCATACATAAAATATGAGCATCACTAATAAACAGCAGCTGGAGTATATAGCAAGCTGGATCTTTGTGTGGAATATCTTTAAGGTGTTTTTGGCACAACTTCCAGGACTGTCTTGACCAACACTTTCCCAGATGTGTAGGATTATGGGATATATCTTCTGGAATCTCTCAGGAAAGCACTTTAATTCACAGCCACACCTGGGCTGGATATTGCRATCAGCTCCCATTTTCCACTTACAATTTTCCTTCCTCGTTCATTTTAATTTCTCTGTTTTCTCCCTTATCACTTAATATATTTTCCTCATTATTGGCATCTGGGCTGTGTGTTCTAACACAAACACCGAAAGACCAAATCAAGATAAAAAAAAAAGAGCAAAAATATTCCCATTTCAGATGGAAGAGCAGATGGAGCTCTTGGCACTTCAGAGGATTCAAATTGACCCTCTGCACCAAGCTCAGGGAAGACAGACTGTCACTGCTGACTGGAAAACACTAAAGAGACCTGTTTTCCCATTGAATATACAGTAGCATTTTCTAATTCTTTAGCTCTAAGCTGTGCATGGCCATGAAGGAGCAGCTGAGGGTTTTTTTGGGGTTTTGTTAGATTAGACTCTTTCATATCTCATGGATGCTCTTCTCTTACTTTTATGTTGAAAATATTGTCCTAAAATTTGAGATAAAAATTTGATTCTACATCATTTTTATCAAGTGCCTGAGAGAGACTATGATCAAGTGGTGACTACACCCTGCTCTTCTCCATCCAAGGATTAAAACATTCTGAGCAGAAAGGGCTAAAAACTCAGGTGGTGCAAAAGAATTCATCTCTGCACAGAGCAATTCACAATCTGCCTGAATTCTCAAGGCTGGCCTATGAACATTCAGGGAATAGTTATCTTTCCCAGGTACTATGTACTGTGATGGTTGCCTATTGTCAGTATTAACACGCTGAGCCTTTAATGAGCTTCTTTGAATACTTTATGCTATTACATTGTTTATAGCGATGTTTCATTAGACTGATGCAAAATATTCAGTATAAAATGTAATCATTTCTTTCTAAATTATATAACTGCAATTTGAATTTTTTTTCCCTGAAGAGAAGAACAGAATTATACTTTGGTTAAATTTTTTCTGAAGAAATAGGGCAGACACATGCAGTATAAATCTTAATGTAATATATATCCACTTAAAAGGCATCAAAGTCTCAGCTAAATTTAGAAGCTGAAAAACAGACACAAATCAGATCCTTGCAAAATGCTCAGGTAACTCAGATTCTGACAAAGCCTGAGACTTCTTGGAGATATCTCCTACTTTGGTATCTTCACCTTATTCCTTATTCTAATCAAATTTGGACCGTTGTATCAAATATGCTTGTACCTGAAGGGAACTTACCGGAAAGATGGGGCAAGACTATTTACAAGTGTGACAGTGGTCACAGGGGTTCTTGGATGAGGGAAGAGACGAGAATGTTGACTCTATGTTTAGAAGGCTTGATTTATTATTTTATGATATATATTACATTATAACTATACTGAAGAATAGAAGGAAAAGCTTCATCTCAGAAGGTTAGCTAAGCTAAGAATAGAATAGGAAAGAATGATAACAAAAGGAGCTGTCTCGGACTCTGTCCGAGATAGCTCAGCCTTGATTGGCCATTAATTATAAACATCTAAGACGAGCCAATCAAAAATCTACCTGATGCATTCCACAGCAGCAGATAACCATTGTTTACATTTTGTTGCTGAAGCCTCTCAGCTTCTCAGCAGGCAAAAATCCTAAGAAAAGGATTTTCACAAAAGATGTSTGCGACATACAAGGGCAKCTAGTGACAAGACAAGGGGGGTTGGCTTCAACCTGAAAGAGAATAGGTTTAGATGAGATACTAGGAAAAAAAATCTTTACTGTGAGGATGTGAGACACTGGAACAGGTTGCCCAGGGGTGCCCCATCCCTCGAGGTGTTCRAGGCCATGTTGGATGGGGCTCTGAGCAACCAGGTCTAGTGGAAGGTGTCCCAAACCATGGCAAGGGAATTGGAACTAGATATCTCCATGGTTCCCTTCCAACCCAAGCCATTCTATGATTCTATTATTATTTTTGTGCAGTCACATTCAGGAAAAAATCTGTCTGAGAAGTAAACAGGTGATTTGAAATTATTTTTTATGTGAACAGAATGGTATCTTTGGTGCTTGACCAGCCTGCCTTTGTTYCCCTAAACCAGAGGAATGAGCAGGGGAGTAAGCACTTCTACAGGTTCAGAAAAAGTAACATGTTGTCAATATTTTAGAAARGATATTTCATAATTTGAGCTAGATCCTGAACTGGGTGCAAGTTGCTGTAGTCAAGATATATACTTTTCTGAGGAATTTTTTTKAACAATTCTAAGGAGAAGGTAGGCTCTGAAAGATATAATGACTCCTCTCTATCCATGGAAGAGAACTCAACCCAGAAGATGCCAAGAATCCTCTTTCCAGACACAGATCACAGAACTTTTCATTTTGTCCACTTTCTTTGTTTTCTTTAATGAAAGTCTAAATAATCACTGAGTTAATTTTAAAGAGAACTCTGACTAAAAGCCACCAATTCCACCCTCTCTGCCATTTTTCATTATGCCATTGTGGATGTATTGCAAAGGGGACTTTTATGTGATGGCAGTACTTCATCTGGCAGGAACTGCAGAGCCACATCACACAGAGCCTCCACCACTAAAGATGCAGATATAACCTAAAATGTGCTGAGATCCCTCATGATTTATTTAAATCCAAAATTAAGTCAGAGCTGTGCAGAAATATTTCTTATCATATTTTGCTGAAACTAGGATAATAAAGAAAAATCCTTTGCTCCACAGTTTTAGCTGTCCCATTCTACCTCAATTTTTAAATTAATTCATTTTTTTGATGTACCCTTATTTTCTCTATAAAACTGGCAAAAACAGATTAGCTTCAAAAACATTTTCCTTTTAAATAGTTATTTTTCATTTTTAAGGGAAAATAGAAGCATCTGAAATTATGAACATCATTCGCCACTCAAATACAATTTTGTGCCAAGTTTTGGTAAAAAGAAAATTTTCAGCTGAGTGACAAACCAATAAATATGTAGGCTTAGAGTAGCTCTTCTGAGAAACTGAACTTCAAATAGTAACTTTATAATACTAACAAAAATGTGCTAATTTTTATGCTTATTTTTCTTACTTAGCTTGTTCCTGATGGTTAGGAAGTTGATTGTTCATTTTTCTGCTGCCATTCACACCAGCTGCTATAAAGCAGCTATAAAAATACTCCCAGTGCAGATCTTGACCGTAGATCACTGTACCTAGACCCAGCTGCAGATGGATGGAGCAGCTGGTCCAGAGAGGTGCTGTTCCTGACTCCCACACACACTTGGTCATGATGCATGAACAGCACAGTTGCTCCCCAGCCACAATTCCCATTCAGTCACAGATTTATGAAGTAATGAGCCGCCTACCAGCAAAAAACAAAACCAGCAGCTCTCCAGCACACTTTAAACAAACACCCAAGAATGTTCCATAATTATAAATAACTGCAACTCAGCCATCAGATGAATTGCTGAAACTTTTTTACAAACTTGTTAAATGGGAAGCAAAYAGAGTAGAGCAAGGAAAGAGGGAAATATGCCTATGTCGGGAGACAGCAACATAAAAATTGGTAATTATTTTTCAGGATACTTTATCTTTTTTTAACATCAGTGTGATGGTTGATGGGGCTGTTTTGTTATGATTTATTAATTTTTTGTGTAGCCTGGCTATTTAATAAATATAATGTGAACATGCCAGCATACCCTGACTTCAGCTATAAGAGAAGGAGGAAGAATGGTGTGAGATAAGATATGGATTCTGTAGTAAATGCCAATGTACTGCAAAGAGACAATAGGCAGCCTACATCTTGTGAAGATGCAAAGTCCTGGCTCCAAARCAATTAACATCGTTTTTCACTAGCTTGGGTATAAGGGGCCATCAAGCATTAGTGGCCAAATGGAAATAGTCTCTCCAGAAGGGAGGTGGGAATTTCTTGTGAGGTGCTCCTACACAGTCCCTTTTTGTGGAATGTGTGCAAARCAGACCTGTGCAATTCACAGTTTGAGATGATGGGGATTTTGGTAAGGAGGGCATGGAGGGGACTTGYTGTTGTAAAATTATTTTTCTCTTGCTGTTTTGGCCCCAGTTTTAARCTATTAATTCAAGAAAAATAGTTACTGCAGCTGCCAAAGCTGCGAAGTTTTAAAGTTTCTGGGCAGAATATCCCGCAGCTGTATACTGATACTGCATAAAGAAATCATGCTGGTGGAGGATACACTTCTCTCCCCGTGTCTAATTCTAGGCTTTCCATGTAAAAACAACCCAGGAAGAGACAGAAGAAACCCAGTGCATAATCTGAGCACCAGTGCTCAGCCTTGACCTGGACACTGCAGTTCTCAGAGGTGTGCTGTGCTGCAGACACTGCTTGCTGTCATCAGCCACCATAGCCTCCAGTAGACAAGAACTACACTTGCCCATTCACTTTGATCTGATGGATGAGTGCAGTGAATTTATAGAAAATAACTGTATATTACACATTAGACAAAGACCAGAGATAAGGGCCTGAGAGTTAAAGTTTTAAACCACTTATTTGTAAAAAGATTTATATAACAATTATGTAGCTGTCTGTACACCTTTCAGAAACCTTTTACTTGACTTTGCTTAGTTTTGTTTTGTGCGGCTAAAAAATATACTCGCAGCTCTAAAGAACCCCACCTCCTGTATACTATTTGCTCCTGCAGAAGCAATACTGAGCTGTATTATTTATTTTGTTTTCCACCATTTTTTCTTGAAAAAACAACCACTGATCTTAAGCTTAAAAACAGCACAGTAAGAGTGGCTGATTTTATTTGATGTCAATTACATTTGAAAGGGCAGGTTCAATCCTTTAGGTCTCTCTTCTTCAATGAGCATAAGTAATTCAATGACTGTCCTGTATCAGCAGGGAAATGGCTACATTATCTAATAGCGCTCTTCCATCTCTAACTTGCAAGATTCTATCAATGTCAATAGTTGAAGTGTGTAACAAGGCTAATGTATTTACAGAAAACCAATATAATGAAAATAATAAAATCTAGACTGAGGAACTCACCAATTTTAATAACATAATATGTTGATTTTTTTTTACCGGGCAAAGATTTTCTTTTTTTTCTTCTCAATAGCTCTCCGCTTTGACTTTGTCCTCTTTTTTTTTGGAGACCTCTTATATGAATGGAATCCCAGAAGAAATTAACCATAGCCATATATAAACTGATTAGTTGAGCAATGCATGACAGCAAGGGCTTGTATGCACAGAGACTGAAGGGAATTTGGGACAGAAGTCCAAACTGTGACCTTCCCAGGTACTAACATTTAGGAAATGAGAGTATGCACTACCCYAGAGAAACCTGGAATGAAGTTCTTCTCTGACCTTTGCCTTCTCACACAGAATTAATTGTCCTTGCTCCTTCCATTAACRCTTTATTTCACTGGGGTCTAGCCAGTGCAGTGGCAGAGGAAACAAAAGGGTTTTAAAACTGGGGCTTATGGGCAGCCTGGGCTACCTATACCTAGGCAGAAGACAGCTAATTTCATAAGGTGATTCCATTCTCCAATTTCTCCTCAAAACACAACAGATTTGAAACCAGCAYATTCATTTTTAGAGGTAACAATTGGAAAAGTCTACTTTTTGTAGCGCTCATGTAAAGTGTATTCTTCGTTATAAAGGAAGTCCCATCAATAATTTAACAYGGTCATACAGAACCGTAAAATACAAACAAAAACAGAGATCCCTTCTTTGCTTGCTGRGAAGTTTAATTTTATTTCCAACAAGAATGGTTGCTGAGCAAAAATTGTATTTCTAAAGTCCACTTCCAATATCAAGATGTGACTGAAATCTAAAATATGATCAAAAATTCAGTTTGCTGTCCTGTGGCCTCTCTGTTCTCAAKCACAGTGAAATATATCTGTCCACAAACACAGCATACTTCATCTGCTTGTTTTCTGAAGTGTTAGCTCAAACTSTACGACTTTTTCTGAAGTTTTGTGTGCTGCTTTGAGTGCTAAAATGAACATCAGCATAAATTTCTGTGAAGTTCTTTTGGAGTTTATTTTAGAGGCATGAATTTCAGAGGCATTTATTGTAGAGACATTTCCTCTGGAGCCATTTGCTCCAGAGGAAAGCTTGTTAGCAGTATGGCATTCCTGAACCTGCCTTCCCACAGCTCCTGAGCAGTGTGTGTGCCATGCTCTTTTGGGGTGAAGTGTCATTTTCCACTGCCTCTGAAGAATGCTGTTTTGTGCTGTRGTGGCTCACCTGCATAATTATAGGAAATTGCTATATAATCATTAACCGATCAATATCTGGTAAAGTAAACCTGAAATAAGGAAAAACAGATGTTGTTTTCTGTGTTTAATGAAAAAGGCTTATGCATCCTCATGCTGTATTGTCTGATCTTTCTTGAGTTTGGACCTTATGTACCAGACAGAGGTATTTGCCACATAATCCATGTATTTGAATGCTGTTTACAGATTACCCAGAATACATCTGGAAGAGCAAAACAGCAGCTCCTGGCAAATGTGCTGATGAGCGTAACCTTTGAGGAAAGGGAAGCAGGATGCCTGAGAGCTGCAGATCCTAGAATGCAACTGCTCACATGCCCTCTCATCCCCTGGAGGCATATGAAACCTTCAACCCTTAACAAGAAGCCAGAACATTTCACTTTTTCAAAATTTCACAACTAGGTGGAGAGGAATAAATATCACCCCATCCCCAGTGCACTTTAATTATTTCATTCTGCTGTGGGAACAAAAGGGCATCATTAAAAGTTTTCCAGACAGAAACAGTTTCTGACATATCCAGAGTGAATGGCAGCTCTTCATGGTTGAATACAATAAGTACTCAACCCAAAGGGCTGATAGTAAATGTGAAATGGTGGGATGATTTCTGCATATATGGGGAGCACAAGCTAAAACTTTTTTCACAGAGGGCAAATCACCTTAGAGATAGCATTGACATCGCCATAAATCAAGATGCAAAGATACCTTTAAAGGTATTTGACCCAATTTTACTGGTATAACTCAGGGGATTTCCCTCTTAAGGAAGATTTTATAGCCTCATTGAAATAATTCTCCTATGGCAATCAAGGATTCAACAGGGCCATTATTCTTTGTGTGTGACCCGCCACCTCTGGAGGGAGGGTATTACCCCCAGTAAGGATAGAAGCTGCCACATCCCTACTTCAGCACTGAGAGTGTTACTCTGGTGCAGGAGGGCACGAGGGATTCAATCCACTGCTATGATTTCAGCATTAAGCTGCAAAGTCATATAGATATGCTAAAATTAGTGCCTTTGCTATCAGAACTCTATTGAAAACCACACCTCCACCCTCTCCCTTATTGTCCTATAGGAAACCAACACCTTTCCTCTCAGGGGAAGTCTATCTACATGACTTTGACCCTCCTTATGTTGAGTCAGATCGAAGGTTCATCCAGTTTAGTAACTTGACTTACAGTGAGGAGCCATGGATGCTCAGGAAAGAATAAAAGGAAGTCACGTGTAGAGGGATCCCTGCCCTGCTACGCCCCTCTAGTTTCTGATAATCTAGATGTCCTGACTTTCATTGAATGAAATACACAACTTCTTTCTGTTGTAATACAAAGTCATAGTTTTTATTTTCAGCTTTTTGTTCACTGGCTTGTTTTTAATCTGCTTGCTGACAGCCAATTTCACTGTTTTCCCTCGTTGTTCTTTGTCTTACCACGGTCCACAGGTACAAGTGTGACAATTTTCCAACTATGCCAGTTTCTCCAATTAAAGACACAGCATCTCTTCCTGCAAAATTTGTTTTGCCATTGGCTGCTTTCTAGTTCTTGTATTCTAAGATATAATTATTCAATGTATTATGAATATGGTTTTATACATGGTTTTATACACCTTATCATATTTTATACACCATGGTTTTATACACCTTATCATATTTTCTTCCAACTGCTCTTCTGTGGATGAAGTGTCCAGGTCTAACTTCAATTCTAATGGAAACAAGAAGGATTTACTGGTATAGCAGCTGAGACTCTTTGTCAAGCTAGTCAAGAACACTTCAACAAAGTACCTATTCTTGGAAAAATATCAGTTCATAGAAACTTAGCATTTTTCCAGGAACATTCCAGTCTTGAAAAATCTTCAGCAAGAGTTTTCTCTAGTCAAGTAGGTTTTCTGGCCAAACTGAAAGCAGAAATGAGGGAATAACTGCACAACCATTAGTTGCTGAGATGTAACAAGATGGAAATGTAAATGTCATTCAACCTATCTTCAGAACCACAGTGCTTATACAAAGTTAAAGAAATGATCACTGGATTAAGTAATTTGTGATTAATCCAAGTCAAAGAAGGAACCAGTAGGATGGTATAATGAACCAACAAATTTTCACACTTTTGGTATTACTCCAAGCACTCTGACACAATGCACTCCATTCTCCTTCACCCTACGGCTCTTTTACCAAAACTGGCAACATAAAGAGCCCTCAAATTGTAAAGTAAAAATAAATTATTATCCATTTTCATGTAGTTCTACACAAACTGTGTGTTGCTGCCCAAGAAACATAAAACTAAAACATAGCAGAAAGGAAAATCATTCACCAGAACTGTGGAACTTGCCTTTGCCGCTGAATAGTGGCTTAAGCTGCACATGGACACCAGGCTCCATCTTTGGTGAAACTTGCTCCAATATTTTGCTTTTAAAGAGAGAGGGGTAAGAACAAATCCATCATTTCTCATTTGGGAAGCTAAAGATAGAGGCATCTAAGGATCATTTCTGGTGAAAGGTAGTTTTTGGATTGTATACCACAGTTCTCAGATACTCAGCATGTTGCTGCTTGTTTTGCATGAAGTCAACTGTAGTGCTAGCGAGCATCAAGAATATCATAGCCAACATTTCATTTCTTGGCTCAGTTAACAATTGCAGAGTAGATGCTGCTGACTGTGAAAAGTAGGGAGTGAAGTATTTGTGCATGGAACTCAGTCCTGAGTAGATGTTTTACTTAATTTAAAGAAGTTTCAAGATTTTCTTCYTTTGCCAAGTTTAATACTGATATTATTTCCAAAGTAACAACCAAGGCTGATCCTTCCAAGTGCTCAATTTCAGCAGCAGCTGAATTCCACATTAAGCTGGTGTGTGGATATAGTGCCAACCAGAGCGATGCAAAGATACCACCTAGAGTTGTACAGCAATATTAACAGTGCTGCAGTTCCTAACAGCAAGGCAGGCTGATACATCTCTTTCAGCCCTGGATGTGATGTGGGTAACTCCAGAGCAATAGGTAATTTCTTTAACCCACGAGTCTGAAGCACCTCTTTTCCTTTTTGGCTCCATGTAATTCTCTTTCAGATTGGAATAGCTTTCTTTCCCATTCTACTGCTAGAAAGCAAGTGAGATTTCAGTGAGGCTGAACAAAAGTGGAAAAAAATCAGTGAAGAATCAGTGTTCTTTACTATTTAAGCACCATGTATGAATACAGCTCGGAACAAATGTACCTCTGCTGACAGGTGGAAGAGATAGACTTACTTATGCTGATATAGCTGTATGAGAAAGGAGCTAAATTATCACTTTTCCCTACCATTCAGTATCCATGCTGGGAAGAGAGCTTATTATCTCTATGACAATTACTCTCCTGTGCATTGCAATATGGAGAGTAGTTCAGCTAAAACATGTTGTCTCTGCTGAACTAAAAATGACAAATTTCACAAACTCATATTCAATGTCAKCTTCTCCTTTGTTCTTCAGCTTTTGTGATCCACAAGATTAATCTCCTGGTTAAATCACTTAACAGCTACGGTACTTACAGCTTTATTGTTTTCACATTATCCAGCACATCAAAACCCAAGCCAAAACACAACAACCCAGGCCAAATCTTTGAATGGGTGTGTCTAGGAACAAGTTTTTCTTTGTTAATAAGGAAGCATTTATATAAGGTTTTGATTAAGAGTGAATACTGTATAACCGGTGACAAAAATATTAATTTTCTAGTGATTCTTTGAGCAAAATGTTTCCTGTTCTGTGCTGTATTKTTGACTAAAGTGGGGAAATGTGGTTTGTACTCTTATTTTATCTACACCATGTTTTGGTGTCCATAGTTTTTCGTGTTACAAAAATACAGGGTCAGGGGAAGAAAGCTCCAGAATGATGGATGTCAAAAATATATCCTGAAGAACTGTCAAAGATAACAAAATTAATGATACATACAAAAAAAATCCTAAAACMCTCCAGAAAACAAATGAGTGAACAAGAAAACAAAAAAGTATGGAAAGAACTGTGTAAAATTATTTTTTTATCAGAATTTTGTAAAAAGTACTTATATCACTAAAAATATTTCTTCAACCTGCTGAAAAGACCCCATTCTTCAAGACCCAGAGATTTAAGGGTTTTTTTGAGGATAATACAACTGATTTTCACTATGACRTACATAAACCACTTATAATTCCAGTCTTAATTCAATTTTCTCAATCTAATTAAAAAATTTGTGTCTGYATTCTGAAATCAGATGTTTCCATAGGATTAGAGGCTTCGCAGAAGGCCAGGTAGATTAGCCTCCCCAGATTTTCTTTGTCCCAAAAATCAGATATCTTCTCAAAGCAAGTGAACAAGCTAGTACATAAAAATTACCTTAAACTGATTTGTTTGTTCAGTTTTTGGTTGCATTTTGCTGCCTTTTCTTTCGAAGTTCATCCTACAATCTCGTCCACATTTAAGAGATCGGCAGGCCCAGCACTGCCTGCAGCTGCCACATGGAGGGAAGTCCTGGCCCAAGCCTTCTCTCTGCCCCGGACTTCTGCAGAGATCTTGCATTATTTTATGTCTGTGACTCCAGTGGTTATCTCTGAAGTGGAGCTGCCCTTCCTTTAAACAGAGCTGTGGGGAGATTTACCGCGGTGGTCAGCGGCACCCTTGAGCTGCTCCCCAGGAATTGCTGCGCGCAGGCGTCTACATGCACRCACCCAGCCTCCTGCTCATGGGCACCTCGTGGGCACCCTGCAGCTTTCCAACACCAGAGCACCAGGCAGCCTTCCTTCCCAAGCAACACCTCTTTGTGTGAGCGCTCATGAGGCCCCTACACACACCTAATCAGGTACCAGCCTGTCTGATAAAGGTTCTGGGTGGCCCCTCGGGAAGGAAACATGGCTGGCAAAAGCTTTCTCCCAGTTCTGCAGAAGAGCACGCTGATGCCTCCTGATTGCACACATTGCCTTTGCAAAAGAAGGTAAAATGTGAAATTCAAGGCACTTCTGCGTTAGGCGAGACACAAAAGAAGCAGAAGGAATAAATGTAGTGAATGTAGCTGTAGGGGATAAAGCTATCCTCCTTCCACTAAACATGTCTGCAGAAAAACACTTGAGATAAGCTTCATTATCTTTCTATAGACACCTTGCTAACACAGGTGGGAGGCACTTAGGTAACTAGCAGATGAAGGGTTTGCTCAAGGTCAAGCAGAGGCTGTCAAAGTCACTGTTTAACCCAGTGAAAGAACATACACTGAAAGCCTTCCACAGATAAAAAAGCYCTTTTTCTCTTTTCAAAATGCAAATTTTTTCAGAGAGTGTTTTATTTTCTTTTTTGTTCAGTTTTTCCATACAAGTCACCAACAAATGTTTGATTTTTTAATTGTGATTTTTTAAGACCCTGCATTTTTCATGTCTTTCCAGTGTTTTGTGTGGACAATATTGCATTCCTCTTAACTGTAGTGGGTGCCAGTTGTGGAATCTGGAAGTACTGATTTCCAGACCCTTGTACTTAAGCATTCCATTTTATGTTTCAATATTTCAGAAATACTGTGGCTAAAAAAATAAAAGAAAAAAATAAAGAAAGGAAARGGAAAAAAAGAGAAAAGAAAAGCAGGAAAACTCCCAAAATATAGCTCCAAGTGATCTGCATAAAGCAAACAGAAATGTAGATGCTGGATTGTGTCCAGGACTCCTGGTTTCCTGCGACACTTACAAGACAAAAGTTAGGGCAGCRTGCTGCAAAAAGATACCACGCTTTTCCAGCACTGATAGGCTTTCCACACCTGCAATGCCACAGCTATAGAATTCATTTTCAGACCAAAATTATCTCTCTTGCAGGCTGTACTGCCTGGGTTTCCAGGGCCATAAATCAAGGCTGTAGTCTGGCAATCAGGAGAGGAAAGAGCTTTTAAATAAATAATTTTTTAAATCTATTCTTTTTTTTTAAGTTATTCCAATTAACTTTTTAATCTTTCTGATATTTTGTTTGGTAGTTTGGGGGTTTTTTTCCCCCTTCCCCTATTACTTTTTTGTAGTAAGCACTGAGTGCATTCCTTGAGAGCTGAAGGAATAGGGATTATAGGGGAAGGCAAGCATGCCTTCAGAGATGATATTTTTAATTAATAGTTGAGGATAGTCTAGGAACAAAGATAGGCTAGAATGAAAATCTGGATTTAAATATTGCAGAACTGCGACCAGGTCATGCAAAAAGTTCAGGTACAGAAACTTCAGAAGCAGGTCAACCAAAACAGCAGAACTGAATTCAAATGTGGTTTGATACAGGTCTAAAATAAGCAGGTTTACCTTACATCTCATTCTTTGATCCTTGTCTTTCTTATCCCCATATTAATGGCCAGACAGTATTTCTGCTCTTTTTCATTGATTTTAAATGTTTCTTGTGTAAAAAAATTGAAGGGTTTCTCAGGAGGAGAATAAAATATGTGCCTTTTAGGTAGGGGGCTCCTGCTTTTCTGAGGAATCACAGTGAAAAAGAAAATTTTTGTCAGAGTTGGGAACCTGAACATGAATGCCAGCAGGAATGCAGCTGAAGTGCTACAGCACCATCTCCTGGAAGTCAGACATTTCTGAATTTCTAGACCTGATTTAATGTACAGTCACCCAGAGAGATGAAATGTACCTTGTGGTTAATTTAATACATTTCTCTTCACAAAAATGTTTTAACAAAATATGGAGCTAATAAAAACCATTCCCATGAATTATAATATTTTTAGGCAAATTTTTATGTATAGGAGTTTGCTGCCATCAGACAGTACTTAGTCCTTAAATTCAAACATTTGAGGCTAAATCATGAGAAATGGGAGTCATAAAATTTGACAGTAAATTTGGTTAGAGATTAACTAAAAATTAATAGGTTAGATTCTAGTAATTTATTGAGAGAAAATAATAAGAATATCAAACTAATTCTGAAAAAAATAGTAGAAGTATCTAATTCTTGGAAAAAGCACTAAAAGTAGTATTTAAATTATTGAGAATTTATATTATCAATTTCTGCTGTCCTAGAACCAGCTTTATAACTCAGTAGCATAGTCTTCCAAAAAAGTGATAGTCAGTGTGAAAGCATGTATTTAAAAAAAAATACAAGTATTATATCCTTTTTCCATGAGGATTCTTGATGATTTCCTCCTAAATATCTACTGAATTTTTTTAGCTGATCACAGACTGTCTAGGCAAGCTTTTTCCCAAACCCAGAAGTTTTCCTCCATGTTAAGAGAGCAATTTCCCAGTCCWGCTGGGGATATGACTCCTGCTTATCCCCTGTTCTGGCCTGGAACCTGTCCCCAGTGTGAATGGCCCAGAGCTGCTCCCAGTTCCTGGTCAGCACCGCCCTGAGCTCCTGCTGGCTCGCAGGGCCAGGGATGGTGCAGAGCAGAAGCTGCAGTCTAAGGAGCCCTGGCTGAGGCAATTCACAAACAGGGTTTGCCAGGTCAGCTCTGTTTTCCAGTTCAGGTGTTTTGTGTTGGGACTTAATCTTCTCTTACCCTGTTTTTGTTCCATATGCATTTTATCAGCAGAGGGGTAGACCCCACTTTTAGAAAAGTGATGTCCAGCAATAATAACTCATAGAGCCCTGGAAAGTGGTTTCCTTTGCTACTACTCAGTTCAGCAATGTTGATAAGCATAACAGGCACTCAACAGAGCTCAATGAGCTTCAAGACAATTTGCACCACTCATGCACCACTGCTGAGACATATTTTGGCTTTTTTTACACTGAATTCTTCCCTCTTTTCTGCCTGGTCTCTGCAAGAAGCCGTGTCTTGTTGAGACACATCCAGAAACAGCTTATGTTTTTGCCGTATTCACATTTCTGTTTTAAATTTACAGTGCGAAAAGTCTCAGCCGAGTTTGGCAGCCGGGGCAGCTCCTCCATCCCGCGGAGCTCCGCTCCTGGCAGCAGCGCCTCCGGGCTCCCCGGGGCGGCCCCAGCGCCGGGCGCAGCGCATGGCACAAACCCCAGCCTGGAGCACCGCACATGGCACAGAGCCCAGCCTGGAGCACCGCACA